>OZ010598.1:33356655-33369155 GCA_963932145.1 Acanthosepion lycidas
GTGTATCTGTAGAAGAACAATATATATAATGGACTCTCCCGTTGGTTTCGACGTATGAGGATCTGACAACTTAAACAATTGATTCAGTTATGAATTGTGTGCGATAATCTTAAATGTCCCGCAAGTGATTTGTAATCGAGGCCGCATAGGGAGCAAGAGTGAGATTGATGTCACTGTTAGATTGGCTGACCTTTTAGATCTTGCTTTCGATTCTTGAAGACAATTCAGACGATCAGATTAAAAACCGTTGAGTCCACTAAAACACGTTGATTTCAACGTTGATGCTAAGCTCTCGAGGGTGTTATAATGTTTATTGACAGCTGAGAATTTGCCCTTCAGCTTGTCCTTTATATCTAAGCCATGCGAGTCCTACATTCATTTAGCCCTGATCTAATTGGCTGTACATTAGGATCTTGGGTAACCTGTCATCAGACATCCTAAGCCATGGCCAGTCCACCGATACTGAAACTGTATGAGGAAAGTCTCGATTCCTCCAATATTACACCTATTAAACATGTCTGCATTGGATGTCCTGTCTTGAAGGCTAACTCCATATATATATATAAGCTGGCTGACATCTATCTACTATTCTCTAGCACGTAGGGTTTGTACTATAGTGACTGACAAACACCTCCGAAAAGCCCGCTTAGAAGAACTACATAAACTCTAAAAAAAAAAAACGCGGCTACCCCACAACACTAATAAACAAAGGTTTTGAACTCGCAAAAAAATTCCTTTAGACGAACTACGAAATCCAAAGAAACGTAACGTCGAAAAAACTCTAGCATATTATTCAACATACAAGAACAATCTAGAATTATTTACAGAAATTACAAAAAATCTAGACCTACTTAGCAAGAATGACAAACTGAAAAATATACTAAAAACAACCAAAATAATTAAAAGCAAACGCCAATCTAAAAACCTAAATCACATACTAACCTCCTCCAAATTTAACCAGCACAGGGAGTCACAAAATGCAACAAAATAGATGTGGGGTTTGTGACATCATTATAGAAGGAAACTCTTTGACTTTTGAAAACCCCAAAACGACATTCATAATAAATAAGAATTTAAACTACAACTCCAAAAATGTGATTTATGCGCTCAAATACAAAAAAAAAGAAGCAAGAAATCATATATAGGTATCAGCCAACAACTAAACAACAGGGTCTCCTTACACAAAAGCAACATAAAATTACCAGACAATAGAAAACTCTTTGTATCACAACACATTTATAAATGTAACCAGGGTGAATATAAAAATATGCCAATATACCAGACTATTATACTTGCTTAAAAATACAAGAAAAAAACTTTATAAACAAATTTAAAACAGTACTAAATAAGCCTACACGCAAAAGTACAAAAAATGCACACATAATGGCCAAATGCAGTGGTCAAACCACTTGCATCCATGCGCACACGCTCACACGCTCACACGCGGGCATATGTGGAACACGAATATGTATATGCATACTGGCATAAACAATAGACACGCGCGCAAACACTACACAACATAGAAAGTGTGTGGATGTGTATGTATGTATATACGTATGTATATGTGTGTGTGTGTATATGTGTATACTAATTCCATACAATAAGACAGTATGTATGTATGGAGAGGGAGTGCGGATGTACATGCGCGTACTGGTATATATATATATATATATATATATATATATATATATATATACACAGTGACAAAAGCAAAACTGCTCACGGGCACACACACTAACCTACACAACAGAGGAAGTGTGTGTGTTTTTGTGTATGTGTATATATACATATGTGTGTGTATGTGTATGTATGTATGTGTGTACATATGTGTATACTAATTCCTTATAATAAGACAGTATATATATATGGAGAGGGAATATACGTATGCGTAGGCATGCTGACAAAAAAAAACAAAAAACAAAATGGAAATAGATCTAAAATCACACAGGTTTCATTAAAAGATAAGAGTATAGATATCATTCTCACCCTTTCTCGGACAAGTATTAGTTGTTTTATTACCCTTCACGCAGAAGTTTTTCACAGCCAGTTCAAGGATTCATTAGGATCACTAACACACAAAATAGAGAATGTCTATTATCGAGAATATTTAACATCGAAAAAAACTAAGAAAAAGTAATTGCTTTTAATGATATGTTGAAATATCCAATGTTTGCCTGATGAGGGTCGCGAGACCGGAAACTGTTCAGCAAAATTATAGAAAATCAAGCATAATATATTTTAAAACCTCCAAAGTACAACAAAAAACAAAAAACGTTTGCGGTTTCTCTCTTCTTTATAATATATATATATATATATATATATATATATATATATATATATATATATATATATATATATTAAAAGGAAAACAGACCACTTTAAGTTACCATTATAATAATGTGCCACTATTTAGCGTTTGCGTGAAAATTAAAAGCTAGAAATACTTAAGGAGAGAAGAAGCTATCACGAAAGACATACTAAGCGATGTTATTTTTTTAAACAAAGAAAAGTGGTAAAGTTTTTATTTTCATTTGGGGAGAAAAGATCTCGGATCTGTCGGCATTAATTTATGCTATGACGCAGCGAATAAAAGATAGCAATCTGCCCATAGCAATAATGAAAATTTCAAATTGGTCAAGTGGCCTACAAAGCAGAATGCTAAAAGATAATCAGATTTAGGTCGAGTACCGACCGAGAAAGGGATCAGCTGAGACCACTTCAAAGAAAAAGGAAGGGAAAAGAGTAAAAGGAAAAGAATAAACCATTAACTATCTTTCGGAGATATCATTTAGTTTTGGAAAGAGACCACCTGTTTATGTCCAAACCTGGCCATGATAAAAGTTTGTTACCCGGACGGATTGTTGGCGACAGAAGTACGAAGGCGTTAAGAATATAAGGAGATTCTGATAATTACTAAAAATCTCGTTGACGATTTCCAGATGACATTCAGTTAAGATAGAGTCGTGGGGGTCTGTTCGAGGAAAAGAAAGAAAAGAAAAAGGAAGATATTTTTTTCTTTGAGTGATAATTGTAAGATGAGGCTGGTCTAGCCACACCCACGCTGCCGAGCGTTCATTGGCTGAATGGTTGCGTGAGCGATGGGCAAGGTAAACAAATGAGAAGGAGGGGAGGCCTGTTGACGCCTCTGACGAAATTGGTGTGAGATACCAATATGAGAAAGAAGGGAAACCTGTTGACGCCCTCTTAGGGGATTGGTGTGAGATACCAATAAGAGAAAGGAAGAATTTGGCAGGACAATTCCCTTAAGAACCCCTCTGAAACAGAAAGTAATGGACTTCCAAAAATGCAAAGTGATAAATTTTCCTGTCCGAAAACAAAGAAAATCCTTATTGTGGATTTGGAATTATCGAGGAAACCAAACCACGACACAGACCCCCACCCGATTTTGGTCGGTGTCCATATAAACGAAGTAGACGGTGGCAGTTAGGCAGAGGGTGGCAGTTGAGCAGACGCAGACAGAGTGACAGAGTGACAGAGTGACAGAGCAGAGTTGAGCTGTGAGCTCGCAGACCAGCCTCGCAGGAAGCTGACTGAAAGATATCCACTCATTCCGACTTAGATTTCTAACCAAAAACAATTTATTTTTGAAGAACGACTTAGACTCACACCACCAAAACAAGTTTTAACGAATATCGCCTGAAGATACCAAAAAAACAGTTATTCAAAAAATCTTAAGATATTAAGACTCGCCTACAAAACGCAAAGTGTCACGTATCCATAGAAGCGGTTTGGAAAAAAGATGCATAAAGACATATAACCTGAGCAACCAGATATAAAAAATATTTGTTATTCTTTTTTTTAACACATTTGTACCTTCCGAGTTGTTACTTTATTTTCTTTGACATATACTTGTGCAGTGTCACCTTTGCTCGAATTCGGCCCGACGGCTGATTGATTTCGTCTACCTAAGATCAAATCACAACGTGGGTAGGTTAGACTAGAAATCAAAGCAGTTACTTCGGTAACCAGACGTTGGAGACGAGCTGGGAACGACAAAGCTGATACCGAATCTAACCAGCTTTCCATTCGAATCAGCCAAGGGTTAGAACGTCACATTTGGCGCCGCGACCAAAACCAAATCACATTGGTCGTCACAGGATAGCACGGAGGCAAAGGCACGGGGTGACGTCACAATAATTTATTTCACCAGAATATATATATATATATATATATATATATATATATATAAAATTTATATATATATATATATATATATATAATATTTAATATATATATATATATATATATATATATATATATATATATAATTTAATTTAAAGAAAAACAGACTACTTTAAGGTTCCATTGTTATAATTTATTTCACCAGAGTTTTTTTTTTCTCTGGATCATTAAACCTCACGTCTAAGGATGAAAAAATGAACTTAAACTTACACTTCTGAAGGGCAGTATAAAGCTTATGTAAGATGATATACAGAGTGATGAGAGATAGTTTAAACGACCTATATATATATATATATATATATATATATATATATATATATATATATATATATATATTAGATCCGTAGGGTTCTGCAGGTGTTTAAAAAAGCTTGTACCCATAGCATCTTTCTATAAAACCACATTCCTTTTGCATCAAGTCGCTTCTTCATATCTGAGAAAATAGTCTAACATTTACTGAATTTAAATTAGTTTGGCACAAGGCTACACCAAATACAAAGTAGGAAACTACAGTTGAGTCACTTTCTTCACTGCAGATCTGTCTATCGACATTTAATTATTTTTTATACCCCGGCTTGGACATCGACAATCGATGGGCGATACATCAGCTGTTAAATTGTTTTTATCTCACGATACAGCGCAAGTCGCCTGAGCTATTGTCTGGCGTTTGTGTCTTTCAGTTGATTTTCTGGGGGATGTAAATATTAGTGGAGGTGGATAATCGGAATCAGGTTTTGAGATAATTAAAAGAATGAAGATAGAGACAGGTTATCAGCGGAAATAAAACTCCATCTTGAAAAAAAGAAAATACGTTCAGAGAGATGCAGGAGACGGCTGCCACTGTCTCTGATCTCGGCCAACGATTTCCATTTGGGTCGGGAATTTCTCAATCTATTTACAGTCACAGCACACAAGCTATTGACATAATATAACCAGAGCAACTCGGCAGAGATAGTCGAGTGGAAATGATAAGTAGAGAGATTGTTCGGTCGGAGACGCGCATTGTTTTGAATACGGACAGACAGACGGAAAGAAAGACGAAGAGAATAGCTGACAGATCAGGTTGTGGGGATGTTACATATGAAAAGATGGTTTTGGCATTAAAAGAATAAAAAAATACATAAATAGACGCACAAGTCAGGACGATGGGGACGGCTGAATGAGAAGAAGAATGGGGTGAGGTGTTTGAGATGTTATGAAATGATTCAAGACGAGGTAATTCTGAAACGACGGATTAAAGAAACGAAAACTGAAGGAAATAGAGACAACAAAACTGCACTAGAGAGAGAGAGAGAGCGAAAGACAGGGAGAAGGAGAGAGAAGGAGAGAGAGTATGGATACACACACACACACACATATATATATATATATATATATATTTAAGGGTACATGATTATAATTTATTTTCTTAGGACAGGCATTTCGATCCTAATTTATCAGATCGACTATTTACATATTAATAAATAGGAGACCTATTTATGTATATGGAAATGGTCGATCTGATGAATATATATATATATATATATATATATATATATATATATATATATATATATATATATATGTGTGTGTGTGTGTGTGTCTGTGTATATACATATATATATGTATACATATATGCATATGCATATATATATGTATGTATATGTATATATGTATATGTATGTATATACATATATATATATACATGTATATATGTATGCATATATATGTATATATATATTTATATACACATATATAAATGTGTATATATATGTATATACATACATATGTATATAAATACATACATATATATATGTATATGTATATATATGTATATGTATGTATCTACATATATATGTATATATATATATATCTGTGTGTGTTTGTATATACATATATATATGTATACATATATATGTATGTATATTCATATATATATATGTATATATGTATATGTATGTATATACATATATATACATGTATATATTATGCATATATATATGTATATATATATTTATATACACACATTTATATATATGTATATATATATGTATACATATATATATACATACATACATATATATATATATGTATATGTATGTATCTACATATATATATATATATATATATATGTATATGTGTGTGTGTGTGTTTGTTTTAAGAGAGAGAACGGAGCGAATAAAAGAAGTGTACCTGAAGAAGAGGTTCCTTTCGAAATAAATAGTCATTCCGATGAAAAAGATTTATTCATTTTAGTTTTTCTTTTCTTCATTTGATTTTTCTTGCTTGTTTCTGTCATTCCTCTTTCTTTCTTTCTTTTCTGCATTTCTTTCTTTGATTCTTCTCGTCTTTTTTCTTTTCAATCACGAGCTAACTTCATTCCAATTTTTCTTTTTTTTTTCTATATCCTTTTTGTACTGTCTTTTTCATTGCATTCATTTAGTTTCTTCTGTCTTTTGTTTTCTCTCTTTCTTTATTTCTATCTACTAATTTCTTTCTTTCTTTTTTATTTCAACTTTCCATCTTGTCCTTTTTTTATCTTTTCAGTCTCTTTCTTTCTTTCTTTCTTTCTTTCTTTCTACTCTCTTTTCTTTTCCTTTCCTTCCTTCTTTCTTTCCTTCGTTCTATTCTCATTTACTACTTTTTTTATTTTCTTTCTTTTTTAAGCCCGCATTGTTTTCTTTCTCATATCTTACTCTCTTCTTTTCCATCAGTCTTGATCTATTTTCCTCCATTTTTTTTTACTCTTCTCTTTTTCATTTTATCGATTTCTTCTCTTTTTTGTTCTTTCCATTTCTTTGATTTCCTTTTTTCTTACTCCCTCGCTTTCTTTCTTTCTTTCTTTCTTTCTTTCTTTCTTTCTTTCTTTCTTTCTTTCTAAGAAATACGCATAAATCACTGTCGCCTTTGCTTTTATAACCTTTTTCTCATACACAGTTTCTTATTTCGTCGTTTTCACTCTTGTAGTTTTCTTCTCTTTTCTTGAATTTTACTGATGTCCTCAACAGGTTTTCTTGTCATTCGAACCCCGATCCTATTTCTTGTTCTTCTCATGCACCTTCGTTTCTTTTCCTCCTTATTTTTTTTTTTATTTGGACTAACAGATGCGTTCTTTATTTAAAAGAAAATGAATAATGTCACCCCCCCCCCCACACACACATATATATATATATATATATATATATATATATATATATATATATATATATATATATATATATATATATATCACATAAAATAAAGCACAACACCAGCATTATTGAAAATGACAATGTAAACAATCACCGTCACAGACAAAATATACAGGTTATCTCAAACAAACTACAACACGTACACAATAACAAGAGGGTAGAAAGTACATAGATACATAAGTGTCTGGTATGTGTGTCGATATAGGTGTCCTTGTGTGTATATAATGACGTACCAAAAGTCATGGGATAGTTCTCAAGTAGTTTTGTCGTCCCGGACTTTAAGAACTTCGGAAAACCTTCTGGTACATCTCCCTACCGTTCTATTAGTCTCCTACCACTCAGCAAAGTCTTCGAGGTTTTTATCAATGCCGAAGTAGTTAAGCATCTCACCTCCCAAGATCTTCTCTCTAACAAACAATATGGTTTCTCCTTTGCCCGGCCTACCACTGAAGTGCTTACGGCCATAACTGAATATGTATACCAGTAACTTGATAATAAAGAAGTGAGAGCTGTTGCTCTAGATATATCGAAGGCGTTTGTCAGCATTTGGCATGCTGGACTTTTACGTAAGCTTCAGGGATACAGTATTATAGGACGATTATTTGATTTAATCTAATCATTCCTATCTAAACGTGTAATGAAGGTTGTCCTGAACAGGTATTCTTCCAGTTCCTTCCATACCAACACTGGTGTTCCTCAGGGTGGCTCTATCCTTGGTCCTCCACTGTTTCATCAATGATTTTCCTGACATCATTAGCTCTGACGTAGGCATATACGCAGACGACGTTACTATTAACTCCTGTCTCAGTAGTTAATTAGGACATGGCTCCGGTTCTCTCGAAACCATATAATTATGGCCTCACCATTTCTTGCTTTCCAGCCTGTTGGAAGTCATCCCAGTCTTTAAGAACTCAAGAGACCCTTTTGACCCATCTAAGTACTGCCCTATCCGTCTCCTACTACTCCTCAGTAATTCTTTAATTAATGCCGAAGTAGTTAAGCATCTCACATCCCACGATCTTCACTCTAACAAATAATATGGTTTTCGCTTTGCTTGCCGGACTATAGCTGATGTACTTACGGCCATAACTGAAGATGTAAGCTTTTGATAATAACGGCTGAGCTCGAGCTGTTGCTCTAGATATATCGAAGGGGTTTGATAGGGTTTGACATGCTGGCTTTCTACGTAAGCATCAGTGATACGATATTACAGGACGATTATTTGATTTAATCCAATCATTCCTGTATTACCGTGTAATGAAGATTGTCCTGAAGGGCTTCTCTTCCAGTTCCATTCATACGAACGCTGGTGTTCCTCAAGGCTCTATCCTTGCTCTTACACTGTTAATGATATTGCTGACGTCATTAGCTCTCAAGTAAACATCTACACAGATAATCTACCACTTACTTCCATCTCAGTAGTAAATCCGGCATTGCCCACAAGGTTAACCGGGTCGTTTGTCTCGAAAACGACCTCTAATCTGTGGGCGACTGGTGCAGTAAATAGCTTGTGAATTTTAATGCGTCCAAAACGAAACTGCTGTCATTTACTCACGGTAGAGAAACTTCCCTGCCTCCTATCAACATGGTTGATGTTGCACTCCACGAAAGGATATCTCTACGCCTTCTTGGTCTCACGTTTGTCTCGAAAACGACCTCTAATCTGTGGGCGACTGGTGCAGTAAATAGCTTGTGAATTTTAATGCGTCCAAAACGAAACTGCTGTCATTTACTCACGGTAGAGAAACTTCCCTGCCTCCTATCAGCATGGTTGATGTTGCACTCCACGAAAGGATATCTCTACGCCTTCTTGGTCTCACGTTTTTTCACTGACATGAGGTAGAACGACTATATTGAATCAATAGCTGCATCTACTGCAAGGAAAGTTGTTTCTCTGTGTCACACCGGAATATTTTTCTCGTCTGAGTCTAACATTCACCCATACATGGAATACTGTTGCCATATATGGTCTGGTGCCCCCGCTGTTCATCTCTAGGTCCTCGACAAAATCCAAATACGGATATGCAATGTGATAAGTTTTGACTCGACTCCAGTCCCTTTCTCGCCGACGTAATGTGTCTTCCTTCTGTCTTATGTACAAGTATTTTCACGGCAACTGCTACTTTCATTGGTGCCCCGATTACATAAATTTAAGCGTGCTACTTGGTTGGCATTTCAGTCCCACCCTTTCACTGTCGAAACGTTTAAATGTAACCGCCTCTTCTACTCCAGCAGCTTCTTATCCCGCACTTCCAGACAGCGGAACTCCTTTCCTCTGATAAATATGATCTTAAAAAAATCTAAAAATTAGAATGTAATGTTAATCGACATCTTCTGATGCCTTGATGTCCATTCTATTTTTTTTTATCCTTCTCCGTTCTTCTTTTTATCCTTTAAAGTACTTGACCTTTTCCCTTAATTTCACTCTCAGTAACCCTTTGCGTACCAGTAGGACTTCCGCCTTGTTTTCTCTTCGGGTTATAGAAATTTTCACATCTATGTTATTTCTGTTGATAGATCTGCTGTATGAGTATGAATACCAGCTAAGCTGCTCATGGGATGCTGGTGTAAATTACCGGATTTCTAAATGGTGCACTCTTAGCGTGTGACAGAGGGATGAGATATAACAGTTCTACAATCGATCCATGGCGCCTCGTGTTTACCGGTATTTCAACCAACCTACGTGGAAAATTAAATTATCGCGACCGAAGGCGTCTAATTAGATTTCATAACAGAGGCAAAATAAAAACGACACGTGTTCACATCAAATTTACATTTAATGCAGTCGATACTAGTCGCATATCCAGTTGGTTACTTTAGCGTTGTTTAGATTCCATCGAATACGACAGCAGAAGAGTCACCAGGATGCTCCTGTTAACACCACACCACACCACACCACACCACCAGACGCTGTGTCTCAGTTGGTCTTGCCAATGAAGTGGCATTACTCAAAGTCAACCCGGAATGTCGAATTTTCAGTCAGAACCCTCTGCAGAGAAAGTGATTGTAACCGGTAACACAAATAAAATACTGTTTAAATAAGACGGGGCGTCTACTTAAATACAGTTATCCACTTAAAGTAAGTCTTGAATTAACAAACACGCACACACACACACACACACACACACACACACATATATATATATATATATATATATATATATATATATATATATATATATGTATATGTTTAATATCTAAAAACAACCACAAAACAAATTGAGTTTCTTTTTTCCAGGTTTTCAGATAAGACGTTTAGATTTTAACACTTTCTATATGTCGTAAGAATCACTGAAAAACCCTTTGAGCTAATCAGGTAGAAAGAGGACAGGTTAAAATCATTTCGTGTCAGACCTACTGTCTTCCCAATTGAGCAATGGTGAAAGGAAAAAGATCATTCAAGCCTTCATTAACGGTGAATAAGTTTTGAAAAGAGGGAACAGTAGAGAGGAAAACTGGATCAGGAGGTCCCAAAGTTTGGCATGTGAGAGAAGATTTTCCGCTATGACAGTCCAAAGAGCAATAAAAAAAGACTTGAAAATGAAATCGTACATGAAACTTGTGAGGCACCTTGTTACTCCAAGACAGAAAGTTAGAAGGTTAGAATGGTTGATGTTTATCTTGAATAAGTTTGAAAATGATCTTGCAGTTTTTTCCAATTTTTCAGATATGACTTTTAACCATCTTGTCGAATTGTTAGATTAAGTTCTGAGCCAATGTATCTTAGAAATGATTAAATGTATCTCACTGGAATTCTCCGTGGTTTTTATAACACTATTAGAATCTACTTTGAGCAAGAAGAATATCTAATTACTCTCTAAGCTTAACAGAAGTATGGTGAAATCGATCAAAATAGCAAGTGACATGTTCATCATTAATTGATTATAGCTAAGGATCGGAAGCTCATGAAGTATTGAAATAAAATTCAAATATATATATATTATTCCAGGATCTTTTTCCAACTTATTCAAGAGGTTATTCGCCGTCTCTAACCTCCTAACTTTCTGTCCTGGTATAACAAGATGCTTCACACGTTTCCTGTATGATTTAATTTTCAAATCTTTTCCACTGCTATTTGGACTGTCATAGGTGAAACTCCTCTCTCAGGTGTCAAACAACTTATGAATTGAGTTGGATCTTTTTTAATAGATATCTTTACCTCTAATTTAAAATGATGATCCCTCTTCCTGTTGTGACCTCCTAATCCAGTTTCACTTTCTACTGATCCCTTTTTAAAAAATTTATTCACCGTTCTCTTGATGGTAATTGAATGGACTTTGGAGATAGAAGACAGAGTATGAATGTTGGTGCCATTACTGAAGCCTGAACGATCTTTTTCCTCTCACTATTACTCATTTGAGAAGACAGTAGGTCTGACACAAAACAATTTTAAATCAAAGGGTTTTTCAATGATTCTTACGAAAAATGGCGTCAAGAAGGTTAACCACCTTATCTGAAAATCTGGAAAAAAGAAACTCAAATGGTTCAGAGTTTTTTTATATTAAACATTTTGCGGGATAGATAATTTAGCTCTTATACGATTTAGACGATCAAACAATCTGCCCATTAGGAAATTGTCTTGTTTTTATATGCAGACAACTTCGTGCCATGACCTATATTGTAATTTTCGTTCGATGAATTTGAATTTAGCGTAGGTGACATTCAATTGGTTAATCATTGCAAAAGCGCACAAGTGTATTTAAAAAAAAATATTCTGCTTTTTGAAATTAAATTAATCTTTCAATACCTGTAGTTTAACATCGCACGAAGAGACACATTTATAGTGCTGAAACATAATTGTAATTGTGTAGCGATTTTTAACATGTTTTAATATATATATATATATATATATATATATATATATATATATATATATATATATATATGAGGACAGAGTATAATGAAGGGATGGGGCAGCGAGAAGAGAGAGAGAGAGGGTGAGAGAGCGAGAGAGAGAGAGAGAGAGAGCATACAGTTCCCCAAAGAAGGTTCTTAAAAATAATCTGTTGTTTATTTATTTAGTAATTTTATATATATATATATATATATATATATATATATATATATATATATATATATATATATATATGTGTGTGTGTGTGTGTGTAAATTATAATTATTTTTTGA
>OZ010598.1:33381655-33439155 GCA_963932145.1 Acanthosepion lycidas
ACACACACACACACATATATATATATATAATTATATATATATATATATATATATATATATATATTAAAACTAAGTTACATTACTCAAAATACGAATTTCTAACATGTGAGCTCAACAAATATATCCATAAATTTAAAATAAATATAATGCCATGTATATATTCTAAAAGCTAAGCAGAGTATTAAGAGATACAAAAATTTCGTTTGACAGAACTTATTAAGGGCGACAAAGGACAGGAAGCTGTGGATGGCCATGATCTCTACGTTTTGAAAAGACACAGCAAATAAAAGAGGAAGCCCTTCATTTTTTGCGGGCAAATTTATTGCTATAACGTCATTTTTCATATAATATGGCCCGTGTGCTTCGGGGATCGCAAGAGATGTTGCTAAACACAGTATAGTATATTAATAGCAAATTCTACATTTGTACATTTTTGTCTTCTGCCGATTGGGGAGTCGTAGAAAGGTAAGTACAATTTTGTGAACTAAATCTTGGGATCGGATTTTTGCAGCAAGGGTGGGCGATGGAATCTAAGCTGAAAATTACTTCATGCTTGAATCACGACATTGGTAACCAATTTGCTTTCAGTGTCGTGACGAGAGCACACTCAACTGTTTCTGCTTGCAGGAAGAGTTAAGAAAGACTAGATGTATTCTTGGTGTCAAGTGGAGAATATAAATAAACGTACAATAGAAAAATATAGGAGTTCAGACACCTTTTACTGTTTATACTCATAATATTTATGTTTAATTATCTAAGCCAGAACCACAACCATGCAGCCAAAAAGCCATCCAGCTATCAGCCCACATATCTATCTGAGAATGTACGTATTCCTCTCTCTCTCTCTCTCTCCATCTGAGTAGATTCGCATTTATCTAGCTCTCTATCGCACACAGACTATCTATCTGAGCATGTTTACATTTCTTTCTCTCTCTATCTATGTGTCTGAGCATGTTCGTATTTCTCTCTCTCTCTCTCTATCAATCTGAGTAGGTTCGCATATATCTAGCTATCTATCTCACACAGACAGTCTATCAATCTGAGCATGTTTGCATTTCTCGCTCAATCTATCTATCTATCTATCTATCTATCTATCTATCTGAGTAGGTTAGCATTTATTTACCTCTCTGTCTCAAACAGACTATCTATCTATCTATCTATCTATCTATCTATCTATCTATCTATCTATGTAGAGAGAGAGAGAGAGAGAGGGAGAGAGAGAGTGTGATTGAAAAGTAACTACATATTTTAAAATACTTATAATTTATTTATTATCAATAATCTGTACAAGAAATGGATATAAATATGAGAAGAAAGCATGATGTGGTTTTATTTAAAATTCTATATTGGTACCAGATTTCGCTACCAGTTACTCGAGCTGCACAAGAATCGCGACAACTGATTTCCCCAGGAACTCTTGTGGTATGCAAGACATAACTTCATGTACTCGCCCTTCAAGTTCTTCGAAAGTCCTGGTTTGGTATAGTGGACTTGCTCCTTTAAATAACCCCAAAGAAAAAAAGTCATAGGGGGTTAAGGCAAGACTGCTTGCTGTTCACTTATAAATGAAATAAGTAGTTACTTCTAATCACCCTATATATATATATATATATATATATATATATATATATATATATATATATATATATATATAAGTGAACATTGAAGTCAACACCCTGAGGCGACAGTATATTTTATGCGAGACGCAATCGTCAGGCCGCGAGTGTTGGATTTTTCCCGACTATTTATATATATGGGTCAGTGGTGCATTGTGGGTAATCCATTCTGGCGGTTATTTTGGCGGGAGTGGCTTGTTTGTTTATTTATTTGGGTTAATTTGTATTACTTGTTTTTTTTATTTTCATTTTTTATTTTATATTTCTTTATTCTTTTCGGTTTTCCATGTTCTATTAACGTAGTAAAATATTTGGCGGGAATTTGTTTAGGTCGCTTATTTAATATTTAATATTTTGTTGTGGTCTGGGAAGATAAAGCTACTTATTCGTCCAATTTTTGGGATTGATTGCCGTAGTCTATTGCTATTTTGGCGGGGGACAGTTTTTAATATATATATATATATATATATATATATATATATATATATATATATATATATATATATACAATAGAAAATTAAACAGATACACCTTCTCGGGATTTATAATAAAAATTATTTTATTTGCATGAATACTTGCTGCCTATACACCTTATATATATATATATATATATATATATATATATATATATATATATATATATAAGATGCCCAAACACTAGTATTCCATGGTTATAATTTATTAGAAAGAGGGAGAAAGACAGAGGGAGACACAGACAGACAGACAGACTGAGACACAGACAGACAGACAAACATACAGACCAACAGACAGATTTTGGGTGTATATTCTTAACTCATTTCATATTTTACATATAACTTTTATAAACAAGATATATTTGTATTTTTTCCTTATTTATATATTTGAAAAAATATAGTTATAAAAGGTAAAGTTAATTCATAGGGAAAAGGTGCTGGATATCTGGGACATAGTTTATGTACATATAAGCCCTGTACATGTAGATATCAACACTGAATAGCGCCATTGCACTTTTTCTTTGCAGTTTGGTCAAGCGCTCGAACGTTTACCGGATTCCTTTCCCTAATGGCAGAGTTAAATGACTCCCATATATTTTCAATGGATAGAGATCAGCATTCATCGCTGGTCATTTTGAAACAGGTCTTCTCTCCCATTTCAACCATTCCGCTTTGATTTTGGATATGTTCGTTGGGTCGTTATCATTGCTGTAGAACCTGTGATCTTCGACTCAGACCTAGTTTTCTTACACTGCGCAGCACCTTTTGAGAAAAAATCCATTGGTAATTCAACTATTTCATGCTTCCTGTGTTATTAACAAGGCCTCCAGTACCAAATGCAGCAAAACAGCCCGCACAAAATAACAGATCCTCCATCATACTTAACCATGTTAATTCCTTACAAGCTTAATTGTACCGTTTGTAGACATATTATTGGTTTACATTACAAGAAAGCACTATTTTTGTTTCGTTTGACCACAGGATATTTTTCTAAAAGTATTATGATCTGTCCAGGTACTCTTTGGCAAAGATCAGTCATTCATTCTTATATCTTTTCGTCAGTAATGGGGTATTACTTGGCCTTCCCCGCTAGCACATTTCTTGGTTTAGTGTGCACTGTATTATATATAATGAAACAATTATCCCAGCTTGTTCCTGATCGGCTTACAGGTCATCGGATGTTTTACATGTTCGCACCAACCTACAAAAACTTCTCTCGTTAATTATCGTCTTACTCCCAATTCCATGGACGTTCTTGGCAGTTCCATGCTTAGCAAATTTCTTAATAGCATTGCGCACTGCTGAAACATGAATACCATGATTCTTGGAGATGATTTTTATGCTCTTACGAGATGTTGCACCGGCTAATAATATCACATATCATGTTCTCAGACAGCTCATCTGAGGGACAAAGGAAGAAGGAATAACAAGTGGCTTTTACAGGGATTAACCAATGAATGATGATTTCGATGTTTAAAAGTACTGAAGTCATCATTCATTGGCCACCGACAGTTTATCAAGGGCGATTCGAATTTCTGATTTATCACACTTGAGTTTAAAATGTTTTAAAGTGTGCTAGTAAGGGAATCTTAGCAATGTTTCAGTTTATTTTCTATTTTATCTACTATTATTTTTTAAAAATTTATTTTGTAATTTGCTGTCATTTATTAAACATGAGTTGTCATTAGACCAAAGCTGTTTTACTGGATTCATTTCTGCATGAGATATTCTATATTATTCACTGAAATACAGTGGGTGTCAATAACTGCGACCACGATTATATATGAGGATAATAAAAAAATTATCCGCATTTTTGCCATAACACATCTTTAGGATGTTACTGTTCATGCGTGCTTATAGTTGGTACTATTGTGATAAGTTTGAGCTTGATCACGCCAGTTTTCTAGCTACTTTTACAATGTAAACATGTCCGCTCCACTAGCAATGTGCAGCAAGGAAAAACAAAGAACAGTGAGCCGAATTCTCGGGTGTATCTGGGGGTTGAAATTCGTCAGAGGATTTTAACACAATTTGAAGATAATACGCTACTGCGTAGAAGTCTGCATGGTTGTTATCGAGAAGTTTAAAAGTGGCCGGACAATCCTGAGGCACGAAGAAGCAGCAGGACGCCGGTCAACATCCACCACTGACGAGAAGATTCAGCAAGATTGAGAGATGATAATTCCGAACCGGCGAGTTATCAGCGATGAAGTAGCATGTTCTCTATAGATTCAGATTACTTCACTTTGTTTCTGCTTAGTGCACACTGCAAACGGAGCGGCTATGTTTATAACTGTAACAGCAGCAAGAAAACTGGCGCAATCAGTCTCCAACTTCGATCCCGTGACCACAATAGTACCAACTATATATACGTGTGTGTATGTGCGTGAGTGCTTGTGTGTGTGTGTGTGTCAGATTTAATCAATAAGTTCGTAGCCTGCCACGGAGAGCAAACTTTAAGTAATGTGAGAAGTAGAGAATGTTTTTTAAGGTGTAAAGGGAAGCATTTTGAAGGATACAGTGGAAAGTATGGGTCTCATGCTCAGATTGTTTGAACATTTCATTAGCGCCTACTTCGTATTTTGTATGTCTTTGTGAAAGAGACAAATAGAAAGAAAGAAAGAAAGAAAGACAGAAAAATTTTTAAAAAAAGAGAGAGAGAGAGAAAGAAAAACTTGTTAAGGAAGTATTTATTGACAAGCAACATTACGGAACTGATATGACATGATCAATAAGCCACCAATAAGACACTTGTTAACTGTGCTTGTTTTTTCAACAGGTGTTTTCTTGTGTCAGAAAAGAGGCCGCCATATTTTTACACGGTCAGAAGAATAAGTATTCTATGGAAACAGAAGAAGCCAGACACGTCGACATGGGGTTCAGCGACTGTTGTAAATTAAAATCTCAATAGATGCCACCTCCTAAACAGAAACGCAATATTCCAAAACAAATCAAAATGAATAAAAATAAAACATAAATAATAAGATCAACCACATATATATATATATATATATATATATATATATATATATATATATATATATATGTATTTATGTAGTTCACTGCTACCCGCAAGCAGAAAATTATTTTTTTCCTGATGATAGCCATATTGGCCGAAACTAGACGAGGAATCTAAATGAAATAATAATAAAAACGAAGGCATATTAATATACAACCCAGTGTGTCTGAAGATTTTAATTTTTTAATAATTTTTATTGTTCAATATATATATATATATATATATATATATATATTGTTTAATATTATATATATATATATATACTGTATATTATATATATATATATATATTTATTGTTCAATATATATATATATATATATATTATCGTTCAATATATATATATATATATATATATATATATATATATATATATATATATATATATATATATATATATGAAAATATATAGAAAATAGGAAAGAACTCGTTAGGTAAATAATCCAAAGTTCTTTAGTATTTTTGTTATCATTTTAAAAAAATAGTGCTCGATACAAAAATAGTGCATAAATATAGTTATTTATTTAAAAAAATGTATAATTATTTATTTAAAAATATGATTTATTTAAAAATATGATTATTTATTTAAAAATATGTAGCCTGTTGGAATCATAAATAATTATATATATTAGGTTGGTGCAAAAATAATGACGTAATAATGTCATTTTTTGACCTATTTTTAACGTAAAAAAACGACATTATTACGTCATTATTTTTGCACCAACCTAATATATATATATATATATATATATATATATATATATATATATATATATATATATATATATATATATATATACATATATATGGCCCGTTACCCGAATAAAAACAAATAGGAAGAAATGTATTCCTTTATTAAAATAATTGTTTTATAATTATAATAAATTGTTTAATCGCAGTAATGCCACTAAAATACAAGGAGTTACAGAAAGTGGAAAAATTTGTAACAGAAACATTAATGATGAGCAAAAAGAGAAGAGAGTAATCAGGAGGACAGTAGATAGGCATTTGAGATTGCATTTAAATTTTTGCCACTTTTACCCCAGTTAACTAAGAACTTGAGGTCGTCTTGGACATCGGCTGCTATGTTGAGCTTATCGGACTTATAAACCCAACCTTCGAGGCAGTCATCAGCGTAGATATGAAGTTGAGAGCTGATGTCATCAGGTCCTAAATGAAAATTCAAAACAGGGTAGGGTGGGGATCTGCGTTAGTACGAAAGTATCTAGACGAGTGGACGTTAAGGATCTTTTTTTATTTCTCTCACTCCTTCTCTACCTTTCTCTCTCTCTCCCTTTCTCTCTCTCTCGCTCTCTCTCTCTCTCTCTCTCTCTCTATATATATATATATATATATATTTATAGATAAATAAACCGGTTGTAATAGCAAAATCGTGTAAGAGCAAGATTGTCCAATTGTTAGATTAACATTTGAACCGTTGTAACTTAGAAATGCTTAAAGATATCTTACTGAAATTTCCCAAGGTTTTTATAACACTACTGGAAATTACTTTGAGCCATATAAGAATTTAAAATTACTCCCTATGCTCAACAGAAGTATCGTCATCATGTTCAACATTAATTAATCATATGTCAGTATTGGAATCTCATGAAGGATTGATATAAAGTTCAAATATATATATATATATATATATATATATATATATATATATATATATATATATATATATATATATATATATATGTGTGTGTGTGTGTGTGTGTGTGTGTGTGTGTGTAAGCAAATATATGGATATAGATCCGACAGTATGAAGAAAAATATACGGAAAAAAACAAACAAAAATCCTTATATGCAATTATGCTGTTTTAATGTTAACATAATGTCAACGTCGGACGTTTCGGTCTAATAAACCATCTTCAGGACATATTCATAAAATATAAAATTAAAATATAATTAACATTATCAATTCAACATGTCTTTGTTACGGAATTGTGTATGCGGGCATTTAAAAGAAGATGCCTGCCCGCATACACAATTCCGTAAAATACTTGTCGAAAACACAATTATACTTCGACATGAAAACAATAGACAAAAACTAAAAATCCTTGAAGCATTATACATCAAACAGTTGAAACCCAACCTAAACAAAATCAGTTATGGCATCTCTACAAATATTCTTAAATGTCTATAATTGGTAACAGAAGCCATTGGTTTATACCAACGGCTTTTGATTCATACTTTTACAATTCACTCTCGTATGGTCATATGTGACGTCATGAGATGCGGTGCGATTTTCGCTTCTAGCGTCTTATATGCGCGTGTTTATCGTTGCTTAGAAATCTTCTATGTAAACACATTGACAGACTATCATCACTGTCTTGTCCGTATATTGTTTAATATGTTGTAATTGACATCTTTGATAATGGCTTAAGTAAGCCGAAAGCTTAGATTGTATTAAAAAAATATGGATCACTACTGTGAATTTCTTTCTTCTTTCAACGATAATGTTATTAAACTTATCAGAAGTTACGAAAAAAATTTACATAAAATAAATAGACAACACTTGTCTATATTATTTAATGAAACGTTTATATATATACATATATACGTATATATATATATATATATATATATTATATATATATATATATATATATATATATATATATATGTATGTATTTGTTTGTGTGTGTGTGACTGTGTGTGTGTATGTATATTTGTACTAAACAATGTATATATACGAGATAGTATCAAAAAGTTTTCGGACTAGTGCTGTAGCGCGCCAACAGATGTTAAGACGCTGACGCGCGCAGTCAGAGCCCGTAGTAACCTTTATGTGCCTGTGAACTGAGTAACATCGCTATTTTCACTTCGCAAGTTGTGAAATGTGTGTGTTCGTGATCACGTGCATGCTGTAGCCTGCGATTTCATCATGAACAGCAAGTTGGAACCAAAAGCCAACGTGAAATTTTGCGTTCAGCTTGAGAAGTCTGCTACATAGACTTTGAGCATGCTTTGTGAAGCTTACTGCGACGAGGCAATGGATCGTACGAAAATGTCTGGAGTGTCACGGGCGCTTCAAAAGCGGAAGAAGTGTCCTTGGGAGAGGACGAGCGATCTAGAAGAACTTCCACGGGCATCACTCCCAGAAATGTGGAGAAAATTAATAAGCCTGTGCATGATAATCAACGATATTACTGATGAATTCTGGTCTGTCGTATGGGTCCGTGCAGGCAATCCTAACGTTTGAATTGAACATGCGACCTGTCACTATCAAATTTGTCCCTTATCTGCTAACTACTGACTAGAAAGAACATCGCATCAAAGTCTGTCAAGATCTCCGTCAGCATACCTCTGATGACTCATCTTTCATGTTGAGTATCAACTCCAGTGATGAGAGTTGGGTCTACGAATACGACCCTGAGACGAAGCAACAGTCGATACAGTAGAAGAGCTCTTCATCTCCACGAGCGAAGAAAGCACAACAGAGCCACAGCGCAATCAAGAGCTTTTTTCGATATTCGCAGAATTGTGCATCGAGAATTCGTTTCCCAGGGCTAGGCCGTCAATCGAAAGTTCTACTGCAACGTTTTGTGGCGTTTGATAGAGGATGTTCGGCAAAAGCGACAATGCACTCTGCTGTCACCGAGCTCTACTCATTCGTGAGTTTCTAGCCAAAAACTACATTATACCGCTGCCGCACACACCCTATTCGTCAGATTTAGCACTTGTGGACTTTCAATGTTTTTTCCAAGCTGTAAATGCAGCTCAAATGCCACCGTTTTAACACTGTTACGAAGATCCAGAGCGAATCGCAGAAGGTCCTCGACTCACGGAAAATGACTTACAGGCTGGATACTAAAAGTAGCAGGAAGGCTGTGACTTTTATATTGTGCGCAAGATGACTATTTTGATGGAAATGATATTGAAGCACACACAGACACAGAGAGACAGACACACACACACACACACACACATATATATATATATATATATATATATATATATATATATATATATATATATATATATATATATAGCGTGGGCATGCGAAAGAAGACTACGTGGTGATTGGTTGTTATATGCCTTACTCATCATCAGACCAGACTATAACACATAGAGCTCGAACATCTACCAGTGGCGAAGTTGCCACTTGAATCCAGACCATTCAGTCGCGAATATTTTGTCATATACAGCCTGCCGTAATATTTTGTCATTTACTGTTTGTCTGTCAACGACTCTACAAGCGACTTGCTACTTCAACGGCTGCATAAGAAAAAGAAACACCTCTCGGAAAAAAGTCCTGTTCACGGGTTTTTAAGAAAAAAATGTAAGTCCTGTTGGTTTAATCTTATTCACAATTCATCAAATTAACATTTTCAGATTTAATGAGATGTAGACATTTTTATTTTAATTAATAAAAAAATGTTTAAATAAATTTCTTATTGATTGACGACAGGTGTCAGAAAATTGCGTTGAAAATTTGTAATTTTGATGTAAATTTTCACTTTAGTTGCAAGTGGGGTTTAATTTTCTTATACTGCTGTTGAAGTAGTATCGTTATAGGGTTGTTGACAGGCAAACAGTAATTGACTGAATATTCTCGTACGATCACCGGTTAAGCAACTTCGAAATAGCTCAGTACCGGGTTGGGTGACCACTTGGGAATACCAGTTGCTGTAAGCTTGGATGTGCGGGTGGTGTAAAGATAACTGATCGAAATTGGAAATCGGAGAGTCAAGTTCACATTCCATTCAGGTTTGACATATTCACTTAAGCGCAAATACACTTGGGTAAGTGTGGAATCCAAATATTCTCTCCCAGCGATGGGTTAGAACTTGTATCAGTACATCATTATCTGCGAAAAAAAATTACAATCTGAAAATATTTTCTGATTTTAAATAACCTGAAAGAGCTTGATCAAAAAAAAAAAATCAATCAATCAATCATATAAGCTATTTTTCAGCGCGTCACATGATTTGTCAGAAAGTCTGAGCAACGAGGAAGTTTTAGCGAAAATGAACACATAAAGTATAATTACAATCAGAATGAGACTGCTGAAATAAGCTGGATGCATGATGAAGAAGGGGGGGCTTAGAAAATGTAACGCAGGGCGTAATGGAGGCAACAGGAGTCGAGTGAAACAGTTGATAATCTAACACAGGATTTTCGATAAGTGAACGACGTGTTGGAGGGAGAGTAAGCCGACCAATTTTGTTTAGAGCTACAAAGAAAAGGAATCTGTGGAGAGTCATGATCCTCACGTCCACACAGGATTGGGGTATATAAAAGAAGACTCTATAAATGTGTCGGACATACGTACACGTATATGTGTGTTTATTTGTGCGTTCGTGTGTGTGTGTATGTCTACAGAGAGTAAGAGAAAGTGAAAGAAGGAAAGGAAGTAGTGGAGAGCCATGAAAGACTACGTCCTGACGTGATCATATCGCATAAAAAAGACTGTTGCGCGAATGTGTGTAAGCGTTTATTGCCGCAAGAGTTGACCTTGCACACACTAACGGGCATACGTACACCCCCACCCCCGTATATGTGCGTGAGTGATTGTCTACAGAAATAGAGAGAGAGAGAGAGAGTGAGTGAGAGAGAGAGAGAAAGAAAGAAAGAAAGAAAGAAAGAAAGAAAGAGAAGACGTGTATATATGTATTCTCGCATACATTAACCTTGCGATCAACGTGTGAGTTCTTTATATATGACGAAGCGTAAAGGTCATCGTCGCTTATTTTGTAAATACACAGATTAAAATGCAGACCGGATATGCCAACAATAGACAAGAGACGTCCAGTTGTAACATTTCCGGTCCATTCTAGTATATTTCAACAACATTATTCGCTTAGTGGAAAAAAGAAGAAAAGATTACATTATTTTAAAAATCATATTTCAATATTCAAAACTTTTAAAGTCTTTTGTTCTGTTTTTGAGAATACAGATTTTTTTTATTCGTTCGCATTTTCATTTGTGTCTTATAATTCCCCATGTTTTCCGTTCCCATGGTGATACATTCTCTAATATTTTAATTAAACAAACTCTTCAAAATTCAATAACAGATTTTGGAAGACAACACTTAAATGTCACATCTTTTCAAGGTGTTGGTGACCATAGCGTTTTACTCTACACATTCCCGCCCTATGTCGCTCTTTTGGTGAGATGTAAGTTTCTCGCTTCGTATTCCATTAGTGAGTTGTAAATTCGACTCGAGTAGCTTCTCCCCAAGAATCACCCTTTGTGATCTACACAATTGCTTATTTCTGCTTTGTTTTTTTTTTACGGTTTATCAACCATTTGCAGGTTATTTAAAGTCGAAAAATATCTTTTGAATTGTAAGAATAATTCTTTATTTTTTCGAGTGAATATTTAGTTAGCAACGTTTTGAGAAAAACAATGATTTTCCTGATATAAATTCTACTATTTAACCCATAGGTAGGGGGGAATTGGATTAATATCTTTTCCAAGGATATTTTGCTCATAAGTTAATGTAGCAATACCGAATCTCTCCAATTTCTCATTTCGAACCATTTCATTTCTTTAGGGTATGTCCTGTGAGTGTTAAATTTTCCAAACACCTTTTCGTCATTACGCATTCCATGAATATCAGCTGTCTTTTTCTGAATGGAAGTATACGTTCTTTTGTTGTTTCGATTTTTCTTAATTTGAATCAAAACATTTTCCATTTGAAGATTATAAAAGAAACAAAATATTAATGTAATACCGTACATCATGGCGTATCATGCGATTTTTGAAGACCTAATTTTGAAGCTAATTTGACTACAGTAAATGGATATATAGTTTTATCAACGGGGTAGTCAGGGCTAGCAGTACATACACTAATTTTATATCTAATGTACAATGCGACCTCCTTAAAATTAGCTTCAAAATTAGGACTTCAAAGGCCGCATGGTACGCGAGTATATACGGTATATCATGTTTGCAAGATCTTGTTCTCCTCGGGTTAATGTTTATGAAGCTGATTTTTTTCCCCCGAGAACGACTGGATACAAATAGCCGAGGAGATTACTGCCGCCATGTCTATCGGTTTGTACCGGAAAGGTGTTGAGAACTTTCGATGAAATTGAATACAATATTTTTAGGAGGAATTAATTTGGACAAATAGAGGAATTTTATACATAGCGTACATACTCTCATATCACGTGACCCTTGAAGACCTAATTTTGAATCTAATTTGAGTACAGTAAATGGATATATAGTTTGGTCAAAGGCGTAGCCAGGGCCAGCTGAACATACGCACATTGTATATCTTATTATGCATTCCCCTTAAAATTAGCTTCAAAATTAGGTCTTAAAAGTCACATGATGCACAGGTATATACGGTACTCTTTTTTATATAAATAATATCAATGGGAACGAGGCATATTTGAGATGTTTTGTATTTTATAATTCGATATTAATATGTGAATATTGCATGCATTATTACTGGATACAGTTAAGTAAAACATCATTTTTATCAAAATCATATTTATTTTAAATACAGCTGTGCTTTTTAAATACAGTAAATGTATATAGTTTGTTCAACGGCGTAGCCAGAGCCATCAGTACATATACAAATTGTATGATACGACCCCCTTAAAATTAACTTCAAAATTAGGACTTCAAAGGCCGCATGATAGGCGAGTATATACGGTATATCATGTTTGTGAGATCTTATTCTCCTCGGGTTAATGTTTATGAAGCTTCTAGATTTTCCCCGAGAACGACTTGATAGAAATAGCCGAGGAGATTACTCCCGCCATGTCTATCGGTTTGCATTGGAACGGTTTTGAGAAATTACATAACAGTTCAGCATTCTTTTCTTTGCTCCTAACGACCTTTTCTGCTCTCTTAATAATCTGCTTAATTTCTGGAAGGCATCTTTCGCTATTCATATGCACCGCCATCTTTCTGTTGTTCATCAGTACACTGAGCTGATAGTTAAATTTCTGTATTTTCATATCTCTTAATATTTTGCGTACACTCTGAAAGATATAAGGAGATTGGCCAATATTCACTGTCATGTAGAAGATTATATATTACATATCAATTTAGCACTCTTGTCATTTTTTCTAACGACCTTTTCTGCTCTCTTAATAATCAGCTTAGTTTCTGGAAGGCATCTTTCGTTATTCATATGCACCGCCAACTTTCTGTTATTTATCACTACATTACTGCATCTCCTTGATTTTAACCTTTCTAGTACGTAGTTCGTATTTTTGCCTAATAAGTGTTATAAAGAATATGTATATGTAAACTTCTATACCTTGAATATAAAAATATCATCCACAAACATTCTTGTAGATAATACTGATGTCCCAGAAGATTAAAATGAGTGTATTTGCGCTTCGTAATGGGGAATGTGAAAAGCAAAAACCGACAGTAGCATAGTAACAGACCTTTTCATACATACAAAAGTGAACATAGAAGTGAACACTTAGAGGCGACAGTCTGTTTCATGCTAGACGCAATCATCAGGCCACGAATGCTGTTATTTTTTCTCCGCTATTTATATATATGGGTTATTGGTGCATTGTGGGTAGTCTATTTTGGCGGTTATAACAGCACTTGTGGCCTCAGTCTACCCCAGTGAGCGAAATAAAGGGTTCAGTTCGACATTCAAAACACCTGAAGAAGGCCGGAGCTTACAACGGCCGAAACGTTGTAATTATTGCAGTTTTTTGTATATATATTATGTACTAGTGAGCCAGTTCAAATGACTTGACTCACTTTATAGTCCACCAATAGATGGTTAACCAATCAGAAGACGTAGAACATTCAATCTGTCGTGTATAAAGGCGGCTATTTTGTTCACTCTACCCGAATGTCCAGTCCAGCTTGTCAGGCGAAGAGAAACAGAAGGAGGAACTACGCTCTGCTACTTTTACCAAAATATCCACTGGTAAACTGAACAACGCTTTCCTACTGTCTTCAAAATATTCACTGCTAACCTCTGGATTCTATACTCGAAGACGACCGTCATCATGAACAACAGTAATAAATATGGCGACAAAAATGAGGACAATAGTCCGAATAATGTAAATAATGTACATAATACCTCATCTCAGAAATATAGACAGATTCCAAACTGGAGAGGTTGGGAATATCAATAATAAGTGTATATATATATATATATATATATATATATATATATATATATATATATATATATATATATATATATATATATATATATATATATATATATATATATATATATATATATATATTAATTGTTAATTGAAGGATTAAACAGGGATTAGGATTTAATCAGAGAGTCTATTTTCGACAGGTAGCCCTCTAACCAACAACATAAACAACATTCCCAGGAAGTGTGAACCCCACTTCTTTGTTTATTTCCTTTGAAAAATGACACAGTCGTGTCCGAAAATTCCGACTTAAAAATATTTCTCTTCGTACTTCCATTTAGTCAAAAAGCCTTTAAATATATAGTATAACGGGTGTAACAACAAAATTGTCTAATTGGTAGATTAAACTTTGAACCGTTGTATTTTTGAAAACTTCTTAAAAATATCTTGCAAGAATTTTCCGAGGGTTTTATAATAATGTTGTAATCTACTTTGAACAATAAAACTGCATTTAGATCTAAGTAGAAATGATGATCCTTCTTGCTATTGTGACCTCCTGATCCAGTGTTTCTCTCTACTGTTCCCTTATTTTAAAATTTTTTAAACGTTCTCTTGATGGATCTTGAATAGATATTGAAGATGGAAGCCAGTGTATGTATGTTGGTACCATTATTGAAGGGCTGAATGATCTTTCCTCTCACCATTGCTCAGTTGAGAAGCCGTAGTGATGCTGACACAAAACGATTTCACCCGTTTTCTTTCTAGCTGAATAACTCAAAGGATTTTTCAATGATTCTTACAACAAATGGTGTCAAGATGGCTAAACGTCTTTTCTGAAAACCTGGCAAAAAGAAACTCAATTAGTTTAGGGCCTTTTTTTTTTTTTTTTTTTAGATATTAAATATTTTGTGGGATGGGCAATTATCCCATGCGGTTTCCCTATTTGGACAATTTTATTGTTAACCAGGTATATGTAATTTAGTATTTATTTCGCATACGATTTCATTTTCAAGTCTTTTTTCACTCCTTCTTGGACTGTCATATCTGAAACTCCTCTCTCACGTACTAAACATCTTATAAATTGAGTTGGATGTTTTCTAATTGATCTCTTCAGCTTTAAGTTGAAATGATCATCCCTCTTTCTTTTGTGACCAACTGATCCAGTTTTCCTCTCTACTGTTTCCTCATTTTAAAAACAATGGTCTTGATAGTACTTGAATGGACTTTTGAAAACAGTGGTCTTGATAGTACTTGAATGGATGGAAGTCAGACTATTTATGTTAGTACCATTACTGAAAGGTAGAATGATCTTTTTTTTCTTACCATTGCTCAGTTGAGAAGATAGGGCTGATAGAAAACGATTTTAACCTGTTCTCTTTCTAGCTGAATAACTCAAAAGATTTTTCAGTGATTCTTACAACAAATGGTGTCAAGATGGCTAAACGTCTTATTTGAAAATCTGTGAAAAAGAAACTCTATTAGTTTAGTGGCTTTAAAAAAAAAAAAGATATTAAACATATTGTGGGGTGGAGAATTATCCAATGCGGTTTCACGATTTGGACAATTTTGTTTTTACCCTCTTATATGAACAATCTTACTGCAAATAGTGTTATCATTCTGTCAGTTTTTTATTTCTGAAATTTCATTAACAGGCCTATTAAGTTTATCTCTTTCTCTCTGTCTCCGTCTATGTCTCTGTATATATATATATATATATATATATATATATATATATATATATATATATATATTTATTATAATAAATTACAATAAAAACATTTTATATCGCTACACAAAAACTTTCATGTTTCAGTACTAAGATGGTACTTGTTCATGTTTTTATTTTGATTTATTATTATAAAAATATTATGCTCTACTTTGTATTGAGCACTTATAAATAAATGCTAAGAACTGTTACTTAGTCCATCTGTTCTTTCTCTCAGGTGTGTGTGTATACATATATATATATATATATATATATATATATATATATATATATATATATATATATATTATAAAATGGACAAAGTCCGACAATTATTTTAAGACATTTTTATGTTTATACATTCTTTTTATAGATACAAATATTTAAGTTTTATAATAAACAGTATTAATAACATTTACCGGCCTGAATGTCTGAGAGATTTTCATAGAAAATATCCGTCCTCCGACAGGAATCAAACCTGTATCCTATAAGGAACCGTCATATAGCCTGACGTGCCTTAACCCATCGAGCCACGGAGAATCATTCGATTGGTAAGGTGGATTTTACTTTTTTTAAACTTGAATCTTCCATGAATCTCTCACGTATATTCATATCTGCTCGATGCGTATCCAAATGTAAGCAAATCACGTCACACACTATGAAATGGATAAAGTCCGACAAGTATTTTAAGACATTTTTTGTTTATACATAAAAATGTCTTAATATATATATATATATATATATATATATATATATATATGAGACGCAGCTTACTTTTAGAGAGTAAACGATGATATACATAATAAGAAGGAAAGAGAGAAAGAGGATGGTATAAGTACGTCATGCATTTAATGAATGTTTCAGTGAAATTGAAAATCTTCAAATCTTTTCATTTGTACCCTCTTATTTCCTTTAATAATGAATTGCAATCATAATTTATGATTATTATTGCAATATTTGTTTAAAGTTGTTGCGCTCAAATATTTACGAATGCAATGGGGGCGAAATTTCATGGGTATTTCATAATCGTGGAACTCACAAGGGGCTTACTCAATCATTAACTTAGGAATTATGAATCAGAAGAAAATTCAGATAGGAAAACTGTGAAAATTTGACGACTATTGCTAGTAAGAATAAATATTTTAACAACATCTCTACATACCAAATACTGCTCTTAAGATTTCAGATATAACCGGCTTACAAAATCAAAAAATGCAATCAATCGAATTATTCCTACGTTTCTTTCGTTTCGTCTTCTCCTTCTTCTTTTTCTTCTCATCATCATTGCCGTCAACAAGGAGTTTTTTTCTTCTTAATTATGATAATAATTATCGTCGCCATTATCAAAATCGTCTGCCATCTCATTAAGACCGTGTACATTGTTGTATCTCGGCAAAGCTTCAAAGGCCTACAATAGATGGAGAGGTGGGAAAAGGAGGAGAGTGATTGAATGAATAAATGCGAGGCTGATCTTGTCTTTATTCAAAGAAACTCATCAATGTGTTTTGAGCCTGATAACAAAATCATAAATGCGAACAGCGTTAATGTGCTTTGTATTCTGGCTAGAGGCGAATCGTCGGGGAACTTTACTACGTCACATGATAAAGAAAGATACGAAAGCAAGTACTGGCCAAAAAGAAGAGACAGCAGAACTTATGATGGGAAAAAGAAAAACCTGATTCCTTCTTGTTTTCCATGATAGTTAGGCTACAGGTTTCTAATCTGGCAGTAGAAATCAAGTTCTATCTGAAGCAAATATGTCTTTGTAGATATAATAGTGAGCGAAAATGCACACACAAGATCCATCCTAGAGAAGGGTGAATAATTTTTAAAAAGAGGGAACAGTAGAGAGGAAAACTGGATCAGGAAGTCACAACAGCAAGAGGGATCATCATTTCTACTTAGAGCTCAAAACAATCTTATTGTTCAATGTAAAGTCCGATAGAGTTATAAAAACCTTGGGAAATTCCTGTAAGATATCTTTAATGAGTTTTCTAAAATACAACGGTTCAGAGCTTAATTTAACAATTGGACAATTTTGCAGTTACACCTGTATACTATATATTTGTAGACATTTTGACTAAATTGAAGAATGAAGAGAAATACTTTTAAGTCGGAATTTTCGGACATGCCTGTGTCCTTTTTCAACAAGACGAGAATATATATATATATATATATATATATATATATATATATATATATATATATAATCTTCTAGACTCTATGAATTACTTAATTATGATTATTATTTCAAATCCTGCTAATTATTTCTATCTGTATATACTTGCTTCTAATGATTAGGGCTGAGCGGCTTGGGGATAGTAGTCGTAGCTCGTGGGGGTACAGTCCTAAGGGTAAAGAGAAACTTGAATGAGTTCCACCACGGAATATGTGATCGAGCGGCGCTATAGCGAGCCTAATTCGTTACTGCTTCGTCGCAGAGTCCCGTTGGTGCAGTTGGTATGACGTTTGCCTACTAACGTAACTTTCCGGGTTTCAACTCTCGGTAGTGGATGCGCCCTGCTGATAACTCCCGGATATAGGACGAGCGGCAGTCAAGTGCTTTCTGTATTCTGTTGACTCGACTGACTCGATGAATTGTGATTATTTCAAATCCTCCTAATTATTTCTATCATGATAGATAAATATTGAAGTCCGCCAATTACTTAATATATGTTCTGTGTATATGTTATTTTTATAGATTCAGCTTATTTAAGTAAAGGTTCTTTTTTTTTTAATTAAACAGTATTAATAACATTTACAGCCTGAATATTCAAGATAATTCGTAGAAAATATGCGTTCTCCGACAGGAATCGAAACTGTATTCCTATACAGAAACCGTCATTTGACTTGACGTGTTATACCATTAAGCTACAGAAAAGCGTCTGATTAGCAACGTCTGAATTACAGCTTATAAACATAAAATCTTCGACGAATCTTAACGTTTATATATATATATATATATATATATATATATATATATATATATATATATATATATGTGTGTGTGTGTGTGTGTGTGTGTGTGTGTGTATGTGTATGTAAATTTTCTTTTCATTTTTTGTTTGGAAGTAAAGTCTGATGATGAGGGCTGTGGTGAAATAATTTATTCCATGGGAGCTTAAAGTGGTCTGTTTTTATTTAATATATATATATATATATATATATATATATATATATATATATACATATATATATATATATATATATATATTCTAACGAAATAATAGAAGTTTTATTTATTAACCCGAGTAATTGTTATCACTTTAAATGTTATTTTTAATGGATACTCATATTTGAATAGACATTCTGCTTATTTTATTAAACATTATGCTTTGGCATTAGATCTGGTATGCTTTAACTTCTCCGTTACAGAGAACCTATGCCGAATACTCCTGTTAAATACCGATTTTTCCGAATTCTCTAAACGTACATCGCTGGTCTCTTTCGTATCTTAACGTAAATAAAGAAAAATTTTAGGAATGGATTTTTCATTTAATAATCCGACATATTTTTTTTATTACTTAAACGTCATTTCTAATGGATACCCAGATTTGATTAGATACTCTGTTTATTTATTAAAAAATGTATCTATTTATTTACATGTATCGGTCTAATGACGATTTCCCCAAAGGATACTCGGTTCGAATCCTGTCGGAGAGCGCCTATTTTTCTAATAAGATTTCTCAAGTATTCAGGCCGGTAGATGATAAATAAACAGAGAGTCCACTTATATACAGTTATCCACTAAAAATAACGTTTAAGCACTAATGACTGTAAAAACAACCCCCATCTGCAAATTTATAGACAAAACATAATAATGCAGGTTGGTATTTTTTCCTGGTCAATAAGATAGGTCACTTCTCAGTCTCATCATCCATATTTTTATTCTGTCGTGTTTTGAAGTCAAAACGATGCGATTTCTTATCTGTATCGTTTTTGTGTTGCAGTCGCGAAATTACCTTCCCTTTCTTTTAATCTTATTAAGTATGTCTTTTTGTCGCTAAAACAAAACACCGTCTAGGTCAAGGTCTGGTCACTCCTCCTCCCGCAATACTAAGTATACTTGTGAGAGATATGAAATTAATCCCTCCCTAAACTCTACCATGTCTCTTTAACTACTCCTTTTACACTCTCTGTTAAATTACAAAAACTTACACTACCCATCAATTTTAATTTCATTTGTCGTTTCATTCTTGGAAGTGCTGATTTGATGATCCGGCGTCCTTTAAAAGGGCTCTGGTGAAATAAATTATTATAATGGTACCTTAAAGGGGGCTGTTTTTCTTTAAAATATTAGCTCTGGATTTACATTGAGCTCTCAGGATTTCATCCTCCTTGGGATTACCCATACGGATTACCAAGTTTTTCATAATTTAAACATATATATATATATATAGTGATTTTCCAAGCGTAGCTCAGATGTGGCACGAGGCCGAAAGTATGGGGCACCCAGTGAGTATCGAACTCACTACTCAGTCATAATTGTGCTAGCAAGACAAACTTGCTAACCATTATACTACTATATATATATATATATATATATATATATATATATATATATATATATATATATATATATATATATATATATATATATATATATATATATATATATATATATATATATATATATATATATATATATATATATATATATATATATATATATATATATATATATATATATATATATATATATATATATATACATACACACACATTATATTAGCTCCTGAATTAAGTTTAATTCCAGTTGAGTGACTATTATAGCTATATAGCGAGACTCTTCGCAAGCGGAATTGAGTCACTGTCGGTCACTGGGCGTGTTTCCAAAAATAGATACGCTTCATCCCGACAGCTTAGTGGTAGAATATCCGCCTGATACCAATTCAGTCGGGTTTCGATCCTAGCTAGGGGCAACCGGATGTCTAGCCGCACTGATGTGATGTGATTCAGCGACACAGTCAGTCTGTGGATGGCATATATATATATATATATATATTTAAAACTAAACATTGAAGTCAACACCCAGTGCTGACGGTCTGTTTTGTACTAAACGCAATCGTCAGCATTGTGGTTGTGGCATCTGGGTGTGGACGCCAAAGCACATTTTTATTTACATATACTCTATTCCTGATAGTGAGCTCTTTAACACATAAATATAGCTTATCTTTAAACTATATATATATATATATATATATATATATATATATATATATATATATATATATATATATATATATATATATATATATATATATATATATATATATATATATATAATTAACAAATCGGTGACTTCAGAAAGCCAGGGCAATATTTTATTTCGCGTAAACGATAAAATTCGATCTCACTTCGTCAGACCTGGTGGTTTCAAAACAATGAATGGATCCAAAATGTCTTCCAGCAATCAACCGAAAAATTAAACGAAAAACAAGATTAACCGAAGTTGTGTTTGAAGATAGTTCCGCAAACTCGGAACGGAAGCAGGTATATATATATATATATATATATATATATATATATATATATATATATATATATATATATATATATATATATATATATATATAAAACATAATTAACATTAGACTATATTTAATTTAATACGAAAATATGAAATTAAATATAGTCTAATGTTAAATATGTTTTATGAATATGTCTTGAAGATGCTCTACTAGAACGAAACGTCCGACGTTGACATTATATTAACATTAAAACAGCATAATTGCATATAAGGATTTTTGTTTGTTTTTTCCGTATATTTTTCTTCATACTGTCGGATCTATATCCATATATTTGCTTACATATATATATATATATATATATATATATATATATATATATATATATATATATATATATGATTTGAGAATATCATGTACAGAATCAGTATTAAAGAAAATAGGAACTAGAATCATGAATAGACGGTTGCATTATCTTGTGGGGACATTATGAAGACAGTCGTTTGGAAAATATCGTATTCACAAGGCAGGAGTTCCAGAGGGTGCAAACAAGCAACATATCTCGTAAGTTTTGCAGGGAATGTCTGATAAAATTCGGATAAAGAACGATGGTAAAAAAGTCAAAAGTTGCTTGTATGACACACCATAGATTTTTCTAGCATAGAACATATACACTTTCACACCAGTCCATAAAAATCGGGTTGATCTAAAAAATAACCCCGTAGCTACAAACAACAGACCCGCAACACATAGTGTGTCATTGGCTACACCTGATATGTAACAAGTGATCGAGCCAGCTGCACTTAGGTAGTGCACACACAGGACAATCGGATGACAGGAACGATATATAAGCAACTATCCGAGAAGGAAGAGAAAGAAATTATTTTCATCCTTAGTTGAAGAATTCACGTTCCTAAATCTAAACACCCACACGCGGACAATTAAAGAATAATCGATTTTGGCCCATGCCCCACTTGGGTATTTCTAAAATTCTGGTGCCCACCTGCAATATAATTCTTACATGGATGTCATTTACACATGTATATACATAGACACAAATTATTTTTTATGTATGTATATTGTATATGCATCGTATTTACTAAAACGCATTAAAACACTTACTCGGACTTACTAGAAAACAATTCACTTTTAATAACTAATTCTCGAATGGCCTCCTTATTCTGTTCGTACGGTAAGCCGAAGGATGCACATCCTACGCATTTCTCACCAAAATATTACCATGTCCGACCGGTGGAGCATGCGCCCTACGTTGGGAATCATTGGTGTAAGATATTTAGTCGCGTGTTTTTAGTAATTAGTACATCGATAAGCTTACATTTAAGGTTAGCGAGTTGTGGAGGGCCATGATCGTTCGCTTTAAGAAGAAAACGTGTTGATCGGCAAAAGTATCCCGTTTACTATTATTTCCCCACGGTGTAAAGTCAATATTATTGTTAATGCTAATGGTAATCTGAGCCGTTTCTTTATAAGGAAACATTCGGAATTTATTGTGTGAGCAGACAGTACTACATTGTACTGCAATTTATGAAATCTTTCTCTCAAGATAATTTTTCAGGAAAATAGGTTTCCTAAGTCCAGTAGTTGTTATCGCTCTTTCCGTTATTTCAAGGGCGGGGGCTTCCTTCTGACCCTTCGTTTGGAAGGTAGTTTTGTGTTATGTCAACATCGGGATTATGCCATTATTTACATGAAAGAAAGAAAGAAAGAAAGAAAGAAAAAGACAAAAAAGGAACAATATGCAAGAATTTCTGTGAAAAAAAAAAATTCTGAGAAGGAATGAATGAAGAAAGAAACTATTAGGTTGGTGCAAAAATAATGTCCTTTTCTCACATATGTTACTATGTGAGAAAACGACATTATTTTTGCACCAACCTAATAAGACAGCAAAACAAAAGATGAACAGCAAGCAAGAACTCTACATTATTCGGACTATTGTCCTCATCTTGGTCACCATATTTATTACTACGTTTCGGCCGTTATACGCTCCGGCCTTTTTCAGGTGGTTGTAATGTCGAACTGAACCCTTTATTTCGCTCGCTAGGTAGACTGTTCTAGTTCCACGTGTCATCTTTTAATGGATGTCAGTTATCAGTTATCTCCTGTTAATTCCCCTTTCCAAGTTCTCCACTGCCTTAACCGGGTATTGAACTCACTTTTTGGGTCCTGTCCCTGGATCTAACTAACGCCTTTATCCACTGTGCCATGTGTCCTTGAGCGAAAAAAAGGGTTCAGTTCGACATTCCAACCACCTGAAGAAGGCCGGAGCGTACAACGGCCGAGACGTAGTAACAAATATGGCGACAAAGATGAGGACAATAGTCCGAATAATGTAAATAGTGTACATAATACCTCATCTCAGAAATATAGACAGATACTCAGGCAAGAACTGCTGAGAAAAAAATGGACTGCAAGAAAGAACCAAAGAAAGAAAGAAAAAACGGAGACTAAGAAAGAAAGAAAGAAAGAAAGAAAGAAAGAAAGAAAGAAAGAAAGAAAAAAAGAAAAGATTTCTGAGAAAGAATGAATGAAGAAAGAAACTAAGACAGTAAGACAAAAGATGACCAGCAAGCAAGAACAGCCGAGAAAAAAAAAAAAACTGAGAAAGGAAAAAAAAAACAAAGAAAAAAACGAAATGAACTGCAAGCTAGAAAGTCTGAGAAAAAAGTCATGGGAACCAAAGAAAGAAAGAAAAAAAAAAAGTGAGACTAAGAAAGAAAGAAAGAAAGAAATAAAGAAAGGTTAAAAAAGGAAGTAAAATCCTGAGTCTTTTTTGTTCGAAAATGATTTATTCAAAGATTCACTGGCAGATGAAAAGGAAACGAATTTCGTCTCCACTTTGATCAAATGTTCGCAGTCATTATTATTCAATATTTGACGCCAAATATGCATTCCCAAGAGATTTACAAACATTATTCATGTCCATCATAACGAAATAAAACCATCGTGCATCTATCAAAACTGACGTCGACACACACACGAGCGTGCATCTCCACAACACATATGTATTGTGCTTGAATTTCTTTTTCTCTTTTTATAATATTATTTTTTGTATTGTCTCAACAAAGATGAGAAATTTTTTGTGAAATCTCGAACATTGTTCTTAGAATTTGAAAAGTTTTGGTTAAAAACGAAAAAGGAGAATAATGTGGCGTGACCTTAGTGAATAACGGAGAAATTTGCATAAAGCAAGAAGCGATGTAAAAATAAAATATGTTCTAAAGTTGAATTTTATCGAAAAAAAAAAGACATTCAGCAGAATGAAAGACTTAAATGCTTAGAGACGAACATAAAAAAATGGCGGATGGTTTGTCGGGTGTTAAAATGGTATACGTCAGTTATTATCTCAGCAAAGCGTCAGAAGCCAGGGTCAAACCAAATGTTATCGACATTGTACTGCTTCTGTTTTCAATCTTAAGACAGACACCTCCTCACATACATATATATTGTATACTTGGGCAGCAACCCTTCTTTTATTCATGCCTCGTTGAATATGACGGACAAAGAACCTTTTGTTCGTCTTTTTTAACAGATATCCGAGTGTTCTTACAGGCTTTCTTATTTTGAAAGATAAAGGTGTACAGTAATTGTCGATACCGTTTACTGTCGCGAGTATTTTTGTCTTATCCTTTAGCCATTTTCAAGTGGGGTAATTTCATTTTTGTGTTAACAAACATTGTTAAGGTATTTGGGTAGCATGAGTGTAGTAGTAATGTCGTTGTTCGTCGAGTTCGTAATAAATGCTTTTCAGGGTAGTCTTTATTAGGAGGGTTTCAATTGTTTTCAAATACTCAGCGGCTGCCCTTATTGCAACATCTTGGATTGGCCAAGTGCAGATGATCACCAAAAGACAAATACTAGTCACCTGATATATTGCGTCAAGGAGATCGTTAGAAACTGGTAGTCGTGGCCGTTCAGATGATCACCAAATATATATATATATATATATATATATATATATATATATATATATATATATATATATATATATATATATATATATATATATATATATATATAATAATAATAATAGCTAGCCACTCGCATTCGAGGATACCCGTCTACTAGGGCAGTTAACCAATCCCTGTTGCAGACGCTCGCTGAGGCATATTTGTGTTTGTTAAAACACCCACAGAGCCAACCTGTGCTTTAAAGTGCAACTTTGCCAAGCAGACATTATTAGGAGAGAGCATATTATCTAGCGTGATCAACAATCTGAACAAGGCCAGCACACTCAAACCCTCCGTCACGATGACTTGTGACTGGTGTCGACGTCTACCCAATTTCACTCACAAGGCTTGTGTCAAACCGTGGTATGGTTTCCAGGCACTTTCCAAAGGCGCCGCACGCTGTAATCGCCCGCCCACCTCCGGACCGATAACATCAGTCTACTTCGTGATAAATTACCCGCGGTGAGATTCGAACCCGGACCTCATGGTCAGAAAGCGAACGTTCTAACTACTCGACCACGCGCCCAATATATATATATATATCTATCTATCTATCTATCTATCTATCTATCTATCTATCTGTGTAGTATGAGTGTAGTAGTAATGTCATTGTTCGTCGAGTTTTCAGTTTTAGTAACTAATTCTCGAATTGCCTCCTTATTCTATTCGTACGGTAAGCCGAAGGATGCACATCCTACGCATGTCCCATCAAAATATTAACATGTCCGAAAGTGGAGACGAAATTCGTTTCCTTTTCACCTGCTAGTGAATCTATCTATCTACTATATATATATATATATATATATATATATATATATATATATATATATATATATATTAAAAAACATTGTTTACTTATGCTTCTTAAAATATGTAGATATATTAGGTCGATGAAAGAAATTCGGAAGATAAAAGCCAAAAATAATAATATAGATATTAAAAAAAAACAATATTTATTGTATATTAGTAGGCCTTTTGATCAAATGGAAGCATGATGAAAAATATGTTAATAATTGAAATTTTCAGACACGCCCGTGTCCTTTCTCAGCAAAAAAAAAAAAACATGAAAGTGGTCAATGTTGCCGGAACGTTGTCAGTGTTGACACCTAACCTCATTCTAGGCTCCATCTTTTCTATCTGGATTTAATTTCATAGACTTTTTCGTATTTGGATATGACCGTATTGTAGATGAGGCTTAAAATTTTCCTTCCCCTAGATAGACTGCCTTCTTGGCCTGTCGATATCTATCTACCCGAAGCAGCTGGTTATGAGGCGCCAGTTGTTCAACTTTGCCTATTCCCCAGCTTGAAGATTGCTTTAGTTTTCAGAGGCTATTTGAGACGCATGACACGGAACCATTTTATTGAGAGTGGAAGTTTATCCTCACTATCACCTCCAGGTATGACAACCTTTGGAACATATAGAAATATGTATGTAAACATTATATGCATTACGTGTTTTAGAAGCGCCTATAAAATGAACTCTTCTTTAAATATAAATGATGTCTGGTAGACAAGAACTATAGAAAGAAGGAAAAATTATGAAATAGACGTATATAAATAAACAGAAATATCAAAATATCATGAATTAACGTCAACAAATGAGAACAAATTTTTAAAAATGACTTCATAAATTAACGTGTTTTAGGGAAAACATAATTTTTTTTGCTTTAAGTATATTTTTTCTTCTCAAACTAATGTAATGAATATGCATACACCTGTTCCCCCTCACAGTAATATGATTGGCTGGTGTCAGCCATAAATACAGTTTCTAAGAAAATATAATTCCTGAAAATAAATTCATTTTAAACATATCTTACTGGAATTCTGCGAGGGTATTATAACACTACTAGAATCAACTTTGAGCAATAAGAATACATAATTACCCTCCAAGCTTCTCCTTGATGAAATCGATCATAAACGAAAATTATATGATTATCGTTAATTAAGGATTGAAATTAAGTTAAAATATTTAAATATTAATGCAAGATCATTTTCCAACTTATTCAAGATAAACATCGACCATTCTAACCTTCTAAATTTCTGTCTTGGAGTAACAAGGTGCCTCACAAGTTTCATGTACGATTTCATTTTCAAGTCTTTTTTTATTGCTCTTTGGACTGTCATAGCGGAAACTCTTCTCTCACATGCCAAACTTTGGGATCTCCTGATCCAGTTTTCCTCTCTACTGTTCCCTCTTTTCAAAACTTATTCACCGTTAATGAAGGCTTAGATGATGTTTTTCCTTTCACCATTGCTCAGTTGGGAAGACAGTAAGTCTGACAAAAATGATTTTAACCTGTTCTCTTTCTATCTGATTAACTCAAAGGATTTTTCAGTGATTCTTACCACATATAGTGTAAAGATGGCTAAAAATCTTATCTGAAAACCTGGAAAAAAGAAACTCAATTAGTTTAGTGGTTGTTTTTAGATATTAGACATTTTTGGGGGATGGGTAATTATGCTGTTAGACGATTTGGACAATTTTGATGTTACACCCGGTATATATATATATATATATATATATATATATATATATATATATACCTTTCATCCCCTACCTATGATTCTTAGGACACTTGTGAGATGATGTGCCTAAACTTTTGACTGGTGTTTATCGACAAGAAAAAATCTCATCAGACCAGTCAACATTAAACACCCCATCCATTCTTCACCAAACTGCTATCAACAAGCACTACTGTTTCAATCCCTCACCTTTTTCTTTTGTTTTAAGTATATTTTTTCTTCTCAAACTAATGTAATGAATATGCATACACCTGTTCCCCCTCACAGTAATATGATTGGCTGGTGTCAGCCATAAATACAGACTGATGTGGAGAGCCAGAGACGACGCCTATTGCTTACGCCTATTGCCTACCACTACGACGAGGACCAGTCCATTACGGTTACCTGCTAGATTGTCCTACTCGGTTACACTAGTCCAAAACCACTTTGCTACTTCAAACAAATATATCCCTTTCCGGGACATATCACAAACAAATGGGAAAAGGAAGTGACGTTTCACATACGGCCTGCATAGAAGCAGGATTGTTCATAACCATTTTCGATTCTCACCCGTCGAAGTGCAGGTGAAATGCACTGAAACGAAGTTGCATCTTTGTAGTGAGTAAAATGGTTTTGTCTATATGATAATATTATAATAAATAAATAATTATTGCTCTACTATCGGTATCGAGCGCTCTTTTGGTTTAATGCTGTGAACATTAGAATTTATATATTACTTTCGTTCTCATCGGATCGGATATAGATATATATATATATATGTGTGTGTGTGTGTTGTGTGTTAATAGACGATGATTTTTCCGTCCATATGCAGACACGAATAAAGAAGACGAGAGAAAGAGGAAAGCAAAACATAGTAAACCTAAATAGCAACAACGACAAAAAAAAAAAGGACAGATTAAGATTTTTTTTTTATTGTTATTATTTTTTATTGACCTAAAACCTTCATTCCCCGCCCCAAAGTAAGAAACTAAAGCACTTGTCTATTTTCACATCGCAAGAAACAGGTACTTAAAACCGGATTGCTGTAATCGGGTTACAGGCTGGATCACCACCTCGAATGCTCTTTGTTAGGCGCATCGTCTATTTGCAGCCAACGCATTACAACTCATAAATTTCGATAAGAATTTCACTGCTAAATCTCCTTCACCTGATTTTTCCCTCACTGAAAATTTTTCCACTTATTCTTATTTTGGAAACGTTGAACAATCGAGATTTTCTGAAAATCAATAGCGCGATGATATATATATATATATATATATATATATATATATATATATATATATATGTGTGTGTGTGTGTGTGTGTGTGTCTGTGTTTGTGAGTGTGTGTGTGTGCAAATATATAGAAAAATAGGAAAGAACACGTTAGGTAAATAATCCGAAGTTATTTATTATTTTTGTTTTTATTTAAAAAAAAAAAAAAAAAAACAGTGCTCAATACAAAAGTAGACCCTAAATTATAATTATTTAAAAAAAATATGAATCCTTCGCTACATAAGAGTTCTCATGTTTCAAAAACAGGAGCCAGAAACTTCAACATAATTATTAAAATTAAATTGAATTAAAGTATCAAGACCTGTTTTATACTCAATCGAAATTTCTGGTTCCAAATCAAATTATGGCAAATTGATACAAGCCGGGATTGAAACCTGGCATCAGTCAGAGATCGTACCCTTAATCTATCAGCGCACGGCAGAGAAAGGGAAATTTTAACGTATTATATACGATATGTATACAAACGACAGTAGCCAAGAGGGCTCAATTTGCAATTGAAGGGCGGTGAGTTGATAGCAGCATCAGCCGCTGTTTTTATAATTACCCTCTCTGTAGAGTGCTCAATCGGGTAACAAAGACATATATATATATATATATATATATATATATAAAGAGCGTCCCAATAACTTGGACCGATTTTAAATGTGAATTGTTTAAGCGTTTAATGATTTTTCTTTCATTTTCTTTCAGATTTAACAATTAAAGTTTTCGGTAATTTCAACTATGGAAAGATTAACAATAAAACAACGTATTAAATTTATCGAAGTCTATTACGAAAATGGACGTTCAATGAATTTATTGAATGAGAAGTTCCCAGGTCGCATTACCTCTTGAAACACCGAAGTCAATTGGCTACCACGGTCCTGCGACTTGACACCTTAGATTTCTTCCTTTGGGGTCATCTCAAAAGAAAGGTCTATCTTAACAAGCCAACAATTCAACAGCTGAAGGATGAGATAATAAGGCATATTGGTGAGATCCTCGAGCAACTATGCAGAGACGTCATCAAAAATTTTGACGTCGAGAGGTGTGCCGCTGAAGCCTTGGCGGATGTTTGGGCGATATAATTTTTCAGCCATAATTGTTATGACTTAAATAACATCAGCAACACAATGCCCATTTGGGATCTCCTCCATTTTCTGTCGGTCTTACTTTTACGTTTTCATTTTTTTAATGCAAAAAGAAAAGTTTTCACTCTTCTAACATCACATTCACATGTTCCTAGTCAGCCTCTTAAAAACGCCATCAAATACTGCAACCGGAACAATTAACATTACATTAATAAGCATATTATGAGTACAAACATCTGTATGTGTGCGTGCGTATACTCGACTCTCCCGTTGAATTCGACGTATGAGGGTCAAGCAGATCAGTTCCTAAGAAAACCGACAGACCGACACCAGTACATGAGATTTGATTATAGTGGTGAAGGTGTCGTCTAGGACCATCCACACTTTTGGAAGGGACAATTACAGAGACCTGGTGCACTACGTGCCACAAGTATCCTCCGCAGGTTTTGAATTCAGAGTTGTCCTTCTCCTAGACCAGTTCCCATACAAGGCTATAGAACTCAGTCTGTCCTGATATTTACCCATAGATGGAGGGATAAGAAGAGTTCACACCTTTCTCAAGAGTATTAGCACGTAAGTTAATGTAATGGATTCGAACTCGGCTCTCCGATTCCTCAGTCCAAGCCGCTATCCATTACTCCACCGCGTATATATATATATATATTGTTAAAATTCGCTATGTCTACAGTAGAAGAACAAGAGGCACTACTCCTTGATCGGGCTATATATATATATATATATATATATATATATATATATATATATATATATATATATATATATATATATATATATATATATATATTCTAAGAATGTTATAAAAGAGTGTAATATAAATGCAGACTACGCAAATGCATTCAACAAAGTACACTACAACGATCTCCTTAAAGTACTCAGTAATCTTTACATATTCGAGAAAGACATTAGAATTATCAAGAATCTATACTGGCAGCAAGCCGACTGCATATAGACAAGGACGTGTCTTCTCACCAGATTTATTCACCTTGTACAGCGAGGCAACTCTGAGAAAACTAGGAGTCCTACCAGGATTCATCACTGGCGGCCACAATCTTAACAACATAAGATATGCAGATGACACCGTGCTGGTAGCAGGCGCGGATAGGAAACTAAAATAAAACTCCTACAGAAGGTAGCGAAGGAAAGCGAGAATAAAGGGCTAAGCATAAAGTACAAGAAGACAGAATGCATGGTTATAAGCAAACAGATGAACCCAAAATGCAAATTACTGAAAAGGTACACTAAAATCAAAGAGGTACCGAAATTTAAATATCTGGCAAGGTTATAACAGAGGTCGCAAAGCGCGACACTGATATCCAAAGACGTATTGGGATGGCCAGAGTTGCATTCCCAAGCTATGCTCAGTATTATGAGATAGAAAAATTTCGTTAGAAACGAAAGAAATGACTACTGAATTGTTATGTAATATCTGTCCTACTATATGGCAGCGAATGTTGGACAATCTCCTCAAAGATGGAGAAGAAACTTGAAGTAACAAAAATGTTATCCTACAGAAAGTTGCTGAGGATACGAAGAAGAAACTTATACTTAACATCAAAAAGCGGCAGTTAAAATTTCTGGGGAACGTAATGAGAAAAGAGGGCTAGGAAGATACGATACTCACAGGACAGTTTGAAGGTGGTTTTGTCTATTATTTTCGTGGTATAGTATATTGGTGTTGGCAACAAGTATTTTCATGTATTTTGAATGTGGATACAGATGTGATTTTAGATGTTGTTTCAAGAGAAGTTATATATATATATATATATATATATATATATATATATATATATATATATATATATATATGTATGTATATATAAAGAAAGAACAGTAAGTTATATAATCCGGTGTTCTTATAGATATTTTTATTTTTACAAAATAGGGCTCAATGTAAATTTACATAGCATTAATATTATAAATTAATTGATTTAAAATGTTTTTTCGCTACATAGTTCTAGCCATGTTTCAAAAATGGAAGCTAAAAGCTTCGAATTTAATTTTGTAATTAAATGGAAGACATTAGTTGCATTTCATCCTCAAGCGAATTTTGGAGTAACTTATTTTTTTTAATTTTTTTTCCCAAAAGTTACTCCAAAATTCGCTTGAGGATGAAATGCAACTAATGTCTTCCATTTAATTACAAAATTAAATTCGAAGCTTTTAGCTTCCATTTTTGAAACATAGCTAGAACTGTGTAGCGAAAAAAAAGCATATTTTAAATCAATTAATTTAATATATATATATATATATATATATATATATATATATATATATATATATATATATATATATGCATGCAGGGTGCGATGGGTAAATTGTCGCTATTTTATATTTTTAATTTCACGGATGTGCGCTTTTTTTGCATTTTTTTTTATTTTCTCAACTGAACAGCAAGCTAATGAGTTGGGCACTGTCTGTGAACAAAAGCGCACTATGACGCAATTCACTCCGCCAGAAATTTGAAAACGGCATGCTGTACTGCTTTTAGAGCACCTGGATCTCAAACAGAGGACGATGCAGAGGATTCATAATGATTTGGATGGGGTTTAATGGTGATTACGAAGGTATGGCAGGTTGGCAAACTGCCTCTGATCGTTTTGAGAAGAAAAGATCTCACGGATTTTATCGGTGTGGGTCTCAGACACAAACCGAAGTCCGACATCAAGTGCCTTGAGTAGGTAGTTCTGTCCTGGATCAAGAGGGTGACTGCTGGAAATACCTCTTTAAGGCAGCAGGACTCTGCACCATGGCACACACGCAGTAGGACCCAGTCATGGCTGTCAAACAACATCACCCCTTACAGTTGGTCACATAACATCGCAGAATGCAACCCCCTTTATTAATGTGTGAAATGCAGTTGAGCGAGAGACAAATCAAATTCCTAGTGATACCAAAGATAAACTGAAGGTAAGTATTATGGCACCATTCAACTCCTTAAACTAGGAGACCGCCCAGAGGACATACAGAAGATCCCTAAGTCGTCTGGAGGCCATGGTTGTGGCAAATGGCGATTTTATTGAATAAATTTACTTTTTAGTGTTTCAAGAAATTTTTGAGTAATTTTCGTAAGTATCTGTTAAGATGTCAGTGTTATTTGTAATTTAAATGATAATTCATCCATCCCACTATATATATATATATATATATATATATATATATATATATATATGTGTGTGTGTGTGTGTGTGTGTGTGTGTGTGTGAAAATATATAGAAAATATATATATATATGTGAATATATATAGAAAATATATATATATATATATGTGAAAATATAGAGAAAATAGGAAAGAACTGGTTATGTAGCGTGTTGGAATCATACTTTTAAATAAATAATTATATATACATATATATATATATATATATATATATATATATATATATATATATATATATATATATATATAGAACCTGCTGCTCAAAATAATCCTTTCGACTGTCTTGTCTCATTAAAAAAACAGGATTGAAAAAAAAATCTTTGGGTGCTTCGTGCGGTGGTGCCTGTAAGGGTGAGTTATTGTAAAACGCATCTTTCTTTCCTACCGAGACAAAGGCCTTCTGTCAATAGCCAGAAGCCAAATCCTGTCATCGACCGATAATAGTGAATATGCTATGATTAAAATGCAAAAGAAATAGTTTTAAAAACATGCCATAAAAGAATTTATATGAAAATTGTTGAGGAAAATAACTGACGGCGTTAAAATTCTTCAAAGGCTGACATCCCAGTTTATGGCTTTGAAGACGATGAGATAAACATTCGTAATAAAAGTGGGGCCTTTGAAAGATTCCCTCATTAACGCCTACTGTTAAAATCGTCTTTATTTTATTATAAAAGAAAAGCAGTTTCTTCCTCCGTCAGACACTGCGCGTGATTCCATATGACCTCACGTAATATATGTGCGTATGTTTGTGGGTGATTTACATATGTTTGTTCCATTTAACTTCGTCTTTTATGTGCCGTACCCCGTCAGGACGTAGACGATCATAGCCCTCCGCATATTCCCGTTCCTAGCAGCTCTTGATAAGTTTTGTCTTTTTATTATTTCTCTTACTGTTCTATCATCCATTTACTTAAGCCCATCAAGTATCTTAAACGCTGCTTTCAGTGTCTATCAGTCTGTCCTGTGTGTATCAGTCTGTCCAGACCCTCTTTCTTTATTACGTGATCTAGAAAACTCGAATGCTTCTTGCTGATGTTAAGTATAAGTTCCCGCTTCGTTTCCATTATCTCTAAACCTCGTCGTTGCTCTCAATTTCCGTCCTTATTAGAATCAATACGAGCCAGGGTTTAGTATCAATATTAATAGTATTATTCAGTGAACTTTTGAGTTGCATTCCAAGTAACTAGGTAAAATTAGTGGCGGTAACTGCAATTAAAAGTTGCAATGTCTCATTTTAGGAGACGGTAACTTCTTACAATTTACAGTGGCGTTCCTTCATCAATCCAATTTAAAATGTGATCAAAAACAACAGTTTCTACTACCTTTCTGGTATTCCAAACGTGGGAGGTTCGTACGTTTAAATAGCATCGTAACATTCTTCTAAATAACTAACACAAACTTCTTCATTGAATACGGACGCTTAGTACTTATGATGTCCAGAGAACGAACAACAATGGCGTTGACTTCCACTCTTTTTACTGACCAAAATTTTTACACCTTCCATTATAGATTGGTAAGAAGGAAGTTCCATTTGGACAGAATATTTACAAGAACTGCTACTCAGCATCATTCTGTAGAACCACATTTTTGTTGCTTCTTTTCGTCTTTGAGGAGATTGTCCAGCATTCACCGCCATATTGGAGGGCAGATATCACGTAACAGTTCAGTACGCTTTTCTTTGTTTGTAATGAAGTTTTTCTGTCTTTTAATACTTTGCTCAGCTTTTGGAATGCATCTTTGGCCATCCCAATACGTCTTCTGATCTTAGTGTTGTACTTTCCGTCGTCTGCTAGAACACTTCCCAGATATTTAAATTTTGATCGAGTTTGAAATAAGACATTAGAATAATAACTTCAAATGCTACATAGTCTGGATATCCCTGAACAATAAACTCATAAATTTGGAGGCAAATGTTTTTTTTTTGTTTGTTTGTTTTTTTTTTTTTTAAATCTAATAATTATTAGATTTGAATGAACTTTTCGGAAATTATTCAATGATAAATAGAATTAATTTTAAAGCGTTTTTTTTTTTAAATTATAAGAATATTTTAAAGTTTTCCATTGAATTAATATATACACATGCATACACAAACGTACATACACATAATTTGAATGAAACTGAAATGGACATCTGCGGCCCATGGGTGGTGATTTCCAATTCCTTCTGACAACAATCCCTGGGTGACAAGAAAAAATATAAGCCGACTCCTTGAATTCGTTTTCCACAGACGCAACCTTGCAAGCCTATCGCTAATCTATCGTTATTTCCATGGCAAATGCTCAGCTGAGCTCTATTCTTGAGTTCCACCAGCTCATACCTTTACAACTGGGACAAGCCGTGCCACTTCCACGGAATTAAATCAGCCTCATTTCTCCCCTTTCTAAACGAAATAAGAATGGTCTATTCAAATCTTTTCCAAAGACCTATTGCTTAGTGTAATAAGGTAATTTCTGTATTTAAACAGAATATATGGTGTAATAAATATCTTATAATTCTACCTGTACCTTCCTTCCTTAGCACGCACCTTATGCTCTGCGTAAACCTCATAAATTAAAGGACGATTCCGTTTTGCTCGCGTGTAATGGCGTAAAAGACATATCAGAGACGGTACTTGGTTTCAGTGAGAAAAAGAAGGAAACGCCCAGTAAATAGCTCATAAATAATGGAGTCCTGTTTTGATCACGAGTAAGGACGGAAAAGACATATTAGAGAGGCTGCTTGAATCCATTGAGTAGAAAGAAAGAAAACAAAATTCAGTTAGGAAATCCGTGAAATTTTCAAGGGTCGGGTACACCTGGTAGTATTTTAAATGAACGATTCAGATTTTCAATTTGATAATCTCACTGTCATTGAAACAACAGGCGCCGAAATAGTAATAAATAATAATAATCTTTCATCAGTTCAAGCAAACATAAATTTTATTTGAGTGTCCCTACGTTACACAAAACAACCTGCATTGTTAACAACAAACAAACAACTGTCAGCTTTATATATAGATTACGAGTAAATTCCGTTTACAACATAATTTGAATAACTGTATATGAAAGCATATTTTTAATAAACATTTCCTCTAAGTTATTTATTTTTAATTCTATTTTTTAAAATTATCATGCATAAGCAATATTTCTGTCGATAAAGTTTTTTTATCCATCGTGTTTGTATAGAAAGAATTGATATTTGCCTTCTAAAAATTCACTCGTAAGTTACCGTATCGATCGAACGATCGAACGATCGATCGATCGATCTTTCTTTCTTTCTTTCTTTCTTTCTTTTTTTCTTTTGACAATAACACACGTTAGAAGATTATCCAACAGATTCTCTCAAGGTCAGCTTGATGTTGCTATGTCCAGAGTAGGGAAATCAGCCGGCTTCTTACTTTCCAGCCAACATTGATCTTCAAAAATTTAAATGCAATGCCAATCGTTATCTACTGTCTTCATTCCTCTTCTTTTATTGTTCTCGATATTTATTATGTAAAAATGCATAATTATGGCACAAGGCCGAAAAAGGGGAGGGGTTGAGGCTGGTAATCACTATCTTATACCTAGCTAATCCGACTCACGACCCATTCACTCATTACAATTTTCGCATTCACCATAAAAACTCGTCCGTCACCAATCAATCCTCCATACACCATAATACCACATCCTCTAAAACGCACCCCAAGACATTAAAAATTTAATGATAATAAAATAGATATATATATATATAATTCTATGGATGATTAAATATAAGAGGGGAGGGGGATGAACCCAATAATCAAACTAAAATTCAACACAAAGTAAATTAAACATAACTGATGTCCGTCTAACCCTCAAAAAGGAGAGGCCACTGTATTCTGCCCATTGGACAAAATCAAGAGGCTCTCTCGCTAAGGGAGTGGGAAAGGAGAAAATATAAATGCGGACATGGGAAATATAAAAGCTAACCCAGTCGATATTAGTGGGGTGCAAACTGGGGAGGTTGGGAATCTCAACTTGGATCATGACCAAAAGTGCAGACGGGAACGAGAGCAGGCAAGAAACGACACTTACTCACATTAACTAGGTACACAAAGCTTGTTTAACCTAACCAAGGGGAGGGCTCCATAGGAAACCACCCCGATGTGACGTAGGTAGACATAAAAGAGAAAATCAAAGCTAGCCCCGTTCAAAAGAACCAAGCTCACCTGAGTCACCCAACTTTCGCCAAAGACTCTCGAATGCAAGCGTTTTCTATCAGTTCTAATCTTCATCTTGAGTTGATGCTCAAAAAATCGGATCAGATCCTGATGAGAAAGACGATTGCCTCGCAAGACTTCCTCCTGAAGTGTCGTCCAAATCACCATTCGGGCCGTGGCCAGCAGCGAGAGAAACACTATTCGTTTCACCCCAGAGTACGGGGGCGACATATTGTCACACGAGTATGCGCGATCAATGAGCACAAGCTTTTCAAGAGCGAAACGAATCGTCAACTCGCCGACATGGTCCCATAAGGGGCGGACCCGAGGACAATGGTAGAAGGCGTACGAAGCCGTTTCCTTTAAGCCAAGGCCACACCATTCACAGTCTGGCAAATCCGCCAAGCCCCATATGAAGGCCATGTCATTGAGAGGCAGCCTATTCCGAGTCAGTCGCCAGGTAAGCGAAAACTCAGGGTTACTGAGGTAATCGGCTGCTGGCGCCCAAGACCAGAAAGAGCGAAGCTGCTCCTCCGACAAGTCGAGTCGTTCACGTAGAGGATCCTTGGCGATCCTCTCCACTAAATAACAACAGTAGACCTTCCTAGGCAGTGAAAGGTCACTGGACCGAGGAATTATTTCTTATTCTTTTACAGTCAGTAACCAGTTGTGTCGTCGTGGTTTTACTGTTTTCGTTGAGGTGAAATGATCAAATAAAAATAACTTAATAAATGTGTTAACGAAAATGTTATTCATAGTGAAATCTTAGAGAGGAAAGATAATTAGTTTTCTTTGTCATAGGACGGATATTAATGTCACATAAACAACAGCAACAACAATAATAATACTAATACTACTACTACTACTAATAATAATAATAACAGCAATAAAGTATACAAAGGTCACAACAGAGAAGATCCGGTAAACAGGAAATCTTGACCGTGACAAAATAAAGATGAGAGAGTAGACTTGGGCATGACGATAATATACACCTGACAGCAAGGCCTCTGATCGGGAGATTGGAGGTTGAGGGAGTGTGGAGCCACCTCTTAATTGCTGTTGTTCCCAGGTCCACCCCGACCCAGGGTGGTTACACTAATTAGGATCCCACCTATGGGCAAATAGTGAAGCCCCTCCCACCCCCAAAAATAATACAAAAAATAAAAAGTATATATATATATATATATATATATATATATATATATATATGTATAAATATATATATGTATATATATACATATATATATATATATATATATATGTATAAATATATATGTATATATATATATATATATATATATATATATATATAACTTTTTACATATTTATATATAAAACAATTACATATTTTCATCAAAATTTTCTTACATATTTTTATATATTTTTTACATATTTATATAAAAAAATTATATACTTATATAAAAATATACTTATATATATATAGATACACCTAGTGAGCCAGACAAACCTACCTAGGTTTCACCTAAACGGATCGTCAGGGAAAGTATGATTTTTGACTTACCTTCAGTGAGGAAAGGTGCAGTCTCTCAGACATTGCCGACGAGAATGTAAGATCCACGTTTTGGATAGAGGCCCCGGCGCTGCATAATCCACATATATATATATATAAATTACATATTTATAGAAAAATACTTATAAAATACATATAAAAAAAACAACGATACATTTTATTGCAAAATGACTATTTAAATACACAGAACTGCGTTCAAACTATATTTAGTTGAAACCATAAAACTGTGTTGAAGATATTTAGATTTTTGCATTAAATGACCCCTAGAGGTGTCGATATGCCGCGAAACGAATCTAATCAACTAAAGAAACAACCAAAATGAAAGAACTCTTTCATGATATTAATCCATATATTATCGTACAATTTCTTAATGAAATCAAACTGTATTCCCAGACATAACATTAACAAAGCTACAACATAAAATAAACACATCATGCTCTCTAGTAATTATGTCCGCACAAACATGGCGAAAGTGCGGATAATTTTTGACTTACCTTCAGTGAGGAAAGGTGCAGTTTCTCAGACATTGCCGACGAGAATGTAAGATCCACGTTTTGGATAGAGGCCCCGGCGCTGCATAATCCACAGGCAGACAGTAAATTAAAGATTATGTCTCGGGTTTCATTGGTCCACACGAAGATAACATTGCAACAAGAGTTATAAACGAAAAAGAAACGCGCCAGATAGTGGTGTTCGCTTTTTCGGTAGGCCATACAGTAGATATGGAGGGAGAACAGTGAAAAAGATACCAACTTTGCCACAAAATAAAAGTTATTTACACTATTTACATTTTCGGAATGTTGCCCCTATCTTTATTTCCATATTCACGACGTTTCGACCCTTGTACGCTTCGGCTTTCTTCAGGTGATATTAGTTGAAATCTCGTAGCCCAAGTTTCACGCACACCCAATCTTCAGACGACTGGAACGGCTTCAAGTCGTCTGAAGATAATTTAAGCGTGAAACTCGGAATACGACAAGAGCCATACTTTCAGAGGATGTAATCCTTTTAAGACTTTTGTGCTCGGCCGGGAGCAATTTAGGCTTCGAACACTTTACTGAGTAGGCAGGTTTGCCTTTAGGCCGTTTTATACGAAGCTGTATCTAGATAAGAGTTTTAGGTTTTGTCAAGTTGTCCGTTGGTTCCATCAGCGGTTCTTGTTTTCTTGTTCACTGTGTTCTCTGTAAAATCGATCATATATATCTATGTGTACCATTCGACCATGCTTAGAATATTGCTGCCACATATGGTCCGGTGCCCTTGCTATTTAACTTGAGTTCCTTGATAAGATCCAAAGAAGAATCAGCAATATTATTAGTCCTGAGCTGGAATCCCGGCTTCAATAATTGTCCACAGCCGCAAGATTGCCGTTCTGTGCTCTTTTTTTTTTTTACAAAACATCTATTCTTCGGGAATTAATGCTACAATATATATATTTGTATAGAAGAAATCTAAAGTTTCAAGTCGCAGGACCGTGGTAGCCAATTGACTTCGGTGTTTCAAGAGGTAATGCGACCTGGGAACTTCTCATTCAATAAATTCATTGAACGTCCATTTTCGTAATAGGCTTCGATAAATTTAATACGTTGTTTTATTGTTAATCTTTCCATGGTTGACATTACCGAAAACTTTAATTGTTAAATCTGAAAGAAAATGAAAGAAAAATCATTAAACGCTTAAACTTAATTCACATTTAAAATCGGTCCAAGTTATTGGGACGCTCTTTATATATATATATATATATATATATATATATATATATATATATATATATGTCTTTGTTACCCGATTGAGCACTCTACAGAGAGGGTAATTATAAAAACAGCGGCTGATGCTGCTATCAACTCACCGCCCTTCAATTGCAAATTGAGCCCTCTTGGCTACTGTCGTTTGTATACATATCGTATATAATACGTTAAAATTTCCCTTTCTCTGTCGTGCGCTGATAGATTAAGGGTACGATCTCTGACTGATGCCAGGTTTCAATCCCGGTTTGTATCAATTTGTATAATTTGATTTGAAACCAGAAATTTCGATTGAGGATAAAACAGGGCTAAATACTTTAATTCAGTTTAATTTTAATAATTATATTGAAGTTTTTTCTCCTGTTTTTGAAACATGAGAACTCTTATGTAGCGAAGGATTCATATTTTTTTTAAAATAAAAAATTAAATAAATTAAAATTTACGCTCTACTTTTCCATTGCGCACTGTTTTTTTTGTTTTGTTTTTTTTTAAATAAGAACAAAAATAATAAATAACTTCCGTTTATTTACCTAACGTGTTCTTTCCTATTTTTCTATATATTTGCACACACACACACACGCACACACACGCACACACACACACATACACACATACATATATATATATATATATATATATATATATATATATATATATATATATATATTACATGAATCATTCATACAAAAAGTAGATTAGAACGTTAATGATATAAATGGATAAAAACTTCGCAAACAAATTTATTAAAGTTGCATTAACCTACGAATCACTCGATGAATTCTATGATCCTTGTTTTTAATAACTTCAAGTTGTATAAGGTCTTTTTTTAATCTGCTAGTACTTTCGGCTGTACATTCTGCCATCCTCAGGCATGGAAATTATTTAGTTTTTAGTAGATCCAGGTTAGAGCGGACACAAAAAATTAAATGCGAATCGAAATATGTTTTTTTTTTAGAAATGTGTTCTCGTTAACAGATACAAACTTTTGGAGAGTGCAGTCGCAACTCTAAGGTTGAATTTTTTTGAAAATTTAAGAGAGTGCGTTTTGTACTAATTAGTAAAAAACGCACTCTCTTAAATTTAAGAGAGTGATTCGTAGGTTAATGCAACTTTAAAAATTTGTTTGCGAAGAAGTTTTTCGCCATTTATATCATTATCTTTACTAATCTACTTTTTCTATGAATGTTTCATGTAATATAAATTGAACTGCACCACATATTTGATATATATATATATATATATATATATATATATATATATATATATATATATATATATATTTGTGTGTGTGTGTGTGCATTTGTGTATGTATGTATGTATTAATCGCTATCAGTACAGCCACTAGCACGCAAGGGGTTTCAGGGTGTGAAGGAATTAGGAACAGAAACATTAGTAATGAGTAGAAAGAGAAAAGAACAATCAGGAGGAAAGTAGATAGCGATTTACATTGCATTTAAATTTTTGCAGATTAAAGTTGACTGGAATGCATGGAACTGGCGGTGGGGGGTCCCATAAGCAAGAAGTGCGAGAAAAGAAACTGTTAGCGTAGAATTTACAGCCACATCTAGTTAGCTCAACTGTAAATTGATTAGATCTCACCGCCAGTCTGGTATTACGCTTAAATTCATACAGTCTAGGTTCCATAGCGAATAGTTCATCCGAACAATTACCATGAAATTATTTATAAAAAAGGCACAGAGAGGCAACCTTATGGCCGTGGGCAAGTGACTGAAGCTGAGCCGCCAGATCAGGGCCATTAATATTGCTGATTCCTCTTTGGACCTTATCAATGAGCTCAAGGTAAATATCAGGGGCACCGGACTATATATTGCAGCAATATACTAAACATGGACGAATGGTAGACTTATAGATATGCAAGATAGATTCTGGAGAGAAAAATTGTCTCGTCTGACACAGTGAACCGACTTTCTTTGCAGCTGATTTAGCAATGCATTCAATGTAGTCTTTCCACCTCGTATCAGCTGAGAAAGTTAGCCTGAGAAGGCGTACTGAATCACTTTCTTGGCGGATAGGATCAGCCATACTGACAGTATAGTAAGATTTTGTATATGTAAGAATTAAATATTAGTGGAGGCACCAGAATTTTACAAATACTAAAATAGGGCATGGCTCAAGATCGGTTGGGAATTGCTGCTTTAGAATTTGGAAGACAGATAGGGGTCTTTCAGGTGATTAATGAAGAGAAGTTTAGTTTTGGAGGCGTTAATAGTGGCAAGCCATCTTTTGCCTCATTTAACGACGGTCGTTCTGAACCGTAGCTGTTATTTTGACCATGTCTGATTGATCAGTCTTGCTATAGAAGCAGGAGTAAATGGTTGTGCCGTCCGTGTAGATCCCAAGTTGAGAGCTGACGTCATCGGAAAGGTCATTAATAAAAATTAAAACCAAAGTAGGACCAAGGATGGAGACATCCGAGTTAGTACAAGTGACCTTTCAGTATAACTTCCATTTCGCGATTTGATAAGACTGGATCAGTTCAAAAATGTGTCTGGAGACACCGTAACTTTTCTTCTTGTAAAGAAGACGTGAGTACCAGACCCTGTCAAAGGCTTTCTAGATGTCTAATGCTACATCCCGGGTTTCACCGTTTTCATCTAGAGCACAACTGACTGCAATTATCATTGGTACATGAACAGTTGATCTGTCGAAACGAAACCGTGTCTCTGAAAAGGTCCTGTGATTAGAGACGCTAAACCAATTCAGCATTGATTTGGGGCTCTAGGGGTTTCCAAAAAATAGGCAGTAAGCTAACACGCCGAACGTTGGATGGGTCAGACGGTTCACCATATTTTTTAAAAACAGGAACAAGTGACGATTACTTCTAGCAAGCAGGAGCCAGTTAGGGAACACACTTCTTAATGACTATTACAGGGATACCATTAGGTCCACATGCTTTATGGTGATCAAGGTTAGAGATTATAGTAGAAACCATGGAAAGGGTTTTATGGATATCATACAACGGAGAATCAGTTCTAAGGCAGGGATACTCCAGATGATTCAAGAGTAGAGTTTGAGGAGAATCTACAGGCAAAGCATTCAGCTTTATCAGTTAGGCAAGAGCGGAAAGAGGAGGTAAGAAACAGGTCCAATGGAGAAGTATGCTGCTCGGTTTGGCTAGGGAAACGAATAGGGAAGTCCGTGGTTTGAATGAGTAACAGAGCAATGGAAAAATTAATGCCTGTTTATCGGCAACCGGCAACCCTTAGAACAAAGGTTCTGAACGTCAGGCGCATGCCCCACCGGTGGGGTATGGTAATATTTTAGCGGGGTTGCATATAGTGTACACCCTTCGGCTTACTATACCAACAGAATAAGGGGGAAATTCGAGAATGAGTTAAAAGTGAATTGTTTTCTAGTGAGCTCAAATTTCATTTTGCATTATTTCATGATTAAGATGATCAAAGTATATTACAGATTAAGCTTTCATTCAAATATTTTATATTCCTGACTTTCAGTTCTTTATTAAATGTTTTGAAATTATATATATTTAACTTCCTTTTTGAAATTATATATATGTTCAACTGTCTTTTTGCTTTTTTAAATTTTTCTTTCTCATGGAAGTCATAGGCTTTGGAGCTTGCTTAGAGACAAAGATAATGGCCTTTTAAGATACCTTCACATGAATTGCAGTAAGATTTTGTATATGTAACAATTAAATATTATGGGAGACACCAGAATTTTAGAAATACTAAAGTAGGACATGGCTCAAAATCGGTTGGGAACCGCTGCTTTAGAATGTTTAAGTCACGTGTCATGGTGAACATTAAAGTCACTGAAGGCAAAGATATTCGGTGATGGATGAAAAGAGAGTGTATTTTCTATACTATCAGCTATTGCGTCCAATATGCTGCATTCTTGCGAAGAGGGGGAGCGATAAAGCAAAAAGCGATAGCTGACAGAGTTTAGTAGCGGAAAGACGGAAGTACCTGAAAGAATTGTCTTCGAGAGACAATTCCCTGGCCATCGGAAGATTATCTCGGATGTAAACACCAAAGCCATGCATGTGAATGCTGGAATCTTTTCAGCAAAGGTGAAGATACCCTGGAACCAAGAATTCATTGGTAGCAATGGAAGAATTCAAATTGGTTTCACAGTGGGCAACGATATCTAGTGAGTTTTCTAATAGAAAAGATTCTACACTGCTGAAGTTGGAACGGATACCAAGAATATTGGCGAAAGAAAGATTTAGTGGGGTAGGTGGTATTTTGTTAGCTGGTTTAATTTTATTTCTTTCTGTTGTGATTTCCATGAGATATTTTTTGAAGAGAGAGAGAGAGAAAGAAAAAAAGATCAACACAATTGTCACTAACTGTTGTCAGTGGCAACACCAACCATCCAAAGCGTAGCTGAGAGCAGGGCATAATGTTTCTAACCGTAAATACAAGTAGAGATACCTAATGTGAGACATGGCATTACAAACACCCGTTATTATGCGACTGATGACCGGAGCAACCTCTCTAATCCCTACAAAAGAGTTCGGGCTCCTAACGACCCGTTGGAAATAGCAGCCAGCAAACTGCCAATTCCGGTATCCTTATAAATGAAAGTCACAGCAAGTGCTTAGTCCGATCACCAATGTGTTAAGATAATTAAATCATTTTGGTTCTCGTAAGAGAAAGAAAGAAAACTGGTAAACTGATATGTCCGGGAAAGGGATATATTTGATCGAAGTAGCTAAGTGGTTTTGGCTACTGTAACCAAGTAGTGCACGGTGGCAGTAATCGACTGGCACTCGTCGTAGTCGCAGGCAATAGGTGTAGACCAATAGGATAGCCAATGGTGTAGTCCAATGGGCGTCGTCATAGACTTAACCTCCGTCGTACCTACACGTCTGTCTGTATTTTTGACGGACACCAGCCGATAATTTTCCTGTGAGGGGGAACTCAGGTGTATACATATTCCATTATATCATAAACCATATCCTGAACAGAGAATAAGGGATAAACCTCTACTCCTGTTCAATAGGCATGGATGGAGTGCGGGCCGAGAGATAGGTGAGCCTATCAACTATTAATCTATTAAAAATAATGGGAAAGAATTCATATTAAGTAATGACTTCATATGTTCTGGTGCCTACTACCAATTCAAAAATTGGGATGGTAAATTTTAATTTTTAGCATTGATAAGTAACAGTGGGTAAGCATCTAATTTATACAGGTTTGGTGGGGGGTGAATTAAATAAATTTGACAGGGGTGGGGGCTTCTGCCAAGGAGTTTATTAGTCATTCGCCAGGCACAAAAAAATAAGTAATCTATAAACGAATGTCAATTTTCAAATATTATATATATATATATATATATATATATATATATATATATATATATATCATAAAGTTAAATGATGATCCGGATGAATAATTCCAGGGAGGATATAAATCGCAAGAGCTCAATGTAGAGAAAATCATTGATTCATTGTTTTGAAACTGCCAAGCGAAGCGAAATTGAATTTATCGATCTCGAGAAATATAATTTTACCATGGCTTTCTGAAGTCTCCGATTTGTTAATTACACACACACACACACACACACACACACATATATATATATATATATATATATATATATATATATATATATATATATATATATATATATATAAATTCATGAATCATTCATACAAAAAACAAATATGGAGGTTAATGATTTAAATGGTGAGAATACATCTTCGCAAACAATATAAATAAGATACATCAACCCCAAACCTGTACATGAATGATATGATCCCCGTTTATAAATTCCAGTTGCATAAGGTCTTTTTAATTTTTTACAAGCTTTCGTCTGTTTTAACAGACATCACACACATATATATATATATATATATATATATATATATATATATATATATATATATATATATAGTTATGAATCATAACCATTTCATAACCATTTTTGGTTCTCATCCGTTGAGGTGCAATTGGAATGCACCGAAGTTGCATCTTTGTAGTGAGTAAACTGTTTTTGTCAATATGATAAAATTTTAATATATATATATATATATATATATATATATATATATATATATATATGTGTATGTGTGTGTGTGTGTGTGTGTGTGTGTGTGTGTGTGCAATTTAATGAAGTAAATTGAAATGGCTGTAGGTATGCGAAATGAACAGGTTGAAAGTTAATAGAAATATGGAGAACAATATACACGAATATTTATCAAGTTTGCATTCACCCGTCGGACAAAAGACATAAAATATTCCCACATCAAGAGGAGTAAAAGTAGCAAAAGTAGCCTTTGCTGAAAACATTTAATCAATCACAGTTAACCTTTCTCTTCCTTAGTTTCTATTCTACATTATGTTTCTATGTACCAAGAGGCAATAAACTTGTTATTTCAATTTTGGTTTTCTACTGTTGTTTTTGACAACTCAGTTACAACAAAAAACAACAAAAACGTAAAAAAAAAATAAGTATAAAATTCAAAACCAAATAAATAAAAATTCACACAGACACACACGCATACACAGAGAGTCGCACCGACAAATATCTTCAGTTTTCTAGATATAGACAATTAATTTTATTACGCCTGTAAATGTATTTTTATTGAATAAAAAAATAACCCTATAATTTTGGGTTTTATCAGATGTTTGGAACCCATGTTCGTCGAAGAGTTGAGAAAGCATATGATGTTCAATGTATTGCACCAACTGTAAAACTTGGAGGTGGGAGCGCAATGGTTTGAGGCTGCATATTGTTTGACTTGGACAGGAATTTTATTCACATGTGAGGGTAGAATGAATTCCAACACTTACACAACCATGTTAAACCAATGTTACTATCCTTCATTAGTGAACATTTTCAAGAATAACATACCAGATAGAGTAATCTTCTAGAAAGACAATGCACCATGCGACACATCCAGTTTCGAAGCGTTGGTTTGTGAGGTTAATGAAGTGGCCTTCTCAACATCCTGACCAGAATCTCAATGAACATCTGTGATCATGCTTAGATACAAGAGCGTGGCTGTACAAATATACTTCAAAACGTGAATTAGAAGCCAAACTTCATGAAGATTGGCATAAAAATTGGACAAACTACTTCTGCGAAGCTGGTCTCCAATATTCAAAAGCGCATGAAGACAAATAAAAAGCAAATGGAGGCCGCACCATGTATTAAATATAATCTAAATTTACTTTAAAAGCTTTGTTCTCTTTCTTTAAATGATAAAATTAATGAGTTTTAATTATATTTTTTAATATTTCTAATATTACAACTGCCCTATAATTTTGTCCATGGCTATAGACAGATGAAAATAGGTTACATACAGACAGATAGATAAATTGAAATAGGTTACAGATAGATTATATATATATATATATATATATATATATATATATATATATATATATAGATAGATAGATAGATAGATAGATAGATAGATAGATAGATAAAGATATAGATAGATAGATAGATAGACAGACAGATGAAAATAGGTTATATATATATTTATAGAAAATGAATAGATAGATAGATAGATAGATAGATAGATAGATAGATCACAAAGAATCTACAGCGATAGATAGATGACAAAAGGATACATAGATAGATAATAAGATAGACAAATAGATCACAAAGAGGCTACAGAAAGAGTGAGAGAGAGAGAGATGAAAATAGGCGAGATAGAAAGGTTGATAGATAGATAGATGAAAATAGGCTACACACACACACACACACATATATATATATATATATATATATATATATAGAGAGAGAGAGAGAGAGAGAAAATGGATAGATAGATCGCAAATAGGCTATAGATAGATAGATAGATAGATAGATAGACAAATAGATAAATCACAAAGAATTTACAGCGATAAATAGATCACAAAAAGGATACAGAAGTAGATAGATAATAAGATAGAAAAATAGATCACAAAGAGGCTACAGAGAGAGAGAGAGAGATAGACAGAGAGAGACAGGTAGATACATAGATATATATATAGAAAAAGAAATATTTTGCATTTATAAAAGCTCAGCCTGGCAACATTACTTCAGTCTCTCAGGTCCCCAAGGTTACATCGTCAGCGCTCTTCAGACCATCAGAGGCAACAAAGGTTGGCATTGTTGAAACTTTCTCCCGACTACCGATTACGTGGGATGTTATCTTGCGAATAAATCAAAATCACAAAGTAACAGGAACGATGTTGTTTTCTTTTGCCGCCCGCGCGAAAACTGGTCAACAACAATTAACACATTTTAAAGAGACCGCCTTTGACGGAATTTTTAATTACAAAATCTCACATATTTCTCCAACAGTGAACAGATTTGTGGCGATTATGGGGTCGCATATCGTATCTGTTATTGTATACTTATTTTTAATGTACTCTTTCTTTTTTTTTCTTTTTTTCTTTCATGATCTTTTCTCTTTTTTCTTACTCTCCCTATCGGCAACTAAGACATCGCATAGATAGATAGATAGATAGATAGATAGATAGATAGATAGATAGATAGAAAGCGAATTAGAAAGAGAGAGAGAGAGAGAGAGACGGCAGGGGGTAAGGAGAGAGAATGAATCGAGTGATATCGCTCTTATCAGCATTTGGGCGTAATCCCTAACGGGACAGTAGAAAGTTCTTTAACAAATCCAAATTTAATCTGACACAAAACCGTATTTGAGAAAACTCCCCAAAAAGCTGTCTTCATTTCTAGAAGGAGCTATAACAGCTAGTGGACTTGAGAAACCTATTTACCCGGAAAACCATTAGAGGAGAAAGTTGAGTTAAAGGGAAATAACTGAGACAGCCGCAAGAGGCATGGCACGTGGAACTCGCTCAATCTACCCCAGTGGACGAAATAAAGGGTTCGTTTCGAAATTCCAATCACCTGAAGAAGGCCGGAGTGTACAACGGCGGTAACGTTGTGAATATCCAATGAGGATAACAATTTGAATAATTTAAATAATATAAGTAATCATAATACCTCATCTCACAGATATAGGCAGAAATTTATTCGTAAATTGTAAAAATAGCATAATATTTAAACAGAAAGAACTTATCGATTGAATTTAACAAAACCTGTTTAAACACACCGTCTGTATTTGGTTGGAAAGAAAGTCCTCGCGGTTTCTAAATAAATTTTATATATTTACAAGCCGCAACCAATTTCCTTCAAACTATATGTTCCTGAGAAATTTCAGTTGAGCTCTCTGGGGAGGAAGTGTGGGTTTGTAAATAGTGATTATATGGATAATAATGCAAGACTCTTCGGTAAATCGAATCATGTTCTCTCAGTCACTGTGTGTTCATCTAAAAATAAATACGCTTAAATTCACCTTCATCCCGCGCTTAGTGGTAGAATCCCCGACTGACGCCAATTCAGTCGAGTTTCGATCCTAGCTAGAGGCAACCGGACGTCTAGCCACACTGATAAGCTGTGATACAGCGAAACAGTCTTTTTGTGAATGACAATATATATATATATATATATATATATATATATACACGAATATTAAAGCCGGCAAAAATAATTAATACTGTTTAATTAAAAAACAAAGCATTTACTTAAATAAATTGCAACTATTAAAAATAAACTATAAACAGAAAATATATTAATAATTGTCGGATTTAATCTATTTCATTATATATATATATATATATATATATATATATATATATATATATATATATATATATATATATATATATATATATTAGGTTGGTGCAAAAATAATTTCGTTTTCTAACATATGTTACTATGTGAGAAAACGAAATTATTTTTGCCCAACCTAATATATATATATATATATATATATATATATATATATATATATATATATATATATATATATATATATATATATATATATACATATATATATATATAATGAAATAGATTAAGTCCGACAATATATATATGTGTGTGTGTGAAAAATATATCTTAGGAACCTTACGACCAACCCTTCATCAGAGAAAAATTATTCTTTAACAGAAACAACAAATTTACTGCATTTTTTACTATTATTAGGTTGGTGCAAAAATAATGTCGTTTTCTCACATATGTTATTTTTTGCACCAACCTGATAATATTTTCGTCGGTTCTATTTAAGGACTATTTACATTATTCGGACAATAGTCCTCATCTTGGTTGCTGTGTTTATTACAACATTTCGACCATTGTAAGCTCCGGCCTTCTTCAGGTGGTTTGAATGTCGAACAACCCTTTTATTTCGCTCACTGGGGTAGACTGTTTTAGTTCCTTGTACCATGTTTAATGGATGTCAGTTATCAGTTAATGTTAATTCCCCTCTCGAAGTTCTCCACTGCCTTAACCGGGTATTGAACTCACATTCTTTGGGTCTTATCACTGGATCTAACCAACGCCTTTATTCACTGTGCCATGGCACATGGAAATAGAACAGCCTACTATTTAGACTATACTATTTAAGGCAGTAATTAAATTTTGTAGTATCAAGTCACTGCTTAAATATGTAAACATATTAATCGTCTCGACGCACATTTCCCAAATCTCTCAAAATCACACGACCAAGAAATATACAACATCGATTTGTTCTTATTTTTAACGTCGATACACCCTGTCATTGCCTCAGCTCGTATACAGGTCATTATGTCTATATTTTTAAACTCTCTCTCTCGCTCTCTCTCTCTATATATATATATCTATATATATGTATATGTATATATATATATATATATATATGTATGTATATATATATATATATATATATATATATATATATATGTATATATATATATATGTATGTATATATATATATATGTATATATATATATATATGTATATATATATATATGTATGCATATATATATATGTATATATATATATGTATATGTATATATATATGTGTGTGTATATATATATATATATATATATATATATATATATATATATATATATGTCGCAAAAAACAAGAGTCCCTTATGTTGCTTCTCAGTCATGCCAAAGAAACTGTAATACAAAACTCACCACTTCGCGTTGTTAAATAACATTTGGGGTTGCACAAGTTTTCAAGAACGTTTCGTATTAGGTTGGTGCAGAAATAATGACGTAATAATGTCGTTTTTTGACGTATTTTTTAACTTAAAAAAACGACATTATTACGTCATTATTTTTGCACCAACCTAATAAAACAAGAACGTATTTGGTGAAGAAAAAAATCAGTAACTGATTCCAATAATGTTTTTATGTGCTGTATCCCTTCAGCATAGGGGTGATCATGGCTCTCCACAAGTTCCATTCATATCTAACTTTTTAATAAGATTTTCCTTTTTAATATCCCTCCCAATCCTTGTTACGCCATTCATCAAAAGCTCCTACTCATTGTTTTCTTCTTCCGCTCTTTTCTTTTTAATCATTTCACCCCAAGCAATGCGAAAATACCACTAGTACGCAGGGGGTGGTTTACAGGAAGTGAAAACGAGAGAAAAAAATGAGTATAGGGAAGATTAGGGAAAGGAGAAAAGATGAACGGGATTCAAGAAGATAGAAGATGGCGATTGACGTTGCATTTAAAGTAAACGAAAGGGAGTTCCAGCGGCGGTAAGTGCGAGAAAATAAACTGTTGGAGTAGAAATGGCGGTTACATTTAGCTATTTCAACAATAAACGGGTGGGATATATATATATATATATATATATATATATATATATATATATATATATATATATATATATATATATAATCCACTTAAAAGCAACACGATTTCAAGTTTCAAGACGTCAAGGGAATATAAGAGGATGCGACGAGCCAGTTGCTCCCTATCCCCAAAAAAGAGGTTCTATGAATGCTTCCATAAATGGGAACGATGCTGGTATGGAGTTAGAAGGTGATTACTTCGAAGGTTACTAAATGCCGAATTGATATATGTTGTAGTTTTATTTTTTATAGCACCAGTATCGATACTTTTTTAACAGCTCTCGTCTCAATCTCTGACGAAACTTTAACAAAAGCGAAACACGTTAGATTGTTTCTCATTTGTTCTTAATGTGATCAGCCTGTCGGATTCAGATCAATATTTGATCTGCATTTGATCTTTAACTCGCTCTCTCTCTCTCTCTCTTTATCTCTCTCACACACATTCAGATCAGACGTTCAGCCATCTTAACACCAATTTTTGTAAGTACTGAAAAATACTTTGAGTTATTCAGCTAAAAATTGTGTTGTGCAGACCTACTGTCTACCCAAGGGAGCAATGGTGAGAGGAAAAAGATCATTCAGGCTTTCAGTAATGGTACCAACATTCATAATCTGACTTCCATCCTCAAAGTCCATTCAAGAATCTACTAGTGAATGCTGAAGTTTAAAACAGTAGAGAGCAAAACTGGATCAGATGGTCACAACACGAAGAGGGATCATCATTTATACTTAGAACTAAAGAGATCTGACTCAATTCGTAAGACGTTTAGCACGTGAGAGAGGAATTTCAGCTATGACAAGAGCAATAAAATTAGACTTGAAAATGAAATCGTACATGAAACGTGTGAGACACCCTGTTACATCAGGACAGAAAGTTAGACAGCTTAGAGAGGACGAAGATAATCTTGAATAAGTTGAAAAATGATCCTGGAATAATAGATATTCGAACTTTATTTATGAGCTTCCGATCTTTAGCTAGCATTAATTAATGTTGAACATGTCATTTTCGTTTATGATCTGTTTCATCACGATAATTCTTTTAAGCTTGGAGACTAATTATACATTCTTATTGCTCAAAGTAGAGTTCTAAAAATCTCGGAGAATTCCAGTAAGATACCTTTAATCATTTCTAAGATACAGCGCTTCAGAGTTTAATTAAACAATTAGCCAGTTTTGCTGTTACACGATTTGAACAATTTTGCTGTTATACCCGGTATACACACACACACACACACACACGTACACACACACACATATATATATATGGTATTTATCAATCCACTCACGGGGATCGAATGTGGCACAAGGCCTTTTTAATGTGGGTATCTCTGAGCTCGCAGGCCCAGCCAAAAATAAATAACCATCCCAACCCGTCGAGGCGGGCCAGTTCCGTCAACCTCCCCCAACGAAACCCTACCCTTCGGCGGAGCTTCGTCCGGGTTCGACAGACACCCAACCCGGCAGCTCAAAAAGCGCAGATACTACACTTTGATCCTAGCCACCGGGCCGAGCGGGTATTCTTTATATATATATATATATATATATATATATATATATATATATATATATATATATATATATATATATATATATATATACAGCCAATCAGGAGAGGATATGGGCTGTCTCTCAGACACCGCAGGCTGAATGTAAAGAGCAGGTTTTAGACAATGTGGCGCACCTCACAGACTGGCCGGGAGTTACTGACGAAGTCAAGAGTGGAATAAAATCTAATGTTAAGTAATAAAATTTTAAAATCACGTGTTGTTCATTAAAAGTCTCTACAGCTACTTTTTTACACTTGTGTCCCAGAAAACACTGTTTATTAAATATCAGCGTTCATCTGTTATTAGAGGGCGAGAAAAGGTTGTTATAACGGCTATCGTCGCGGAATATGGGAACAGCGAAGCGTGTTCAAATTTCGACCGAGGCTTTTCGTTTTCCCTTTGCACTAATAACGTTGGAAAAGCAAGAACGCATATCTTCTCTCTTCCATAGCTGATTATTCTTCAAATAGTGTCTCACATTCTATATCTGTTGGAGTGGATGCAAAAAGAAATGTAATTCTGAACTTAAATCTCGCCTAAAGAGGAACGTGATACGTCTTTGTTCTCTTGATCGAAGCACATTACTTCCTGTGGCTACAGATGAACTAGTCCCCAACGACTCTACCACGAGTTAACCTATGCATGCTTGAATTTAAGAAAAAAAAGGAATAGGCAATTTTTCTTTCCCCTCTCGAAAACAGTAAGGCTTTGATAATTTACAATTATTATATAAAGCCCTAGTTTAAACCTAAATAAATTTTAATGTAGCCTTTTCACTAATTGTATTTTATAGTTCTCTTTATTCTATTTTATATTTGTTCTTCGTTTCATCATCGCTAATTCTATGGCTTAAAAGATTGAGGCGACGGTCATGTAAGACGTGGTTCCAATGATTGATTCATTTTCTACAGCTTACCAACCATTTGGACGTTATTTAAAGCCGTAGAATATTTTTAAATTGTACTTATTTTGTTCGTCTGGTGAGGGTGATAATAATGATTGTTGATACAAGTCTCACTAATTAACCCATAGCTGGGGGAGAATAGGTAATTTTATACCTTTCCCAAGAGCATTTGCGCGTAAGTGAATATAACGAACCCAACTGAAACTGGCACTCGACTCTTCGATTAACAATTCCGAACCATTATTCATAGGTTCGCAGATCGAAGCTTACAGTACCTGGCATTCCCAAGCAATCATCCATCTAAGTACTGACCAGCTCCGACCTTCGGTGGTCTTACGGGAACCGGTGTATAAACGTGATGTGGCCGTAAGTCTACGTGATCCCAACGTGTGGGATGAAGTTTCGTCAAATACAGCCCTTTCCGTCTGGACTAATATATTCATCTTAGATGTTAAATTAACAACGACTTCGTTGTTATACCCTGCGGGCTTCTTTAGGTTACCGAATACGTCAGACACCTGAAGAAAGCCGGAATGTAGATGGGTTGAAACGTTCTGATTTTCATAAAAAAGATAGATATACTTTTTGGAAACTCCTTCTTCTATCTTCTGTTTCTATTCAGGAGATGGGTGATCATGGTTCTCCACAAGCTCATTAGGTATGTTATGCTCTGCTTCTATCTGTCCCTGTTGCCTTCAGTATGTCCGGTGACTGTCATATTTTCCAACCTATCCTCATTATGTGCCTTAAAAATTTCAACACTCACTGTCTAAGGTTAACTACAAGTGATCTTTTTGTCTCCATTTCCTCTAAAACTTCTTTCTTAGCTCACATGTTCAATTTATATTCTCAGCATCCTTCTGTTGAACCGCATTTATGTTGCCTTATTCTCTTCTCCGTCTTGCGGTGAGATATCCCCGCATATCCTGCCATACAGGAGGACTGATATTACGTAACTGTCTCGTAATCTTTTTTGTTTAAAACGAAATTTTCCTGTTACATAATAGTTTGCTTATCTTTTGAAAGTCATCTTTCGAGAGTCCATCTTCTGTTAAAACACTTCCTAGATAATCACCGTATATACTTGTGTTGCGATGTTTATTTTAAATACACCTGTACTGTTGAACTGCTGGATATATAGTTTGATTAACGGTATCGCCATACGCTAATTTTATATCTAATGTATGATACGACCCGCTTAAAATTAGCTTCAAAATTAGCTCTTCAAAAGTCGCATGACATTCGAGTATATACGGTGATTAAAGTTTCTCCTGGACATAAAATGGAGAACCGGTTTTCTATTGTTATGAAGTAATAAACTGATCCCCTCAAGAATTACTACATAATAATTGGAAATAATTATTTTTCTTGGACATAAAATGAGGGATGCTTGTCTGTTGTTACTAAGTAATAAACTGATCCCCCAAGAATTACCACATATTATAATTGGAAAAATTGCCGTTTATACTCGTGTAACGGATAATGTTTATTTTAAATACAGTTGTAATACAAATCACATATACTGGATTCAGTTTAGTCATTTTCATTGACGCTGTCACACATTGAGAAGGTCTCTATGGCACAAAATTATCTGGTGCAATATCCTGTGTGATATTTCACGAAGCTATTCTTTGTTGATTGTTGCAAAGGCTTTCCAAATGTCGTCCTTCAAAACTGATGGGTATTCTGGTATCGTTCAGGTGGAAATCTCTCATCTTTGGCAATAACCCCACAGAACGTTGAAATAGAAAATTATATGATATAAGGATGACAAGACAGTTAAGTTTAGATGTAGAGAGTTGACCAAAAGTCTTCTCACCCGCCCCCTATCAAAAAGTAATGAGAACAATAGAAGAACAATTCAGTAATACAAATCACATGTACTAGATTCAGTTTATTTACTTTCATTGATGCTGTCACACATTGAGAAGATCTGTATGACGACAAATGTTTTCGTGTCAGCCATCTTAAATAGAAAATTATATTATTAGGTTGGTGCAAAAATAATGACGTAACGATGTCGTTTTTTAACGTATTTTTTAACCTCAAAAAACGACATTACTACGTCATTATTTTTGCACCAACCTAATATGTAGGGCTGACAAGTTTCCTCAGTTTCCTTTACTCTCAGTAACCCCTTGCCTCTTAGTGACTTTTATTGCCTTGCTTGGGGTAAAATGATCAACAAAAATATGTTGCTTTCTTTTAAAATGACCAGCATTTGACCGGCGTTTTTTTTTTTCAAGATAACTATAATTTTTTTTTCTTTTAAAATGATCAGTTTTTTCTTCTCTCTTTTAAAATCTGTAAACCACATCTCTTTTTCAAATTAGCATTTCTTCTAATGGTCTGTTATAAGATATTCTGCATCCCACTTTCTAGAAGTTACCCTCTTTTTTTAGAGATATTTTCATGGCAATTGTTCTGGTGAGCTTCTCTCTTTGGTACCTCAACTTTACGAATTTAAGCATTGCAATAGATTTGCGGCGACGTATCATCATTTTATTGTTGAAATTGCTAAATCTAACCGCAAGTTCTCTTCTTATAGTTTCTTCTCTCGTACTTCTCACCGTCGCAACTCAGCATTTTCCTTTTCTATCAACTGCGATCTTCGAAAATCTAAATAAA
>OZ010598.1:33441655-33476655 GCA_963932145.1 Acanthosepion lycidas
TTTAAGTAAATTTGAACAGCGAGCACAGACTGTATTTGTAGCCAATTGAATGATCAGACGAATAGTGACGCATTACGTTTCAGTGCATAGTTTGCATTCATATATATATATATATATATATATATATATATATATATATATATATATATATATAAATAAATATATATATATACACTGCGTGCCAAATTATTACGAGATAACTATTTTTTCTAATATTTCAAAAACTGTCCAATTAATTCACACAAAATTTTTACACAATGGTGGCAACACTGACTTGGGCAATTACTGAAATTTTCGTACTGGTGTGCGCAATGTAAACAAACTGGCGCTTTTCAGTCGCGTAGGGATCCTACTGTGTCTAAAAGTACCCGGTGTCGGTATCTGAGGGAAATAGCAATAACAGTCAAAGTTGTATCGAAGCCTCCGTTGACGAGAAATCACATTCAAAATCGATTGAAATGGACCGAGGGCAATATGAAGATTGACTTCTCTAAAGTTTTGTTCACAGACGAAACTCGAGCAACACTTGATGGGCCAGATAGATGGTGCAAAGTCTGGCAAATGAATGGACAGCATGACCATCAGCGATTGAGACACCAACAAGGCGGTGGAGGCATAATGATCTGGGGTGGTATTATTGAAAAAACATTAGTGCGCCTATGGAGAGTACCAGATGGCGTCAAAATGACTGCTGATGCATACATAGTGTTTATGAAGGAGCATCTTGAATCGTGGATGAAAAGGCAAGGAGTTGCCTTCAGAAGGGCCATTGTTTTTATGCAAGATAATGCTCCCTCACATGCTACTCACAAGACTAATGAACATTTGAAACAGTTAGGCTTCGATGGACCTCGAAATATGAAGTGGCCAGCAAATTCTCCGGATTTGAACGCAATCGAAAACCTTTGGAGCATCATGAAGCAAAGACTGTACGCCAACGGACGACAATTCAGAAGCAACACTGAGTTGTGGGAAGCAATTCTTGACATATGTCGCGGCATTACAGCAGATGACAATTAACAAATTCTATGAATCGTCGACTTCAAGTAATTTCAAACAAGGAAAGCATATTTCCTATTAATTTGTTTAAAACTGTGCCTTTGTTTGTATCTGTCATTATTTGTTTGATTATCTTATTTATTAGGTTCTTTTGATCATAAAAATTCATATGCAACATTAATAAACGTTTTGTTTGCTCAATTCTTGGAATTTTACTAAACCTATCTAATAATTTGGCACGCTCAAATAAACGTGCTGATAACAAATATGGCGCCAGTTTGTTTATATTGCGCAGATCAATACGAAAATTTCAGGAACTGCGCAGGGGAGTGTTGCCAACATTGTGTGAAAATTTTGTGTGAATTGATTGGACGGTTTTTGAAATATTAGAAAAAGTTATCTCAATAATAATTTGGCACGCAATGTATATATATATATAAACCAGGGCTGACCAGGCTCTTTAGTGTTACAGAAGGTGACTGGTCTAGGAGATGGTAAACTCTTACACTTAGCCTGAGGTATATTGTCTGCTTCGTATTTGGCATTTATTTGCACCGTCTGAGTGTATCAGTAATCTCGAAAAGTGTGGATTGTTCTGCACAAGCCTTCACCACTTTAATCAAATCATTTGTGTGGGTTTTCTGGCAGTTTACCTTGATTCGTTCATTCTTATCTACACAGTTCACTTGCAATTTCCGCTGACGTGAGAGTGAAGGCGACGCGGTCATGTAAAGGATATTACTAGCAGGCTCTAACTGGAGCCGTACACAGTCGCAGACCGATGGGTGATGGCCGTTCTTCCATGAGCAATTGTGATATCCGTGTACTTCATCGGTTACCAAGCAGTCCTATTTAAGATCTTCACTGCTTTCCCTATTATAGGGAGAGGGCGATAAAAGGAGCCCTAAACATTGCTTGCTTACACAAAGATTTGGCAGCCCGCTGCAGCTGTCTGGTTATATAATAGCGAAGACGAGACAGAAAGAAAGATCAAAAGAAATATAAGAAGAATTTTCATTTTGGATTATGGAATATTCGCAATTTTCCAGGACAATGATTCTTCACCAGAGCGTAAAACAACTCTTGTCTCTCTCGAGTTGAAGAAGTATAACATCGATATAGCAGCCATTAGTGAAACACGTCTGGCAGGCAATTCTCTGCTTAGGGAAGAAAAAGGTGGATACGTGTTTTTATGGGCTGGAGTGAGAAAGAGCCACGCCAATTTTAAGAGTGAGAAAGAGCCACGCCAATCTGGTGTTGGCTTCGCCATCAAGTTAGACCTTGCTAGCTCACTGCCTTCTTTACCTAAAGTAATAATGACATTAGCCCTCAATCTGGTGAGCAACACCCGTGTGATGATGGTTAACCACTACGCCCCAAAATTAGGTAGTTCATAGTAACAAAAAGATGATTTTTACGATCTCCTTTAGGATGTCATCTTCAAAGTCCAATATAAGGATAAATTTATCCTTAAAGTTGACTTCAATGCTCGTGTTGGCAATAATTATCATTTTTTGAAGAGCGTTTTAGGTCGACGTTATTAGTCGTGTCAATTCGAATGGATTACGCCTTCTCACTATCTGCAGGGTATTTGACCCTAGTTTTACCAGCAACCCAGCTGGATGCCTCCTCTTTAGAAAGACCGGCATCTGATCGAAAACGTAATCACCAAAAGGCGGGACATAAAAGACCAAAGCACTGTGTGCCACCCTCTGAGTCGCTTCCTTGTAGATATAATTGGCCCATTGATCGGAAAATCACCTTCATATGTCCGAAAATCCGCGCATGTCGTGGAAATAAGCAAAGATGTTCCCATCTTATGCAACCAGATGGTGAGCTAAAACGTGGTTGTTCACCAAGATACCCACGGAGGAGGCACTCTCAGTAGTCAGAGACAGATTGTTCTCTGACTCATCCCTAAAAGAACGGACCAGTATTCCAATAGATAATCTGATGGAGCTGTTGACATTCTGTACACAAACAACAAACGGAATTGGATCACACATATCGACAGGTTGAGAGCTTAGCAATGGGATCGCCATTATCACCAGCAATGGCGAATATATACATGGGATACTTTCAGAAAATGGAATTAGAATCTATATCTCTAAAGCCAACTCTATGGTTAAGGTACGCAGATACCCTCATACTTTGGCCACATCAGGATGATGTTCAGGTTCTACTGGACCATGTGAACTCAATAAGACCTTCGATACAGTTCACAATGGAGAAAGAGAGTAACAGCACATTCCAATTCCTGGATGTTCCAATATCTCGAACAGAGCATGGGTTCAAGACAGCTGTAAACCGACATTCACCGGAGAGTACCTCAATTTCAACCCCACCATTCATATAGCGTAAAGAAAGGGAACGTCCGCTGCTGTAACACCAAGCAAAAAGTCAAAGTGGCGACCCAGAGACATTAGATAAAGAATTGCTCAGTATATACAACGTAACAACTACCCTGGGTACATGGCAGCAGCCCCAATAAACTGGGATGGGCGGGTACAAGAGGAGGACAACAACACTCAGAAAACAGTCTGCCTGCCGTATGTGAAGGGGTTATTAGAGAAAATACAAAGGATCTGCAGTCCATATAACATAATCTCCAAAAGCTGGACGACACTTCGCAGATATCTCTCCCAAGTAAGAACCCCTAGATGAAAATATGACTAAAGACTATGTGTACGCCATCCCGTGCAGTTGCGGAAATAAATATAAAGAGGAGACAAGGCCACCTTCTTAAATTAAGGCTTCAAGAACACCAGAAATCTGTAACACGAGAGGAAGTGGAAAAATGAGGCGTGGCTGACCACATATGGAGAGTAAAAGGGAGATCACCGCCCTCTGTGGGATCAAGTTGAAATGAAACACAAAGAACATCATTGAAAAATTCGTAAACTTAAGGAATCAGCACATATGCTAGGCCACAAAAATCTCCTGAGCCAACCAAGCATAGAAATGAATACAATATGGGAACCAGAAATAAAGAATGCCAGAGAAAAGCAATAATAACAACGAAAATTGCAATATGATATCTGGTAAAAAAAAATGTAATGATAACAAAAGAAATTGCATATGAGCACTGATAACAAATGGTTGCTGAATACGTTAGGTTTATAATACTCAGAAATTCACACACAGATATCCTCAAGGTACAGTGGATAAGCTGTTAGTTAGATCCAGTGACAAGACCCAGAGAGTGTGAGTTCAATGCCTGGTTAAAGGGGTGGAATTAGCAAGAAATAACTGATAACTAACATCCATTAAATATGGCACGTGGAACTAGAACAGTCTACCCCAGTGAGCGAAATAAAGATTCCTGAATAAAGCCGGAGCGTACAACGGCCGAAACGAATATGACAATAAAGATGAGGACAATAGTCCGAATAATGTAAATAGTGTAAATAATACCTCATCTCAGAAATATAGACTGTGGGACATAAAGGATTTTAAGATAACGCGTTCATTCCACCGAACATGCTATCTGTTAGATCACGCTCTACTTCGGAGTAAAGCTAGTGCCCAAGCGCATTAACGTACTACCTCTTAAATCGACCGAAACGAAAGCATTACCAATGATATCGAATGATCTTGGAAGGCTCTGCTGGATGCAACACATTCTACATTAAGACTGGTTTTATGGCAATAGTACAGAGGTTCAGCAGCTTAAATACTTCTTTAACTCTTCTCATAAAGTATGGATTGAGGGTAAAAACTCGACCGCTACATTTTCACTGCGATATATTTGACTCTGACATTGAGCACTTTTAATCGTAAATATAACATGCCTGAAAATATATTTTTTTATCATATATATATATATATATATATATATATATATATATATATGCATATTATTTATTATAAACGGAGCATTTACTTAAATAATTGTGTCTATATAAATAAATATAACAATATAATGTATTAAAGGTAATTGTCGAACTTTGTCCATTTCGTAGTGTGAGACCTTATTTGTTTACGTTAAGGTACGATTCGAGCAGATATGGATGTTCCAGCGAAATCCTGAGAAGTAGTTTAAAAGCAGTAAAATCTACTTTTCTAACCAGACGCTCCTTCGTAGCTAAACTTGTATAATGCCGGTTCGGTGTAGGATACAGGTTCGAAGGATGCATATTTTCAGGCTGGTAAATGTTTTTAACACTGTTTATTATAAACAGAGCATTTACTTAAATAGTTGTGCATATGCGTATAACAAAGAAATACATAAAAACAATTGTCGGAATTAGTCCATTATATATATATATATATATATATATATATATATGAATGATAAAATGCACTTTTTCGTTTTTTCTTTATTCTCCAGTTATCTTTTCAACTGTGATTTTTAAGCTTTTGTTAACGTAACATAAGGATTAACTCAACAATCACAACAATTTAAATATCTGTGAAGTGTTTTAACAGAGGATGGAAAATGCGACATCGAAATCCGAAGACGCATCAGGATAGTGAAAGATGCCTTTCAAAAGTTAAGTAAAGCATTAAGTAACGGGAGATTTTCGCGAGAAAGAAAGAAAAGGCTAGGGAACTGTTGCGTAATATCAATTCTCCTATATGGCGGCAAAGACTGGACAATCTCCCACGGATGAAGAAGAGACTTGAAGCAATGGAAATGTAGTTCTGAGGATATTAAAGACCGAACGCGTTGAAGTTTTGGAGAAAAAGGAAACAAAAATGTCACTTATATTTAACATCAGAAAGAGACAGTTGAAACTTCTAGGTCTCATAATGAGAAAAGAAGGCTTGGAAACTTTGATACTCACAGGACAGATTGGAGACAAAAGGGACAGACGAAAACAATGCATAATCTACCTGGCGAGTATATGTTTATATTTCTGAGGTGAGATTTTGTAATTATTTACACTATTTACATTGTTTGGACTGTTGTCCTCATCTTCGTTGCCATATTCACGACATTTCGGCCGTTGCACGCTCCGGTCTTCTTCTGGTGATTAGAATTTTGAACTGAAACCTCAAGCACACATGGCCTAGTGGATAAACACGTTGGTTGAATCCAGTGACTTGGCCCAAAGAGTTGTGAGTTCAATACAGCTGGGGGTGAAAAAAAACACTTGCAGAGTTGAGTTAAAAGGAGATAACTGATACTGAGACATGCACAAGAGACATGGCACGTGGAACTAAAACAATCTCAATGGACGAAATATTTTTTTTTAGTTCGAAATTCAAACCACCTGAAGAAAGCGGGAGCATAAAAGCGGCCGAAACGTCGTGAATATGGAAACGAAGTTGAGGACAACAGTGAAGCGACAACTATGAATTAAAAACCCTTCGGGGAGGGCATTTTTTTCCAAAAAAGTAATCAGAATTAATGAATATTAAGAAAATAAACGGAATCAGAAGGACGCCATGATTGCTTCCATCCTAAAAGGAGATGACATTTTTAAAAATCTAAGAGAAAGTATAGGGTGACCCCAAAAAACCGGAATTTTTGAATTGCGTATTGCCAGATATGAGCAAGTGGCAACACTGCGAGACAGTGAGCTTGAGCAAGTAAACATTTCGCCATTTAGAATTCAAGATGAAATTCACAGTATCCCAGCTGAGATGTTGCAGCGTCAATGAGGAATCTCAACAGTAGATTTCAAGAATGCATTCGTACAAGAGGACGGCATCTACAGGACGTAATTTTTAAAAAATGAAAATTCCATCATTGTTTCTTAAATGGCATGTTTTAGGGTTTCAATTACTATGAATAAAATATTTTTCTTCCATCACTCTTGGTTTTTTTATTGTTAAAATGTTCCCGTTGTTTTGGGTCACCCTATATTTGTAGTGATAAAAATTACCTCCCCTCTTTATTGTAACTCTTCTACACTTGTGACTATAAAAGGCGTCTACAAGGTGGCCATGTTGTAGCTCAATGAAGCTTCACTGAGCACCATTCTCTTTGTCGTTACAGTATTACTGAAGAACCCACATTTTCTAAGAGATTAATATATTTATTTTCTGTTTTTTTTTTTGTTTTTAATATTCTTTCTCGCAAATAAAAATAAACCCAAGAAAATTTGTGCAAGGCTTGTTTTTATTTTTTCCATGTGTTCACTCTTTTTTTTAATGATTTTCGCACTTTTCTCCTTAAGATCTTGTCACTGATAAACGGGGAATGATAGACCCTCTCTCTTGACAGTGCTACCCCCAAGAGGCGTTTAATTTTAGCGTCGACAGAACACAGCGCTATTTGTAATGTCAATATGCAGGATACAGTGTTTCTTTTCAATAGGGCCAGTTGCATTTTGTCATGGACAAAAGAAATTAGCAAGGAGACGCAAATATGACCCCTAAAATATGTTTTCTTTGCGCAATAAAAGTTGCCAGAGGAAACTGTGTCCGTGGCAAAAAAAATTAGATACCGAGAAAATTAGGAGAAACAAATTTAAAAGAAAAACAGATTTTTTTTTAAAGAGATTTTATTTTCTCTGCGATAATTTCGTTTTTTGGATGTTTTTTTCCCCTTCAATTATTACTCCTAGATTGATACGTCCAATGAAATGTGTCTATCTCTGTTTTGTTTTTCTTTGTTTTTTTTATCCGTTTATTTATTGTTAGTGTTTATACATTTCTTCTATCATTTTCTCTCCTTTTTTATTTGACTCTCCTCTTTTATTTGACTCTCCTTTTTTATTTCACTCAATTTACTCGTGTACAGTTTGAGTCATCCAATTAACTATGCCTGTCTGTCTTTTATTATTTACAAAGATTAGCTTAGTCTAGAATGAGGCCAGAGACACAGTAAAAGAAGATTAAGATCAAATTCTGTCTAGAACGTTTTATGGGATAATCTGTAGTCACTTTAAAGCAAAGCTTCTTCTACTTGGACGTAGGCAATCATGACTCTCCACAACTTCCTGTTCTTTGTCTCTCTTAATATATTTTGTCTATCTGTTATTTCTCTTAAACCTTGTCCCGCCACCCTTTATTCAAGTTCATTAAGTTAGGCGTTGTTTTCCTCTGACCCTCTTGAATATTGACAACCAGGGTAAGGAAAATGAAATAAGTCCAAAAAAATAGACCAACGCAGCTTCTTCTTGCGGTTAAATCACGTTGAACACACAATTCTGGTCTGATCGACAAAGTTAAGCAACATCGAATCTGGTTCATAGCTTGATGAGTGACCGCTTGGCAATACCATGAGTTTCAGGTTGGGTATATGACAGGCGCAATGGATAACAGTATGGAAATTGAAATCAGGAAGACGGGTTCTAATTTCACTCAAGTTCGTTATATTTGTTTACGCTCAAATACCCTTGGGGAAGGTATGGATCCATATCACCCGCTAGCTACGGGTTAATTAGTAGAACTTATATCAGTAAATCATTATTATCTCAAAAACAAATTCTTACCATGTAAAAATATTTTCTGGCTTTAAATAACCTGAAAAATGTTTTTAAGTCGTCCTTCTTGTCTTCAGCAAGTGGATGATATTGATTATACAAAAATTCCAGTACTTTGTAGTTCTTAGGAAAGTTTTATCTTTTTGTTGTCATCCATAATCTATGTTTTGCCAACCATTTCCACGTACTCGTAAGGTAGGTTATGAGCAGTTTTTCTCTGTCCCCTCTTGCCTTCAATGTCCTGTGAGTATCAGATTTCCCAAGCTTTCTTTCCTCATTATTTGCCCTAGAAAGTTCAACTGTCTGTTCTTGATGTCATGTATAAGTGTCCTTCTTTGTTTCTGTTGTCTCTAGAAATTATTCGCTGCTGACATATTCGGACCATGGTATCCTCAGCATCCTTCTGTAGAAATTTCAACTCTCTCTTCCGAGTGTTAAGTATAAGTGTCTTCTTTGTTATCATTGTCTCTAGAACTTCGTCGTTGCTCACATGTTTGGTCCATGGTATCCTCAGCATCCTCCTATAGAAATTTCAACTGTCTCTTCCTGGTGTTAAATATAAGCGTCCTTGTTGTTGTTATTGTCTCTAGAACTTCGTCGTTGCTCACATGTTCGGTCCATGGTATCCTCAGCATCCTTCTGTAAAACCACATTTCTTTTGCTTCAAGTCTTTTCTTCATATTTGAAGTGATTGTCTAGCACTCACTTCCATACAGGAGAACATATATCATGTAACTGTTTAGTAGTCTTTCTTTTGTTTTTCAATTTCCTAGTAGCCTCTTATCTCTTGGAATGCATTTTTGGCTATCCCAATACGCCTTCGGTTTTCAATGTCACAGTTCCGTTAAAACACCTAAACTTTTTCATCATTTTCACCACCGCATCCAAAAGTCTGCCATTCTTTATCTTTACAAGAATTAGATCAGACCAAAGATAAAGCATTGATGTCACTTCCGGACTGGAGCTGCCTGATCTTCTCTTCCCAGCCTCGACAAAGTTCAAAAGCATTGTGTGGTGGGTGGAGGCAATTATTTTCGACCTTGCAACAATTTTTCCCACAGACGAAACTTTGCTAACATCTCGCTACCCTAGGCCTGTTTCTATGGCAACTGTTTAAACGGGCTACATTCCTACATTCCACCATTTCAGGCCTTCACTACTGGAAACCGCTATACCACGTACAAGGCGCCAAATCCTCGCCATTCTCTTCATATTCCTTTGGTAAGAAGCAGTTCCACCCAAACACCTTTTCCCAAAGACCGTTACCTTGTGCAATAAACTCCTGAGTGGATGCTTACCCAACCACTGCATAGTCTTGGGTCAACCGTTATCTATCCTACATATCCTCATAATATGCACCGCTTCTTTCCCCTTTTACGCACTTACAACAATCTCATTAAGTAACCATCTATCTTGAGTGGTTCACAGGCCTTATATTGTCTGAAAATAACATATAAAATATAATCCTTCATTTTACTACAAAAATTCATACATTTCAGGTAAGATACCGAAACTATAATTACGTTAAAATTTGGAGAAGTATTCTTTCTTGGCTATGCTTCTGGTGTGCTCAAAAATCAATATTCTAATTGTAGCAATATCTGGATTATTAGAAAAATACCATTAAAAAATGACAGCCACGTGTTCTAATGTATAAGTAATTATTGTATTCACTTGCTTATTACTACATCCGTGCGTACCTTGTACAAATACAAAGTGTCCATAGCAGACACCAATAGATGCCCACCTGGTAACAGTATGCGGTACTATATTATTTGAGGTAAGGAAAATTATCTATATTAATACGATATGCATTTTGCATTGATGGAACATGAAGTTCTGTTGACATATTTTGTCCGGTAGCTGACCAGTTCTCACTTTACAATCTTAATAGAGTTCAAAAGCGTCTCCTAGTTCTTGTTGGAGAAGAATTATTTTCCACCCTTCAACCTCTCAGGCGGAATGTAGCGAGTTTCTCACGACTCTATCGCTACTAACATGGAAAGTGCTCGGACGAACTACATTCCTTGTTTCCGTTAGGTCTAATCTGCACGGCTAGGACCCGCCATACGACTTCGTAGCAGACCAACCACATTCGCTCCGTATTCCAACAGCTTCTTCCCACGGACCACTGCCCTGTGGAGCAGTCTCTAAATAGGATGTTTCTCATTTCACAACAATCTTAACCTGGTCAAGTCTCGAGTTAACCGTTATCTTCACCTCCTACATCTTAACGTAACTCTCTAACGTGCCTGGCCCCCGAGGCTTGTTCAGGGTGAACCTTACCCTAAAAAAAAAAAAAAAAAGAAAAGTCTTCTGTGTAAATTGTTCTATAACATTCTCTATGCATTAATAATCAGTCAATCGTTCGTGACAAAAGGCAGATTTTTTTCCCGCAGTAGGAAAACATTTCTTTCTGCGGTAGACCAATTGCCATCCAAGGCTATAGAACCCAGTCTGTCCAGATATTTACCCCTAGCTAGGGAAGAAGAAGAGGATTCATACCTTTCTTAAGGATATGAACACGAAAGTAATGGATTCGACTGGAATTCGAACTCAGATTCCTCAATCCGAGCCGCTATCCATTATCCACCGTACCTCCCATACATTAATAGACTTCATCAAAATTTATAAGTATCTACTATCTATATTTCTCTTGTTGTCTGTCTGTGTGTCTGTCGTGGGCGCTGTTACCTCGCCCAGGTCGCATTTCTCACCCGATTTCGATGCGGTTTTCACCACAAGTTTGCAAATGGCTTCCGTAAGGACATGACGGAGGTCGATTTTTGAGTTCGGACTCAGGTTCCGAAAATATCGATAATCTATATTTCTCATGTTGTCTGTCGTGGGCGCTTTTACCTCGCCCAGGCCGCATTTCTCATCCGATTTCGATGCAGTTTTCACCACAAGTTTGCAAATGGCTGCCGTAAGGACATGACGGAGGCTGATTTTTGAGTTCGGATTCAGGTTCCGAAAAAAATCGATAATCGAAAAAATGTGCTTACAGAAGGAATGATCGCATTTCAACCAAATTTGACAGCTTCTTAGAGTCTATCATTAGAAATGTTATCCAGAGGTTTCATGGCCACTGACCCCTAAACAGCGCCGAAAATCGATATAACCCAAAAACCGATACCCTCAGATTGCGCCTGAACCGCATGTCGGTTTTTAGCGAAAACCGACCGGATTTATGAGGAGGCCATTGGGAGTCACCATGTGATGTTTCAACTCTGAACGCCCCGCAAACAGAGTGCAAATCGACAATCGGTCAACCCTTAAAAATGTTTTTTTCCAGTTGGGTATTTCCTAAATGCAGATTAATTTAAGGTGACGCTATTCGCGGGAAGAAACAGATCAGTGTGTGCAGTGGAGTGGAAGAAAACATTTGACCTACAATTCTGGAATGGGTGCAGGGCCATTGAAGTTCGGCTTTTTTTATCCCTGCTACCAGTTCTGACTTTGAGCCACACATGACATATTCGACTTTGTCAACACTATTGCTTTAATCGTAGTAACATCAGCACGGCAAAGGACACTCCTTTAAAGGCAAGGAAGGGCAAAAATATTTTAAGTCAAGTGATAGCGATTGCTCTATAAGTGGTACGATTTTTTAATCAAGCACGGGCAACGCCGGGCCATGCTGCTCGTTTTACATATTTTTATACACAAAGAGGCTTTGTTTTTATTTTACATGAGATTCATCAGTATAAAAGATTTTGAACAATCGAAAAAAGGAATTTACATTTTTTTTTAATTATGTAAAACAATAAGTATTATCATTTGTAAAACCACTTTCTCGACACTTGACTTTGTCAGTCCATCTTGCTGCTAAAACTAAACTATAACAGTTAATATCTAAACAGAAGTTATTTACAAATTATGGAACAAAAGAAATCAGTATAAAAACACAAATAATTATCAACATATTTTTTTATCTCGATCAAGTTTTCTCAATCATTGGGAATTCCCAATCGTGGGGGGGGGATTCGGAGTTTCAGTGGGGAGGATATCAATTGCTTTGTTACAAGTTTCTCATTGATTGTAATCTACATCAGAATAAAATCGATTTAAATACCCTGACCTTTTATTGAACTTTTTGATCATTAAATTACAATACTCTGCCAGTCTGAAATTTTTGTTTACTGAAGTATACTTCAGTTTATTAATTTAACTACTTGAGATGAATTTAAAAAAAAAAATTACTGTACATATATTTTGTTGGAAAAGAAGGAATTCAATAATATATATGCATATTAGTATGCAGTTAAAAGCTATAAAAGTGTGCGAAATTGTGGAGAGCCGTGATCACCAATACCCCGAACGGACACAGCACATAGAAAAAGAAAGATTACTAAACTGTTATGTCATATCTGTCCTCCTCGTATGGCAGAGAGTGCTGGAGAGTCTCCTCAAAGATGAAGAGGAGATTAAAGCAACTGAAATATAGGACCGAACACATGAATAACGACGAAGTTTTGGAGAAAATGTAAACAAAAAGGTAACTTAACATCGGGAAGAGACAGTCGAGGTTTCTGGGGCATATGATGAGGGAGGAGGGCTTGGAAAATCTGATACACACGGTACAAAAAGAAGGCAAGAAGGACAGATGAAAAATGAGCTTGAGTAAATGGATGGCAGAATAGGGCTTAGAAGAAATAACAGAAACACAAAGTTTATTAAGAACTACAAGATCACCATGATCACCAACGTCCTGAGAGAACACGGCACATAAAGAATATACGACAAACTTTGACCTTTCTGCCCATAAATAAAACAGTGTCAAAAGGACAGTTTTTCCCTTGACACCGCTATTATTTTAACTACCTTCTCTCCTCGGCAATGTTTATTTTTTGTAATAAATCCTAAATATATGATAGAAGTGAAGTTATACATTTTTTGTTCTTGAGAATGTATAACAAAAATATTAAACCCTATTTATTATGACATCATTTAGAACAATGTTGCAATATTCTAAAAACGGACATAATTAAAACTAATGTAATACAATATTTATCATTTATAAATTTATAAAGAAATAAATATGAAACAATTGTTTAATCATATATTTATAAACATTTGTTAAATTATTAAAATATCTGAAGCAACTATAAATACATTCTTATTGTTATGAATAATCAAGAGTGAGACTATAAAAGGGTACTATAAGAGAAACTTGTATTCTCAGTTGAATGAAGTGTTCTTAAAGCCTATACCTGAATAATTTTCTCATTACAGTTTGTATATCTGACTCTATACCTGAGCGTCAGTCGTGTTTATTTTTGAGTCTATGAATAAACCTTGGTCATATTTATGATAGAGACATTAGGTAAATATTGTCGTGATTATATTTCATTTATAGGTAAATATTAAGCTTGTGTTACGAATAATCAAGAGTGGTCTCCCCTTGTTTTTTTACTCGCCTCTTTGGGAGAGCTATTTCTGTTTACTGGGATTATAAAAGGTCACTATACGCGAACTTTGTATTCTCAGTTGAATAAAGCTTTCTTAAAGTCTACACTCGCGTACTTTTGTCATTACAGCTATTACAACAATTGTTATTATCATTACTGTTATTATTGCATTCTGCTTCATTACTTCTTCCTATCATCAATATCTGACTTGTAACCTATATATATATATATATATATATATATATATATATATATATATATATATATATAAGTACACATACATATACATACACATATATACAAATTATATATTATTATCATCATAACTGTTGTTATGAATAATCAAGCGTGCTCTCCTTTTGTTCCGTTACTCTCCTCTCAGAAACAGCTATTTCTATTTACTGGGACTATAAAAGGACACTTTACGCGAAACTTGTTGAATAAAACTTTCTTAAAGCCGACACCTGCGTACTTTTGTCATTACACTTATCAATTACCATTTAATAAAACTCGAATCGATTGGCAATTAACCTGTGTTTTGCCAATCATTCAAATAAAAAATATATATAATAAATAAATAGTGTAAATAAGCAATCTAATAATTAAATCATTTTTTTCTTATTTTTATTGTCAATTCTCAACAATAAAGAAAATGCATAAATTCACTTTCCTATGTTTAGGTTTTATTGCAATTCTAATAATGGCTTTTAAAATCAATAAGCATTGCCGAGAAGTGCAGTTGAAATAATAACGGTGTGAATAAAAAAAACTTTTAAAAAAGCTACATTTTCATACTACGTTTTTTTTTGTTTTTTTGTTTTTTTGTGGGCACATTTATCTATGTTTGCCATATATTCTAAGCGACCTTACCTTGTTTCTATTAAACCAGTCTTTTAGAAATCAGCCTTTAATGTGACACGTGCGGTCGTGTTTTCTTGTAGGCCATGCCTCATTGCGTATATTTAGACACTGATGTTGAATACACATTTACTTAATACATGAAACTTCAGGGAAACTTTTTCAGCAAAAGCCATGTCTACATATTTTCATATGTTCAAGTTGTCTTTTTATATATCACTTGCATTAATTTGAGAGTTTGCATAATTTCACGAAATGTTTTAAATCTATAAAACCATTTTAACACTTCGAATGCCAAGGACGAGTTAACACGTTGTTGGCAGTTTTTATTATGTCGCCGGCTACGAGTTATCTGATGCCGACGAAGAATTATCTCATGTCGGCTACGGGTGATCTCCTACCTGGCCTTTTCTGGGCATTTTCATCTGCTAACTTGTTTGCTTGATCGACTGATTCATTTCTTACGGCTTATCAACCCTTTGTAGGTTATTTAAAGAACATTATGGGACTGAGGAAGGATTTTATATTATTTATCATTTTAATATTTTTTTCCACTCATATTAATTTTGTACATCTGTCCCATAATGATTGCTCCATTTGAATATATATTTCATGCACTTAATGTAGTATTAATTATGGAACGGAGATACGATTTTATATAATTTTAGTTATCTATATACTCTTTTCAGTTTATGAATAATGTTTGTTCCATTTGAATATATATTACATACAATTAATGTAGCATCTGTTATGGGACAGAGATAGGATTTTATATAATTTTAGTTATTTATTTACTATTTTAGTTTATATTAATTTTGTACATCTGTCCCATAATGTTTGTGCCATTTCAATATGTATTCCATACAATTAATGTAGCATCTGTTATGGGACAGAGATAGGATTTTATATAATTTTAGTTATTTATTTACTATTTTAGTTTATATTAATTTTGTACATATGTCCCATAATGTTTGTGCCATTTCAATATGTATTCCATACAATTGATGTAGCATCTGTTATGGGACAGAGATAGGATTTTATATAATTTTAGTTATTTATTTACTATTTTAGTTTATATTAATTTTGTACATCTGTCCCATAATGTTTGTGTCATTTCAATCTGTATTCCATACAATTAATGTAGCACCTGTTATGGGACAGAGATAGGATTTTATATAATTTTAGTTATTTATTTACTATTTTAGTTTATATTAATTTTGTACATCTGTCCCATAATGTTTGTGTCATTTCAATCTGTATTCCATACAATTAATGTAGCATCTGTTATGGGACAGAGATAGGATTTTATATAATTTTAGTTATTTATTTACTATTTTAGTTTATATTAATTTTGTACATCTGTCCCATAATGTTTGTGTCATTTCAATCTGTATTCCATACAATTAATGTAGCACCTGTTATGGGACAGAGATAGGATTTTATATAATTTTACTTCACGTCATTCTTTTTCGTCTGTTCACGTTTCTTTCTTTCTTTCTTTCTTTCTTTTTTTCTTTCTTTCTTTCTTTCTTTCTTCGGTTACTATTTACTGTTTATATTGACACATTGGCAAATTATCTTGTGGTTGGTAGTTTTTATTATGGCACCGACAGAATGTTATCTCCTGCTTGGCATTTTCTGATATATTTTCATGAGCAGGCACCAACAAGGAGTTTATTCGCAGTGATACTTTTAATGTGAAAACAATGTTGAGTCTTCAGTCAAAGTTATAAATCAACTCGTAAAAAAATTATGGCTAAATTGGTTATTATAAAATTGGCGTTTGTAGTCAGATTTCATAATTGACTGCTATCAAGGATCCTAAGAGAATTAAAATACTTACCAGGATTTATTATCGACAGACATAATCTTATAACATGAATAAAACTAAAGACAGTGTGATGACAAACTCAAAAAGGAACTCTGGCAGAACTTTTAGACAAGGTTATGAGCGAAAGGAAGAAGAACGGACTAACTGTTATCTGTAAGAAAACAGAATGCCTGGTCGTAAGCAAAAGAGACAATCCAAGGTGTTAGCTACATATTGAGGATGTCAGTATCAAGCAGGTACAGAAATTTTCGGTATTGTATTAACAGACGAGGACACAATTTCTAAGGCGAATAGGACAACGGAAGATGTTCTCTAGAAACTACAAAAAAAAAAATAAATAAATAAATAAAATAAAATAAAATATAGGAAAATAATGTTAAAACCCCCCAAATCAAAAGAAGAATATTGAACTGGCATGTAATATTTAATCCATATCGCCGTGCATACTGGACAATTTCCTCATAGATGAGGAAGAGACGTTGCTCTAGCGACAGACGCTAAGAACACCAAGGACTGTATACGCCAGCAATGAGAAAGTTATGAGTTAAATAGGAACAACAAGAAAAGTTATAATTACTGTTAGAATTTTGGGGTAGTTTTTGTACTAGTGAGCTAGCCAAAATGAGTTGACTCATTTTAAAGTCCACCAAGAGAAGGGTTAACCAATCAGAAATCTCAAAATATTCAATCCGACGTGTATAAAGGAAGCCATTTTGTTTTTTCTCCCAAAATATCTTCACTGCCAACCTCCGATATCGAAGACTTAAAGAATTAACAGCCGCTACTTTCTCCGAATCTTCACTGCCAACCTCTGATATTGAAGACATTACGGACTTCACTGGATTCCATATTCAGAGACTACGGCAAACATGGTCAACAATTACAATCAGAACGAGACGTACAACATTTCAGAGAAACATCATGAGAAAAGAAGGGTGAGAGAATTTATGACGCAACAATTTTCACACAATAATTTTCCCAAATTGAAACACCGGATATGATAGTTTTCTTTCATCTTATCTTTTGCCGACAAACAGCACCTAAAGATCTTGTCCCCGAAGATGAGCAGACAATGGTGGAAAAACTTGAATCGATGAACAAGAGGGAGCGCTTGAAAAATAACAATGTATCCCTTTTCCTTCGCTTATATATATATATATATATATATATATATATATATATATATATATATATATATATATATTTTAATAGAAATCTTATAAGTATAAGAAACTATACTCGTTCGGAAAACCTTCGGTGTCTTGATTTCCAAATAATCAAACCAATACCAAAGGGGAAAAAAAAGGTATAAAAAAAGAAAGAACCAAAAACATGTACGTTAGCCGAAAATAATCGTCTAGCATGTAAGTCCAAAGCCCAAAGAAAAAAAACACAGATACGAGTAGGCAAAACAACAAAATAAAATGGGCAATACGGTAAGTAGAGCAGACCTAGTTAAACCTAGAGAGCCAAACAAACCTACCAAGGTTTCATCTCAGCGGATCGTCAGGGAAGACGATCCGCTTAGGTGAAACCGTCGTAGATTTGTCTGGCTCTCTAGGTTTAACTATATATATATATATATATATATATATATATATATATATATATATATATATATATATATATGATGAAACATAGTTTTAAGATATGCTATATTTATGGCTTAAAGTGCTCAGTATCAGGGATATATAAATTTGTATGTAAATTTAAAAAGTGGACATTGAAGTCACCATCAACAAAATATATTGAAAACAGCAAAACCAGGGAGAAAAAGCCAGTAACCTACTTAATGGTGTCGCGAGAACTGAAAGCTGAAGTGCGACAAAGAGATATGGCAAATAACCAAAAAATGACTTAAGGAAGTAGAGGAGATCCATGAGCGCCCATGTCCTGAAAGGACTTGGCACATGGAAGAAGAATAGAAGTAATGTTACGTCCTACACATTGCCTCTTGATATACTAAACCTTATATACTAAACTTATTGGTACATGTGTACCCTATAAAGAATAGACATTTGTAACGATCTGTGAAACTAAGAAAGACTGCTTCACGGCGTCGTGTCGTTTGCATGTTGATTTTGTAAATTGTTTATTTAACGTTCCTGTTATTTGTTTATTGTTTGTTTGTTTACTTGCTCAGTTGTTTTTTTTTCCTCTGTAATGTTCTTTTTTTCAATTCTTTGCGCCATACAAATCATTCTTTCTTTCTTTCTTTTTTTCTTTCTTTCTTTCTTTCTTTCTTTCTTTCTTTCTTTCTTTCCAACACTCCTTATAAGTTACCGACGTGTTTTTATTTTCTTCTTCTTTCTTTCTTTTCTCAAATATCTCTTTCATTTTTTTCATTCTTTCTTTCATCTCTCCAGCTTAGGTTCTCGTAAGTTTTCTTCTCATACACATTTCTTTCTTTCTTTCTTTCTTTCTTTCTTTCTTTCTTTCTTTCTTTCTTTCTTTCTTTCTTTCTTTCTTTCCAATAAGCTCTCCCCTTGCGTTCATTATTTTCTTCTTTCTTTTCTCAAAATTCTCCCTTTCTTTCTTTCTTTCTTTCTTTCTTTCTTTCTTTCTTTCTTTCTTTCTTTCTTTCCAATAAGCTCCCCGCTTGCTTTCATTATTTTTCTTCTTTCTTTTCTCAAAATTCTCCCTTTCTTTCTTTCTTTCTTTCTTTCTTTCTTTCTTTCTTTCTTTCTTTCTTTCTTTCTTTCTTTCTTTCTTTCCAATAAGCTCTCCGCTTGCGTTCATTATTTTCTTCTTTCTTTTCTCAAAATTCTCCCTTTCTTTCTTTCTTTCTTTCTTTCTTTCCAATAAGCTCTCCGCTTGCGTTCATTATTTTCTTCTTTCTTTTCTCAAAATTCTCCCTTTCTTTCTTTCTTTCTTTCTTTCTTTCTTTCTTATATTTTTTTTCACTGTCTCTAAATTTATCTTTAGCTTTATTTCTTTTTTTTCTTTCACTTTTTTCTACTTAATTTCTTATTCCTTTATTTTTTATTTCTTTTCATTTGTGCTTTTATCTTTTTTCCTTCCGTTCTTCCTGCTTTCCGGCACCTTTTTCTTCTATTCACCTTTCTTTCTTTCTTTCTTTCTTTCTTTCTTTCTTTTAAATCCGACATTAAGTTTTACATTGCGTTTAGTTCTTTATTTCCTGTTTATTACTCTTCGTTTTCTTTCTTCCTTTCATTGATGTATTTTTCTTTCTTTCTCTGTTTATTTCTTTTCTTGTCAATTTTGCGTTGAACCTTTCCTTTTCTTTCATTCTTTATTTATATTACTTCCACTCTTTCTTTGTTTCTGCCGCTTTTTATCTTACTTTTATCTTCTTTTTTTCCTTCCAACTTCACGTCATTCTTTTTCGTCTGTTCACATTTCTTTCTTCTTTCTTTCTTCGCTTTCTTTTTTCGGTTTCTTTCTTTTGTTATATTTTTCTTTCTCTCTTTCTTCCCTTTGTTTCTTTGTTTCTTTCCTTCTTTGTTTCTTTGTTTGTTTCTTTCTTTCTTTCTTTCTTTCTTTCTTTCAAGGTAGACAGTCTTACTTTATGTTAATTTCTTCGTATATACTGTTTTTCCTTTTCTTTCATAATATGATCTCCTTCCTTCTTTCCGACCTCCCACCACTTGCATTTTTCTTTCTTTCTTTCTTTCTTTCTTTCTTTCTTTCTTTCTTTCTTTCTTTCTTTCTTTCAAGGTAAACATTTAGTCTTACTTTGTGATTATTTCTTCTTATTTACTGTTTTTCCTTTTCTTTCATAATATGCACTCCTTCCTTCCTTCCTTCCTTCATTCTTTCATTCCTTCCTGTCGGCCTGCTTTCTTTCTTTCTTTCTTTCTTTCTTTCTTTCTTTCTTTCAAGGTAAACATTTAGTCTTACTTTTATGTTTATTTCTTTACTTCATATTTACTGTTTTAACTTTTCTTTCGTCATATGCAGTCCTTCCTTCTTTCCTTCCTTCCTTCCTTCCGACCTCCCTCCCTCCCTCCCTTCCTTCCTTCCTATAGATATTTCAAATAAGGTTGACATGTATGTTTTCTATCTATCTATTTATCCATCGTAATCTTTTCCAGTCTCTTCCTTCCTTCCTTCCTTCCTTCCTTCCTTCCTTCTTTCCTTCCTTCCTTCCTTCCTTCCGGCCTTCCTTCTTTCTTTCTTTCAAGGTAAACATTTAGTCTTAATTTACGTTTATTTCTTTAATTCATATTTACTGTTTCTCCTTTTCTTTCATCATATGCTTTCCTTCCTTCCTTCCTTCCTTCCTTCCTTCCTTCCTTCCTTCCTTCCTTCCTTCCTTCCTTCCTTATCTTATCATATCATCCTGAACAGGATTAGAGTAATAAATAAGTCGGGTGGTTTATTTCATATTTTACAAGTTAACGGATACAAAGAGGCAGATCATTAAGACTGTGTCCTCTTTCTTAACCTCAGATTCTCAAACACGACTGTTTCAACCAACAAGCAGGCGTTGATTTACGCAAATAGAAACGCACGTTTTTTTTTTTATGGTAACATGGCGGATTTACTCTCCTCTGTGATTGCATTTTAGTATTTTTGTCGAGTGAAATACTTATAAACATACAAGTAGAAAAAAAATGTACACGCTTGGTAATTGTAAACATGTAGCGTCGGTAGCGACTGAATTTTGTTTTTGCCAGGGATTTAGATTTCCAGGACAAACATACAGAGAAACTTGTTTCGTCACTCGAACATGAAATTCCAGCGCTAAGCTAAAATATCTTGTACGCTCTTGACATCAACTTCAAATAAATTTTAAATGTTTATATTCTTCAATATATATTATGTAATATTACAAATTACCATTAACGTAAAATTATAGTTTGTCCTTATTTATGGCTTTAAATTAGGGAGACCTTCAAATTAAGGAGACCTCCACTGAATTATCGATGTCTAAGTTTTAGAATGATTTTTTAAAAATGAAAAAGTATTGTTGAAGATTTTATTTTAGCTATAATGGAAAGCAAAATGATTAAATTTACTATTTCGAGTAAAATACTCTGATGTATTTCAAAGAGAAATAGATTGGAATGGCAATTTTTCGCTCGCTTTCAAAAAATCGATTACAAGCGGCCATTTTTATCACATTTTAACACATCTGCACTGATGACCAGTTTGACAAGAATATGGAGAAGCAAAAGCAGCTTTCAAACAAAGTACAGACTGTACAAATCGCTGGTAGTCTCCATTCTCCTATATGGATGTGAAACATATACACTGTGGGTAGATAAAGAGAGGAGAATCCAAGCGTTTGGGAACAAATGCAAAGGAAAACTCCTTGGCATTTTCTATTGGGAACAAAGAAAGCAATGAGTTTGTACGGAAAAGAGTTGAAACTTTTGTGAGACACCAGGAACCTCTTCTCGCCACTGTCAAACGGAGAAAAATAGCGTGTTTTGGATACATTAAAAGGCACGACAGCCTGTGCAAGACCTTCATGTAAGGCACCGTTGAAGGTGGACGTAGGAGCGAGCGCACACGCAAAAACTGGTTGGACAATGTCAAAAAATGGACAGATACGAGTGTACCAGAATTGCTGATGGCTGCCATTAATAAACCGTTTTGGAAAAGAGTTAGTATGGCTTTGCATTCGGATCAGCCCTACGATTACAAAAGTCAAGGGGAAGATGATGATGAACATATTTGTAAACAAAATAAAAATCTTCTCAAAGTAAAATATATATCCCCGATCATTTTTTACCGCAAAAAGCGCAAAAACACTTATCGTAATTATTACTTCAACTGCTGATGTAAAATAAGTTGTTTAACCAAAATTTCGAACGTATTAGAAAGGATTAATTGATCTAATAAAATAATAAAAGTTATAGTCTTTACTCTTAATAATGAAGTAAACATTTTGACGATAAAATTTTATTTTTATTAAGTCCGGACCTTTTTTCATCAAGATATACTGTTTTTCAGTGGGTTGGTTTGGTTTCTCTTGTTTTAAATGTGTTATTTAATGCCGAAAAATTTCCCTTTTTTTTTAAAAAAAAAAATGTATAGCTGGTAATATTTTTAAAAAAAAATGTATAGTTTGGTTTGTTTTGTTTTGTGGTATATTAACCTCAATGGGTTATTTAATGCTGACAAGATTTTTATTTCTGGTAATATTTTCTTTTTCCAAATATTTGTTGCTGATACTAATTTTTTTTTTAAGTGTTTCTGGTATTAAAATCTATTTTTTACACTTTCAAAGTGTTTTGAGTCAAGTTGTGGGGTTAAGTATTTGCCCATATCTGTGATCTTAACAGGTGCTACCACCCCTGGGTCTGGATAGAACTGGGAACATCAGCAATTAAGATCAGAGGCCTTGCTGTTGGGCGTAGTTTATCGTCTTACCCAAGACGCGGATGCAGTTTATTGTCATACACAGGACGCTGTTTTTCAGTGGATGTACCTACTTTAAATAGTTATCATTTTATTACCAAAAACAATAGTTTTATCTGAAATTCTGAGATGAGGAGTTATCATAATTTGGACTATGTGGATATCTTTCTTGTTGTTATCACAATGTTTCAGTCGGTCTTCCTCGGGTGTATATCTATCTGAGTAACCTACAGGGACTTATGAATTTAATCTTAAATAGATACGCCTGAGGAAGACCGGAAAACACAACAGTTGAAACGTTGTAAGTTATATTGATGATGTATGTATTCATAATTAGGATAGGAATAATTCTGAACAGAAAATCAATATCCTCTACCAAATGTTCCAAAACTGGAACTCAAACTTTTTTTAAAGAGAAACTAAGATATGGGATTGGAATAAGAGCAGTGATGGTACTGTTGTGTAGAAAGTCGACCGACCTTTCTCACACTAATTGTTGAACATGGACTTGTCCATCTGCCATGAGAACAGTGGTCACAAAATGGTTGGTAAAGCGTAGTGTTTGAGTCATACACATTGAACAACGGTATTTTCTATTACTCTATGATTGATCTATGTCTCTCATGTGATTAAACCTGTTCTTCACTCAGCCTTTTTCTCCAGTGTTTCCTTATGGTATTATTAACCAGAAAAACGAGCGTTATACAAAATTTATAACAGGCAAACACGTTAAATCTATCATGAAAATTCAGGATACAGTATTAGGAATATTAACATTACAATTATTATTTCAATTTCTTTCTTTCTTTCTTTCTTTCTTTCTCTTTCTCTCTCTCTCTCTCTCTCTCTCTCTCTCTCTCTCTCTATATATATATATATATATATATATATATATATATATATATATATATCAGTGTTCGTATCTATCTCGGTGTTCATATCTATCTATCTATCTATCTATCTATCTCGGTGTTCGTATCTATCTATCTAAACAATCTCTTCGGTCATTAATACTCACACGCATACAAAATTTCAGTATATAGAATTAGGAATATCCCCATTACAATTATTATTTCAATCTCTTTATATCTATCTATCTATCTATCTATCTATCTATCTATCTATCTATCTATCTATCTATCTTCTTCAGGTAGTTGAAATGTCCAATTGAACCCTTTATTTCTCTCGCTGTGGTAGAACGTTCTAGTTCCACATGCCATGTTTCATGGATATCAGTTATCAGTTATCTCGTATTAATTCCCCTCTCCACGTTCTCCACCGCCTTAACCAGGTATTGAACTCACACTTTTAGGGTCCTGTCAATGGATCAAACTAACGCCTTTATCCACTGTGCTTAAGGACACATGGCGCAGTGGATAAAGGCGTTAGTTAGACATGGCACTTGGAACTAGAACGGTCTACCCCAGCGAGCGAAATAAAGGATTCAGTTCCACATTCCTACCACCTGAAGAAGGCCAGAGCTTACAACGGCCGAAACGTTTTGATAAATATGGCAACAAAGATGAGGATGATAGTCCGAACAATGTAAATAAGTGCAATGCTGTCTTCATCTAGATGTCTTCATAAATTTTATTTGTAGTTATAAATCATTTTTTTTAATTGTTCCATCTTCCACGAGCCATGACCAATTTCTTCACTCAGGCGGTTCGTTAGTAAGACTTAGGTTGAAAAATAAAACCTGTCAAATTGCATTATTTACATTATTCGGTCTATTGTCCTCATCTTTGTCGCCATATTTATCACAACGTTTTGGCCGTTGTACGCTCAGGCCTTCTTCAGGTGGTTGAAATGTCGAATCGAACCCTTTATTTTGCTCACTGTTCTATTTACACGTGCCATGTTTAATGGATATCAGTTATCAGTTATCTCCTGTTTATTTTTCCCTCTGAAAGTTTTTCCACTGGACACATGGCACAGTGGATAAAGGCGTTGATTAGATCCAGTGACATAACCAAAAGAGTGTGAGTTCAATACCCGGCTAAGGTAGTCTACCCCAGTGAGCGAAATAAAGAGCTCGGTTCGACATTCCAACCACCTGAAGAAGGCCGGAGCGTACAACGGCCGAAACGTTGTGATAAATATGGCGACAAAAATGAGGACAATAGTCCGAATAATGTAAATAATGTACGTAATACCTCATCTCGGAAATATAGACAGCTATCAAATAGCGCTATAATTTCTGAAGAGTCAACGGCCAGCTAACTAGAAAATGTCTCAATAAAATCACCGTGGAGGAGACAACGGGAAACGACTCCACAATCAATCCCAAGAAAACTCATGACTTTTAATAATTTTGACTAGTATTTTATTTATCTCAGTTTCAGTTACCTTATTTACATTAGTGGTATTACGTGTAATGTTATCTTGAATTTTTATCAGATAAAATATTCTCGAATAAGCAAAATGCATTTTCTTTAATCTGTCCAAAATAACATTTTAATGTTTACAGCCTGCCTAAAAATAAATAAAATCGCGTATATAATCAAACTAAACGAATTCAGAGAGAATAAAAAAGAGGGCATAATATATATATATATATATATATATATATATATATATATATATATATATATATATATATATATATATATATATATGTAGCGTTGGAATCATATTTTTAAATAAATAATTATATTTATGCTCTACTTTTGTATCGGTCACTATTTTTTAAAATAATAACTAAAATACTAAAGAACTTTGGATTATTTACCTAACGAGTTCTTTCCTATTTTCTATATATTTTTACACACACACACACACACACACACACACACACACACATATATATATATATATATATATATTTAAAAATGCAGTAATTAGAATAAACTAAAAATGTTATATTTCTAAATTACTATTTTTTTTTTTCATTTTACCATCCTTTAGGATAAACACGCTAAATTTCTAGAATACTCATTTTCTACTTTTTCTTTTTTTTTTTTTTTAGGCTTTCACCCCAAGCAAAGCGGGAGTGCCACTAGCACACAAACGGTTAAAAAGAGTGAAAGCAAGAGTAAAGAAGCGTGGTAGAGGAAAGGATGAAGGGAAGGACGGGGAATTAGATCAAGGCATCTGGAGATGTCGATTGACATTGCATTTGAATATTTGAAGAGTATAGCTATCAGAGAAGCAAGAGAAAGGGAGTTCCACAGACTGGAAGTGCGAGACATAAAGCTAATGGGGTAGAAGAGACAGTAACAGTAACATTTAACAGTTTTGACAGTAAAAGGGTGGGACTGAGATGTCGACCTAGTAGCATGCTTAAATTGATGCAGTTTGGGAACCAGTGAAAGTAGCTCGTAGGAGAAGTTACCGTGAATATACTTGTAGAAAAGACAGAGGAAAGTGACGGCACGTCTGTGAGAAAGTGACTGTCGGAGGAGATGCAAGAGCAGGACCAACTACATTGCATATCCGTCCTTGGATTTTGTCGAGGACCTTGAGACGAACAGCGGGGGCTCCAGACCATATATCGTAGCAGTATTCCATGCAAGGAACCAAGATGAGCTCATAAGTTTGAGGACGTGGGGTGTGTTTTGTATTATCCGAATGATTACTGGGTGAGCAGTAAAAGTTATGTTTCAAATTATATGCGGAACAGTGGTGCATTATGGGTAGTAAGGTCTATTGTATTATCCTAATGGTTGATGGGTGGACAGTAAAAGTTATGTTTCAAATTATATGCGGAACAGTGGTGCATTATGGGTAGTAAGGTCTATTGTATTATCCTAATGGTTGATGGGTGGGCAGTAAAAGTTATGTTTCAAATTATATGCGGAACAGTGGTGCATTATGGGTAGTAAGGTCTATTGTATTATCCTAATGGTTGATGGGTGGGCAGTAAAAGTTATGTTTCAAATTATATGCGGAACAGTGGTGCATTATGGGTAGTAAGGTCTATTGTATTATCCTAATGGTTGATGGGTGGGCAGTAAAAGTTATGTTTCAAATTATTCTAGATGTTATTGAGTAGAAATAATTGTGCATCGGAAAGAGGTTAACATTATTTATTATATTTTTAAGCATTTCACCCCAAGCAAGGCGGGAGTGTCACTAGCAGAGTGCGAGCAAGAATAAAGAGACGTGATTGAGGAAAGGATAAAGAGAAGGACGAGGAATTAGATCAAGGCACCAGAAGACGTCCATTGATATTTGAATATTTGAAGACTGTAAGTGCCAGGGAAGCAAGTAAGAGGAAGGAAGTTCCACAGACGGGAAGTACGGAACATGATGCAATTGCAGTAGAGACGGCTACATTTAACCGATTCGACAGTAAAAGGGTGGGACTGAGATACCAATCTAGTAACACGCTTAAATTTTTGCAGTCTGGGAACCAGCGAAAATAGCTCGTCGGAGCAGTTACCGTGAAAGTACTTGTAGAAAAGACAGAGTGAAGCGACGGAACGTCTATGAGTATGTGACTGTAGACGGGATGAATATAGGTCTCTGGATTATGTGGAGGACCTTGAGACGAATAGCGGGGGCTCCAGACCATATTTTGCAGCAGTATTCCACGCAAAGGCGAATGGTTGATTTATAGATTTGAAGGATGGACTCAGGCGAGAAAAACTTACTGGCGTGACATAGAGAACCAACTTTCCTTGCGGTAGATGAAGCTGTTGATTCAATGTATTTGTTCCATCTTAGTTCATCGGAAAGCGTGAGACCAAGCAGGCTCCGAGAGGAGCTCTCGTGGATTTGAGCATCAGACATTCTACTGGGAAAGAGGGTTCTCTGTGGTGGGTAAATGAAAGCAGTTTTGTTTTTGAGGCATTAATATTTACCAGCCATTTCCTGACCCAGTCAACCACAGATTGGAGGTCCTTTTCGAGCTTGCTTTTGTCAGCGATACCAGATTTGCTATTGAGGTAGGAGTTTCGTCTGCGTAGATGTCTACTTGAGAACTGATGACATCAGGGTGATCCTTAATGAAGATGACAAACAGTGTAGGATACAGGATAGAACCTCGGGGAGCACCAGCGTTCATGTATTTTCCTGTATTGTGAAAGTGGACAGGGGTGCGTCTTTAAATGTTGTACGATCGGACTTGTATCCCACAAATAACGCCTTGATGATATTTTGGCCGTCAAGACATCCAATTTACTAAATCAAAGAAATGAAATAGCTATTCTTTGCCGTCATTGTCAAAAAGTCTCCTTAAATAATATTTTTTAAAAAAATGGGAGCTGGTAATATACATACTTATATTTGATATGAAAAAGTAATTTTAAATAATTTAAGTAATTCTATTACATTTATTTGATTTAAAAAGAAATATAGTCTATTAGTAATTAAGAGTAAAGATATTTTAAAATTGTAGTTAAATATAACGTATTCTAAACCAAACACCCCTTTTTGAAAGAATCTTCAGTTACAATCTTTAAGTATACAAGTACGAAAAAATATGTCGAAAAACCAGACGACATGAGTTTTCTTTGTATCCTTGGAAACAGGAAATTATGAATTTATATATGCGCTTAAAACACAGTAAATTTAAAAATTAGTTATTACAAAATTCGCTTGAAGATGAAACAGAACTAATGCTTTTAATTTAATTATATAATTAAATTTGAAGATTTTGGCTTCGGTTGTTGAAACATGGTTATTACTGTGTAGCGAAGAAAACAAAATTTCAAATCAGTTATATATATATATATATATATATATATATATATATATATATATATATATATTTTGTTTTCTTCCTCTGTCTTTTCTTACAAATACTTTCACGGTAACTGCTCCAATGAGCTGCTTTCTCTGGTTCCAGGACTTCATGAATTTAAGCGTTCAACTAGGCTGGCATTTCGCTCTCACCCTTTCACTGTCGAAACTGTTAAATGTAGCCGTCTCTTCTACTCCAATAACTTCATGTCTCGCACTTCTCGCCTGTGGAACTCCCTCCTCATTTCTTTTTTCCCTGATAACTATAATCTCCAACTATTGAAATGTAATGTCAATCGACGTCTCCAGATGCCTTGATAGCCTTTCCTCTATCACCCTTCTTTGCTTTCGCTCCAACTCTCTATAAACCCTTGCGTGCTAGCGGCTTCTCGCCTTGCTTGGGGTGGAATGCTTAATATATATATATATATATATATATATATATATATATATATATATATATATTAAGGGCGTTCCAGTAAATTGGACCGATTTTAATGTGAATTCAGTTTAAGCGTCTAATGATTTTTCTTTTTCTTTCAGATTTGGCAAACATTTGTACGATATTATCTTTCACAAATAAATGTCATGACTTAAATAACATGATCTAATAAAGAAATAAATAAAATTTCACCAATAACACTGCTGACATTGATCCTTCTTAATGAAACACCCCATATATATATATATATATATATATATATATATATATATATATATATATATATATATATATATATATATATATATGAATCAGAGAAGACGCCGATTTGGCCACGAAGGAGCGTTCGTGGCCAAATCGGTAAAGGCATGTCAAGCTAAATGACGGTTCCGTATAGGATACAGGTTCGAATCCTGTGAAAATTTCTCGGACATTCAGGCCGGTAAATGTTGTTTAATACTGTTTATTATAAACAGAGCATTTACTTAAATATTTGCATCTATAAAAAGAATGTTAAATATAAGAATGTCTTAAAATATATATATATATATGTGTGTGTGTATTTAGGCAGCAATCCTTCTTTCATGCACTTTTCATTAAATCCGACAGACAAGGTCCTTTTATTTAGTTTTTTGTACAATTTCTCATGCAATCTAATATTTTTTTCTTTTTCAGATGATAAATTATATAAAAACTGTCCGAATGTTCTTTTTATCCGAGCGCTTTCGGCTATACATTTAGACATTTTCAAGGATTAAATATTTTAACTGTTATATAAGAAATAGTTCGTTGCATGTATGCATTTATATAATGTTTTCATTTTTCAAAACACGGTCAATAGATTGTGTCCATATTCATAGTTGATATTATTAAGTGTAGTTTTTTTGTTTTTAATAATATGGCATCCATTATTTTTAGCCCGTTTTTGCATGTAGATGATGCTATTATATTTGTGTTGTCGACAAGTATGTTAAGAATAGTGTAAGGTAGGTCCCCATGAATATTTAAATGGGATCTAATTGAGCTATAGCCAGAAAGGTGTATATATATATATATATATATATATATATATATATATATATATATAGTAATGTATGTAAAAAATTCTCAGAATTAACCTGTAGAAAAAGACAAAATGTATAAAGGAAATAAGACAATAGGAAAACTGAGGATGTGGTGATAAAATATTACGCCCGACCGACCGATCGACCTATGGACCAGAACAGATTCAGATAGAAAGATAGGAAGGTAGATATGAAGAGAAGGTTACAGATAGATAGATAGATAGATAGATAGATAGATAGATATGGAGTGAAAGAGGGAGAGAAAGAAAAGATAGACAGAAATATGAACAAGCTGAAATAGATAGCTAGCTAGATAGATAGATAGATAGTATGCAAAAATTTCTCAGAATTAACCGTGGAAAAAGACAATATGTACAAAGGAAAAAAAGACAATAGGAAAACTGTGTAGTTTTAGCCGACGCGTTTCGTCCAGTGTGGACTTTTTAAAGACAAAAAAAAACGAAACGAATCTATTCATATATATTTACATAAGGATTTACACACACACACACATACACACACACACACACACACATATATATATATATATATATATATATAGATAGATAGATAGATAGATAGATATACGTACGAGTGTGTTTGTGAGTGAACAAATCAGGGATTATGAATCGTTTGTAGAACGTCGAACTCTCTGAGAAATTGAATTCTTTCATCAATCCACTGCGTACTTTTTAGATCCTTTTATTTACACAGGAACACGTCATTCTTTTCACGTATGAATATCGGGAAAAGAAAAACCTTCTTTAAATAATAAAACAGACGAGTGTCTGGTCCTTTGAATTTCCGTATTCAACTCTGGGCTATTTTTGATTAAGATTTTGTGTTCAAGCTAAAAGATAAAGCGAATAATGAACGCCAGTTTTTAAGAATGTCGAAATATTAAGATAGGGTTAGTAAAGAAGTAATTATTTTTCAAATTTTGCCTAAATAATAATAACAATAATAATAATAATAATAATAATAATTTTTTTTTTTTTTTTTTTTTTTTTTTTGTCAGTGAAAAGGGTCATGGTGCCATTTCTAACCTTAGGTCCCTGGGTGGGACCCGGAAAGAAATGTGTAAACGCCAGAAAGCAAAGAAAATAAAAATAATAATAATAATAATAATAATAACAATAATAATAATAATAATAATAATAATAATAATAATAATAATAATAATAATAATAATAATAATAACAATGGCAGAGGAGTGTCAAAAAATCTACTAGAATCTACTTGTAATAATAAGGTTTGTAAATTTTTAATTTTGTATATAGCAAAAAACTTTTCAGAAAAGATTAACATTACCCGAAAAAAATCGATGTCTCAAAATGGCTGTTTTTTGCTTCATACTCTTACTGCATACATCCTTTGCAATTGTTACTGTTTTAAAAAAAAGATATTTTTAGAATTTTAATAAAACGTAAACATATGTAAGTGAATGTATGCGTTCACTTTTTTCTAGAGCGTTTACAACACAAGTACTTTTTTTTTTAATTCTCTCTAAGCGATAATGCTACAAAAACTCATCATTTGAAGTCCGTGGTCGGGATCATTGAGCCAATGCAGACGATCCTTTCTTTAGCTGTATAGTATGTGGTTATATACAGTTTTGAATTCAGATCCTAGATCGGTTGCCACCCAAGGCTAGAGAACTCAGTCTGCCCTCTAAAACTAATATGGCGATAATGCCACTAATATACAGAGAATCGTTCGATTAAAATGGAAGAATTTACTGCCTTTAAGCTCTGTGATTCGATCGGTTAAGAGTACATCAGGCTAAATGACGGTTCCGTATAGAATACAGGTTCGAATCCTGTAGGAGGACGAATATTTTCTATGTAAATTTCTCGCATATTCAGGCCGCTAAATGTTATAAATACTGTTTATTATAAAAAAATAAAAAATAAAAAAAAATAGAGCATTAACTTAAATGTTTGTATCTATAAAAAGAATGTATAAACATAAAAATGTCTTAAAATAATTGTCGGACATGTCCATTTCATAATACACACACACACACACACACACACACATATATATATATATATATATATACACACACACGCATGTATCGCTTTACACTTTATATTAATTGAATATTCATCTGAGTATGCGTTTCTTTTATCTATCAAACAGTACATTTATTTATTTTCACCTACCGGCCTGAATATTCGAAATATCTTATTAAAAAAGCTTTTGAGCGCTTCGGCAAGACAGCATATGAATATATATATATATATATATATATATATATATATATATATATATATATATATATATATATATATATATATATATATATATATATATATATATATATATATATATATGGCGGTGCCTTGATGAATTTCATTATAACATCATTTTAATCTGATTACAAGACTGGTAAAGAAGAGTATAAAAATAAATAGACGCAATATGTCTACATTATATCTACATGTATACAAGATGTGAAGGATAAATTGTCACCCTTTTATATTTTTAATTTCGCGCATGCGCCTTTTTTATTTATTTTTAATTCTTTTTTTTGGTGGGGGGGATTTTGTCGACTTTAAAGTTTGGTAGGTTTAGTTGGGCATCGTGTCTGTGAAAAAGAGCACCATGACGCAATTCACTCATCTAGAAATTTGGAGGCGGCATGCTGTACTGCTTGAGATTCGCACCAGGAGCGCCAATCCGAACATTTCAGAACGTTTGGGTGTCAGTGCAGCGGGTTCGGAAAGAGTTGGATGAAATATTCGGAAAAGTCACTCAGATTATTCTGTTAAGAAAAAAAAACAAAAAACTCCCGAATATGTTAGTGTGGGCCTCACTCAACACATAAAGTGCCTTCAGGAGGTAGTGAGTCCCTTAGTTAAAAGGGTGGCTGTTGGAAGATCTTACGTCTGGCAACAGGTTTTTGTACCATGCCACACAAGCAGGAGAACCCAGTCATGGCTGTCAGACAATTCTGCGACCACATCACCAATTACACTTAATTCCCCAGACTGCAACCCGTTTGATTATTATCTGTGGAGCACAGTTGGGCGAAAGACCAACAAAATTACTGGTAACACCATCAAAGATGAACTGAAGACAGCATTTTCACCAGCTTAAACAATGAGACCGTCCAGAAGAGAAGCAGGAGATTCCGAAGTCATCTGGAGGCCTTGGTTGAAACCAATGGCGATTTTATTGAATAAATATACTCGTTAGTATTTTAAGATATTTTTGTGTCATTTTGGTAAATATATCTGTTAAAATGAGATGTTAGTGTTATTTTCCATTTTGTGTAATACAGACAATTTATCCATCGGACCCTGTACATGTATATAAATATAAATAAACTAAAAAAAAATTCAACAATATTCCCTCATTTTCGTTTAGTATGTATGTTGCAGCCGTAATTGTAGTGTTGTGTCTCGGGCAAGAAAACTTGACGGAGCTCATCTCCAAGCTTGTTTTGAAATCAGATTTTTCCTCTCCTGGACTGCCCCTTTATTTACCACATGAATTGAGGAAGGCATGGTTAGCAGCTCGGATTGAGGAATCGGAGAGCCGAGTTCGAATTCCAGTCGAATCCATTACATTCACTGACGTGCTAATACCCTTGGGAAAGGTATGAATCCTCTTCTCCCCACCAGCTATGGATAAATAGTAGAACAGACCGGATTCTGTAGCCTTGGATGGCAACTGGTCTACCGCAGAAAGAAATGGCAACCTACCGCGGAAAAAAAAAATCTACCTCGTCAGTCATGTATCGAAAGATACATGATCGCCTAAGCGTGTATCACGCATGGCACGTAACTGAACTTGAGGAACATCGATTTGTATTGTTTTCAAGGGTATTAGCGAGACATGATAAAAATAGAAACGATCGAAATTCAAACTCGTAGTAATATTTAAGAGCTCTCTACTTTAAATTTCGCTGATCTCACGTCATTCGTATCAGATTGTCGCTTTGTTCCTGCCCGTGGAAGGAATGGGAACTTAAACGTGACTGAAAAGAGATTGTTTTTCAGATGGGAAACTTTTTTTCTTTTCAAATAACACGCTTCAGTACCCTAATTATTGTTATTAGGCTGGTGCAAAGATAATGTCGTTTTTTCACATATGTTACTATGTGAGAAAACGACATTATTTTGCACCAACCTAATACCTTACAAATATGTTTGTGGATGGAATAACGCGCTCGTTCACACTGCTTAGGTTGCAGCAGCTGAATCAGCCAACTCTGGCTTTTGAACTGCTACCTCACCCCACTTTCATACCAGACTTAGCTGCATCTAACTTCTTCCTGTTTTCTAAATATTTTGGAAACAATAAGATCATACGTATTGTGAAGGGGTTTTTAGAGACCAAGATGCCATGTTCTTCTGTGATGTGATTACAATCTTCAAGCATCGTTGGAACAAGTGCATTGATGTCAAGTGGGACTAAATCGAAAAATAGTGAAAAAACAAAACAAAAAAACCCAAAATAAAATAGTCTTTTTTTTATCCAACTCCTTCTGGATGAGGCTTAGAAATATTTGAACGACTCTGTTTCACAGAACGTAAAAATAATTCTGTATTTCAGTGTACATGGTGCAGCCCAAATACCTCTTACATTTTAAAGGTTGACAAAAAAGAACAAATTAACTGCAATAAAAAAACAAAAGAACTAAAAACAATTACACTGTTTTTTAAACAAAAGGTGACTTTTTGTTCATTTGTTTTAAAAACGACATCCTCTAAACGGTGGTTCTATTCGTCACACATTTTTGTATACAATTTCTTGACATTTTTAGGAGGTCGGGTGCTTCGAGGTTTGCAAGGTATCTTTCTTTTAAACGCTGATGGGTGCCTTTATTCTCTTGCAGCAACAAACTTCAGTACCCTAATTATTGTTACCTTACAAATATGTGTGTGCATGGTGTGTGTATGTGTGCATGGTGTGTATTTGTATGCATGGTGTGTGTGTTTGTGTGAAAATACCTACAATGTAAATCTTCTTTCTTTTATGTGCCGTGTCCCTTCA
>OZ010598.1:33479155-33514155 GCA_963932145.1 Acanthosepion lycidas
TGCTATTTTTCATTTCATTCTTTCATCCATTCTTTCATTCTTTATAATGTTCTTTCTTTCTTCTCCTCTTCCTTTACTTTCCTTTTTCGTTTAGTTTTGCTCATGGCGTCTTTCATTTCTTTCTCTCTATTAATCGTATTTCACTTCTTTACTCTCCTTTCTTTCTTTCTTTCTTTCTTTCTTTCTTTCTTTCTTTCTTTTTTTCTTTCTTTCTTTTTACTCTGTAATCGCTTTCATTTTTCTCTCTCCTTTGCTTCTTTTATTAGTTCTATTTTCTTTCTCTTCCTTACATTTTCTTTCCTTTTTGTGTATCCATTTTCTTTCTTTCTGTTCGTGATTCCTTTCATTTTTCCTTTTTTTATTTTTCCGCTTCCTTTTCTTTCTTTCTCCTTTCTTTCTTTCTTTCTTTCTTTCTTTCTTTCTTTCTTTCTTTCTTTTTTTCTTTCTTTCTTTTTACTCTGTAATCGCTTTCATTTTTCTCTCTCCTTTGCTTCTTTTATTAGTTCTATTTTCTTTCTCTTCCTTACATTTTCTTTCCTTTTTGTGTATCCATTTTCTTTCTTTCTGTTCGTGATTCCTTTCATTTTTCCTTTTTTTATTTTTCCGCTTCCTTTTCTTTCTTTCTCCTTTCTTTCTTTCTTTCTTTCTTTCTTTCTTTCTTTCTTTCTTCTCCCTCATTTCTTTATTGTTCTTTCTTTTCTTTTATTTTTATTCCTTCTTTCTTTCTTTTCATTTATTCTCTTTAATAATTATTCGTCCATTTCTTTTTTAATTTCTTTTTTCTTTCACTTGTATTCATTCTTTCTTCCATTCAAATATTTCTTTGTTTCTTACATTAATTTTATTTTATTTTTGTTCGTTCATTTCTTTCGTTATTTGTTCTTTTTCTGTTTTACTCTTTCTTTCTTTCTTTCTTTCTTTCTTTCTTTCTTTTAATTTATCTCTTTTTGCCCTCATATTTTTTTTATTAATTAGCGATCATTTTAATTTCCTGATTTTCTCACTCGTTTTTTCTTCATTCGCTCTTTCTTTTTCTTCTTTCCTTTCATTGCGCATTGATTCTTATCTTTTTTTCATACATTTTGTTTGACTGATTCATTTTGTCTTTCTTCCTCCCCTTATTACATTCTTCAGATGACATTCTATAATTAACCTTAATTACCTTTTTATTTTTCCTTTTTTCTTCCATATGTATCATTTTTCACTTATACCATTTTCTTTCTTTCTTTCTTTCTTTCTTTCTTTCTTTCTTTCAACTTCAGTTTCTCCTCTTCTTGTACTTCCAACAAAGAACTTCCACTCCGCTTGTTCTCTTCCATCTTACTTAATCTTGACTACGCATGCGCACAATTCTAACTCAGTTTGCCATTCGATTCTGTATGATTTTTCTTCGCTTGGAACCCTGTTTTCAAGCTTCAATAGCTATCTGGCCCTGGCCTTACAAATCTCATCATCTGATTAGAAATGTGGGCCAATCCATATTCTGCGACATGCGCACATACGTACGCAGAAAGGAACTTTCTCGATGCCGTACGGATCATTATACAGGATGTATCAAAAATACTTTTACAAAATCTTGTGGTGGGTTCCTCATACCAAAACAAAGACAAAAGTCAATATAAACATATATCCGCAAATCTTTCGTTTCTGAGTTTCTAGGTTTAATGAAAGTTTACGGTAGATGGCGCTGTGCTGCAATGTAGACAAGGCTATATTTGTTATTCGTGTATATTTGTGGCTAGTCTGTCTTCAACATTTAACGTGTGTAGTAATGAGTTACCTGAGAAGTGTTCCGTTTAACAATGGTAGAATATTCATATCATGAGCAGGCAGATATGATTTTTGCCTACAGCCGTGCGAATTTTAATGGACGCGAGGCTACACGGCTGTATCAGATTGAGTTTCCAGACCAAAGGCGACCGAACTTTTGCTGCTCTTTATCGCCCCGTTGCTGAGACAGGATCAGTGAGACCACAAATTGTGATAATAATATTTTGTTGGATTGTATCGTAGATTGTACATTTAACAGCGTCTACCGTAAACTTTAAACTAATAACCCAAAGATTTGCGGACATATGCTTCTAAGGACTTTTGTTCTTTTTTAGTGTGAGGACCCCATCCCCGAAAAGTATTTTGATACGCCCAGTATATTTATTAAACCGATAGTGCCCTGGTTAGCAAACATATCTCACAGACCTTGTATTATGAGATCGATCCTCACGAATGTCTCGCTATTGTATATTTGTACTAAATTGAGTCAAAATTTATAAATGACATAATGAGGAAACAAGGCATAGAAAATGTAACACCGATACGCTATACCGAATGCAAAGAGAGCAGATAGAAAAAATAAATTGCCTACTTGACATGTTTACGTAAATAGATGGAAGGCCAACGGTAAAAATTGACAGTAAAGAGTAAGAGGGCTTGGAAAATCTGATACTCACAGGACAGATTGAAGGCAAAATGGACAGAGGAGAAATTGAGAAACTTGAATAAATGAATGACAGAACAAAGTTTAGAAGAAATAAAAAAAAGAGTCAAAATCTATTAAGAGCTACGAAGGACAGGATATTGTGGGGAGCCATGATCGCCTACGTCCTGAGGGACACGAGACATAGAAGAAGAAGAAGAAGAAGAAGAAGAAGAAGAATCTAGCGAAGGAGCTTAATGAGAAGAAGAAGAAGAAGAAGAAGAAGAAGAAGAAGAAGAAGAATCTAGCGAAGGAGCTTAATGAGAAGAAGAAGAAGAAGAAGAAGAAGAAGAAGAAGAAGAAGAAGAAGGAGCTTAATGAGAAGAAGAAGAAGAAGAAGAAGAAGAAGAAGAAGAAGAATCTAGCGAAGGAGCTTAATGAGAAGAAGAAGAAGAAGAAGAAGAAGAAGAAGAAGAAGAAGAATCTAGCGAAGGAGCTTAATGAGAAGAAGAAGAAGAAGAAGAAGAAGAAGAAGAAGAAGAAGAAGAAGAAGAATCTAGCGAAGGAGCTTAATGGGAAGAAGAAGAAGAAGAAGAAGAAGAAGAAGAAGAATCTAGCGAACGAGCTGAATGAGAAGAAGAAGAAGAAGAAGAAGAATCTAGCGAACGAGCTTAATGAGAAGAAGAAGAAGAAGAAGAATCTAGCAAAGGAGCTTAATGAGAAGAAGAAGAAGAAGAAGAAGAAGAAGAAGAAGAATGCAACAAAAGCTGGAATTTTTGGGGAGTCGTGATTCCCCTTGTCCTCAAATATAGGGCATGTAAAAGAAGAACGGTATACTATCTTTTATTAGGTTGGTGCAAAAATAATGACGGATTTTGACGGATTTTGAACGTCAAAAACCGTCATTATTTTTGCACCAACCTAATAGTATAAATAAATATTTCTTTGGATTTCTTCTGGTGTTTTGTTATTGTACTGATTGTTATTAAATTAAAGGAATTGCAAGTTAATCGACAATGTAGTGACAATGTAACCAATGTTTATGTTGAGATTTTCTTCTCATTGCATAGATATTCCCCAAGCGCGTAAGTGAATTCGTAGACAATATTAGATTGTTGAATTTGATATTATATAGAAAAATTAATAAAAAGAAATTCCTTGATTTACACCTAAAAGAGATGACAAAGTATCAAATGTTACTTAGGCCAAAAAAAGAGGAAGTCGCGGAAAACGATGATCAGCAACAACCTCTGAGGCTGCGTTATTTAAAATAATGTTTATATACGTTTTCTAATATTAGCTAAATACAAATATTGTCAGCATCCCTTAGACAAAATCTCTTAATGAGACACTAAGTTGTGTAGAAACAAAGAAAAGAGTGCAGAATCCATCCACTTATGTGAATTTTGGACAATCTCCACACGGAAGAGGAAAAAACTGGAAGAAGCAGATATATGGTTTTACAGTAGGATACTGAGAGTTCCATGAATTCCGTGTATGCAAAAATAACACAGTCACGTACAGCAGCTGTTGAATCCAAGAACCTGTGTGCTGGAGCATTTCCCTGATGAAACAAAAGTCTTTTCGTCATTTTTTCCTAGGTGTTTGGTCTTGATAGCCTTTCGTAATTGACTCAACAAGTTAACTTAGTATTCTTCATTGATACGGTGGCCCTTTTGAAGATAGTCAATAAACCTTTTGCATCCATCAAAAACTCAGGCTATTACTTTCCCTAGGTTAGGAAACCTTCAAGGAAATCAGCTGCATCTGCCTCAAACAATGGTTTCCCTGTCATGTGATCAGCCTGGTGCGCTTTTCATCAGGTGTCAGAAGACGTGGCACCCACCGAGCAGAAACCTTTATCATGAAAAGTTCATTGCGCAGAATTTTCGCAACTCTCTCACGAGATATGCTAATAGATTTGGCTAATTGGTTTATCGCCAATCGCCTGCAATCCATCGTTATGTAAGACACACGATCAATGTTCTACTCGGTGGTAGCTATTACATGAAGGCCAAATATTGGCTCATTCTTTAAGTCTCTCTCTTCTATTCCGAGACTCAGCTGCCCATTTTTACACTGTTGATATAGCTGGAGTGTCATCCCGTAATGTAGCAACTATGTCAGGTCTTTGAGGGCTAAACACTTTTTGCAGTTTCCTGATCATGATAACTCCACGATGTTACCTACATTCTAGAGAAGTCATTACTAGTTACATTTGAAATCTTCTTTGAACAATTAGATATCAATTTACCAATGCAGTTATTAATAAGAAAAGTTGAAATTAATGCATACAATATTTCACAGATCTAACACTAATCCTTCATAGTCAGCCTATGAACCTTTCAGCCCTCGTTCGTATCGGACCAAGGAGTAGTTGACATTTTTTAAAATTAGTTAAAAATTAAAACATATTAAGGGCTTATTGAGGGATCTATATTAGATGCTAAATGGAATGAAAGCGAAGCAAACTGTAAATATTGATTATTTGAAGATAAGAAAAATATTGTAAATCCTATCGAAATTAATTCAAAGGTTAAATAAAATGTATATATGAATGGGTGGAATGGTGATCGATTGGAAATAGTTCAAAATTGATGAGTTTGATCTTGCAAAATAATGAAAAACTCGCAATTCGAAAGTAATTTAAGCGAACTCGAAAGATGTTTTTTAAATTACTAATGTCATAAACGAATCCAAATCAGGAGACAGGATCCAGAAGAAATTCTAGGTTAGGAAACGTTCAAGGAAATCAGCTGCATCTGACTCAAATAATGTCAGATTTTCCCCTGATGTGATCAGCCTGGTGCAATTTTGATCAGGTGTCAGAAGACGTGGCACCCACCGAGCAGAAACCCTCGTCATGCCAAGTTCATTGTGCAGAATATTTTCAACTCTCTCAGGAGATATGCTAATACCAATGTCATATGATTTATAATCATTCGTCTAGCATGTAGCACGATATAGTGAATGTTTTCCTCGGTGGTGATAGTCGTAGGACGTCCAAACCTTGTGCCATCTTCAAAATGTCCCCTTTCCCTATTCAGTTCAGTTTCACGCTTTTGCAACGTTGAAAAACCTGGGGCGCCATTTCCTAATGTAGCAACACTATCAGTATGAATGTCCCTGGGGGATAAGGGCTAAATTATTAGGTTGGTGCAAAAATAATGACGTAATAATGTCGTTTTTTGACGTTAACAAATACGTCAAAAAACGACATTATTACGTCATTATTTCTGCACCAACCTAACATTTTTCTGCGTCTTCTTCATAACGATGCCAAATTTTATCGATTTTCAAGAGATGTCGCTACCTGTTACATTTGAAGATTTCTTTGAACAGTCAGATGTCCATTTACCTGGAAATAAACAATACAGTTATTTATAAGAAGAGTTGAAAATAATACTTGCAATATTTCACAGCTCTAGCATCACTCCTTTATAGTCAGCCTATGATCTTTTAGGCACACACTCGTACGCATTCTTCAAAATAAAAATAAAAGTGACGCGTCTATCTCAAATATGATTCTCTACTGTAAGAAGGTTTGATAAAAAATGTCGGATAAAAAATGCCGGATTAAAAATATCGGTTTAAAAATAAATACATGCTGTTCGATAAAAGTGACTCACCTGATTGTTTTTACTAAAAATATTTTTTGCCTATTGTTTCTGGGGTTAAAATAATTTTTAATCATTCTAATATAAAGACTCCTTCCCGACTACCTAGGAAAAAAGTTTACTCACTCTAAGGTATTCTATTGATAATTATAATTTTGGATATAAATGAGATTTAGGCAAAAACTCTGTGCAAAAAAAGTGACTCACTTATTTCCTGCAAGTAGCAATCAATAGAAACATAACCGAACAGCTTTAAATAAAGAATAATAGAGGTATAATTTATTTATAACAGAGTTCGAAATATTTAATAATCTATGGGTCCCCTAGATAGGGCGGACCTGGAAACAACAGCAATTAAGAGATAGTTCCATCCTCCTGAAAAGGGCCAATCTCCCAATCAAAGGCCTTGCTCCTGAATCTAGTTTATCCAGGACGTTTTTGCCACACCTTAATTCAGAGTTAGTGATTTTTCCACGTCATATATTTATTTCCACGCTAACTTTAAACTTAGTCCTTTTTTTTTCAAAATGTAACGTGAAGTGGTTATAATTTCAATTTTTTGACACTAAAAGCTGTAAAAAATGTTATTCTTTAATAAAAAAAATGAATGCTGATAAGTTATATATGAAAATAAAGAATAAACAATTCAGCAACGATTCGACAAGTTGTATCAAATTAATGAGGTATAATGCAAATTGCCAAAAATCAGTTGAAATCCGGAAAAAAACTTTTCACACAACCTGGTAGTAAGCTTTATCTTCTCACCATCCTTCCCTCGTCCTGGATATTACAATAAACTACATCCGGCAGCAAAACCTCTGAGATGGGGAGACTGGATGTTTTGAGAAGCGTTGTACACTGGGGCCTCATCTATGGGTAAATAACGAATTCCCAAATAAAAATCAACAGTAAATTTTTATAATAAAATGAGCAACAATACATTTTTATAGCAAAATGACAATCAATGAAACACTAAAAAATATAAAAATACATTTTTATAGTAAAATTACCAACAATACACTTTATGATCTACAAATTCCACAGGTAACGTAAAATGGTACTAATTGCGCCAAAGTTGTAAAATAATGAATAAACAATTGATTAGGTTTGCCTGTGTGTCAGCGAGGTCTTGGCCGTACTTTAATATTCTGATGAATCTTCTTAATTCTTCAGTTAATGATTTAATAAGCTCATGGCGAGTTCTACGACAATAAAATATCCGTAGATATTCCCCCTATCGCATCGTCAAACATTTGAGCTTAATAAGTTTAATAAAATATTTTAATAACAATGATGAAAGGATTTGAAATTGAGAACTTTTTTCCATTTTACTTCAACAAAGTATCGTCTTTGATATGTCTTTTCCGTCTTTCCACGCAATAAAAATGTAACAGTCCGTTATTTATGAGTTAAAAATTCACAGTTTTTCTATTTTAATATTTTGATGAATTCTAAATCTTCAGTTAATGATTTAATAATACTTTAGCGAGTTCTAACGACAATCAAATATCTGGAGAAATTCCGGTAGTGCATCGTTAAATATTTGGGCTTAGCAACTTTAACAAAATATTACAATACCAATCATAAATATGAATGCTGGTCGTTATTTTAAGAAGTAAGGGGATACAAATAAAAAGATTTGAAAGATTTTCGAAGTGACAACTTTTTTCCATCTCACTGAAACAGCTGCTAAAAAAGAAATTTCAAATCAGTTACATATCACCCAAACAGTTCAAATATACACATCAAAATCATGTCCGGATATGAGGCTCTCCGGATATTAAGTATTCCGGATATGAGAGATTCCGGATATGAGAGATTCCGGATATTGGGGAATCTACTGTATTTGAGCTGAACAACTTTAACAAAATTTTTACAATAACAATCAAAAATATAAATGCTGATTGTTATTTTAAGAAGTGGGTACAAATGAAAAGATAACTTTTCCCATTTCACTGAAACAGACGGTAAACACTTCTGCCATCCTTTCTTTCTTTCGTGGCCTTGTTCAAAAACTTCATCACGTCAGATTATGAAGTCTTTCCCAGTAGCTGTAACCAAAGTCTGCTCATTTTAATTGCAGTTGAAACAACGTCTGTAATAGGGTTTTGGCTAGCCGTAATGGCGGACGGATATCCTAGGAAACGAAAGGTGGCCGGCCAATTTAATAAAAATCTGCACCAAAATAAATATGTTTGACATATTTAAGAATTTGACATAGCAAATTCTCACGAAAAAAATACATTAATTTTAGTAAAACTCCTTGTTTAGAAAAGGTCGAACTTTAAAAAAATAACTTCAAACTGGCGAATTTTGTGAGCTGAATTTAAATTCTTCTACACAAGTTAATGTTTTATTCTGTGTAGACGCGCAGACAAGCAGTGCACAGGAAACCCTGATCCCAACCCATTGTTTTAATGGGTAATATCGTACTGGCCACGGATAGAGATCTCAAGTCAGCAGGTGAAATATTATTCGACAATTTTCAAAGAAAAGGTTTCAGTATTTTTGTTTAACGCTTATGCTAGAAGCAACGTACCAAAGAAAGAGAGAAAATGTCGGAGAATGGAAATGTTCACTCTCGCTCACTCACCCTGTTTTTATCTCTCTATTTCTCTGTTTTTCGCTCTCTCTTTCATTGACTTGCTTTCTGCCTGTTTCTCTCTCCGACTCACTTAATATCTATTTTCTCTTACACTAGCTCTCTTTCACGCAATCTCTGTTTCTCTCACTCGCTTTCTATCTATTTCTCTCTCTCTCACTCACTTTTTTTCTGTTTCTCGCTCTCTCTTTCGCCCGCTAACTTTCTATCTATTTCTCTCTAATAATGATTTCTATCTTTTTCGTTCTCTCTGATTAGCTTTCTACTTTCTCTCCCACTCGCTCTCTTTCTTTCTTTCTCCTCCTCCTCTCTCTCTATCTCACTCACTTTCTATCTATTTTCTCTCCCACTCGCTCTCTTTCTTTCTCTTCCTCTCTCTCTATCTCACTCACTTTCTATCTATTTTCTCTCTCACTCGCTCTCATTCTTTCTCCTCCTCTCTCTATCTCACTCACTTTCTATCTATTTTCTCTCTCACTCGCTCTCTTTCTTTCTCCTTCTCACTCTCTCTCTCTCTCTATCTCACTCACTTTCTATCTATTTTCTCTCTCACACTCTTTTCCTATCTATTTCTCTTATACACTCACTTCCTGTCCATTTTCCTTCTCTCTTATTCAGTTTCTATCGATTTCTCTCTCCCACTCGCTTTCTATTTTCCTTTTTCCCCATACACTTTCTATTTCTCTTTCTCACTCGCTTTTTATTTCTCTCATCTACTCGCTTTCTATTTTCTTTCTCTCTTACTCACTTTCTATCTATTTCTCTTTTCCACTCGCTTTCTTTTTTCCTTCTCTCACACTCACATTCTATTTCTCTCTCAGTCACGTTCTATCTATTTCTCTTCCTCAATCGCTTTCTATCTATCTATCTCTCTCTCTTAATGGCTTTCTATTTCTCTCTGCCTCTCGCTTTCTATGTATTTCTTTCTCTCACACTCGCTTTACGTTATATTTCCGTTGAAACGGTAAACACAGTTTAAAGGTTCCTTATCTTATCATATGTATGCATGTTTCATTTTTAATAAAGCTTCGTCAGAGACTAATGAAAGGGAAACACGTTAATAAAACAAAATTGATAAACATTTTCTATTTGTTCGTTATCTTATCATCCTGTCTGTTCCCGATCCATATTTGATCCAATATTATGCTTTCTTTCATTAATTTTCTCACGGAAACCAAATATTCTGTTTACGTTACGTTGTGAATTCAAAGCGGATATGATAGATGGAGAAAGATCGAGAAAGTATGTGTTTAAAAGCAGAAATTTGAGCTTTTCTTAACCGGAAGTTCTCTCTGGCTGAACGGTCACAGCACGCCAGCGTTAACTGTGTTTCCTTATAGGATACAAGTTCGATTCCTATCGGGGGACGCATATTTTCTAAATTCTGGCCGGTAAATGTTGTTAATACTGTTTAATGATGGACGCACAGTGGAGTAATGGATAGCGGCTTGAAATGAGGAATCGTAGAGCCGAGTTCGAATTCCAGTCGAATCCATGACATTCACTTACATGCTAATAATTTGGGAAAGGTATGAATCCTCTTCTTCCCTCAGCTATAAATAAATAGCAGAATAGACTGGGTTCTATAGCCTTGGATGGCAACTGGTTGCAGAAAGAAATGGCAACCTACTGCGGGAAAAACTGCTTTTTCAGTCATGTATCGAAAGATAAATGATCGCTTAAGCGTGTATAACGCATGCCATATAACTGACTGATTGACGTGCTAATACCCTTGGGAAAGGAATGAATCCCCTTCTTCTCCCACCAGCTCTGGGTAAACAGCAGGACAGACATTGGATGGCAACTAGTCTACCACAGAAAGAAAAGGCAATAAATCTGCCTCGTCAGTCATGCATCGAAAGATACATGATCATCTAAGCGTGTATCACGCATGAGACATAACTGACTGACTGATATGCTAATACCCTTGGGAAAGGGATGAATCCCCTTCTTCTCCCACCAGCTCTGGGTAAACAGCAGGACAGACCGGGTTATATAGACTTGGATGGCAACTGGTCTACCACAGAAAAAAAAAAAGGCAAAAAATCTGCCTCGTCAGTCATGTATCGAAAGATATATGATCGTCTAAGCGTGTATCACGCATGAGACATAACTGACTGACTGACATGCTAATACCCTTGGGAAAGGGATGAATCCCCTTCTTCTCCCACCAGCTCTGGGTAAACAGCAGGACAGACCGGGTTATATAGACTTGGATGGCAACTGGTCTACCACAGAAAAAAAAAGGCAAAAAATCTGCCTCGTCAGTCATGTATCGAAAGATACATGATCGTCTAAGCGTGTATCACGCATGAGACATAACTGACTGACTGACATGCTAATACCCTTGGGAAAGGGATGAATCCCCTTCTTCTCCCACCAGCTCTGGGTAAACAGCAGGACAGACCGGGTTATATAGACTTGGATGGCAACTGGTCTACCACAGAAAAAAAAAGGCAAAAAATCTGCCTCGTCAGTCATGTATCGAAAGATATATGATCGTCTAAGCGTGTGACACGCAAGACGCATAACTGACTGACGTGCTAATTCCCTTGGGAAAGGCATGAATCCCCTTCTTCCCCCCCCAGCTCTGGGTAAATAGTATGAGAGTCCGAGTTCTATAGACTTGTATCGAAAGATAAATGATCACTTAAGCGTGTATCTCGCTTGGCACGTAACTGACTGAATGATGCTCTTGTTTTGTTTGCTTCAGTCAGTTGGGATTGTTAACCTTTGAAATGGCTAATGAGTCCGATTTCTTTTGAAAGTTCCTTCTTCATTGAGGACAGGTTGTTCCAGATGATGGATTAAGTATTGGCTGTTGTTGCCTTTCTTTAAAATGTTGTTCCGTCTCTGACAATGGATCTCCAGTGGTCCCGCTACATTTCACTGGATTCCTGGTTGTCAATGTTACATTTCTCACTGTTTTGTCTTAGAACGCCTCTGAATCTCTTTCTTTGACCTCCTTTTTTCCGATTTCTTTCTTTGACTTGGGGATCAAATATTTACTACTTTTTAGGCGGGTGTCATCCATTTGCATCAGATGTCTACTCCACGTACAATACATTGACATCGATCATTTAGGAAGCAAGGAAGTCGGCATTTGATTTAATTTTCTCCGCCGATTTCTGCTCCAATTGCCTAAAAAGATTTAAAGGAAATTTTATTCATATAAATTTATGGTATAGTTATTCAGTGAACAAATTATTTTAAAGTAAACTTCTTTTGCATGTAGTATTTCTCTTGCTCTAGGTATAACTTCTTACGGCAAAGCTTGTTTAGTCAGCGATTCTAAAGTTTCAACATTCCTTGATCAATTCAACGATTTAATACTGAATGTTTTTGGAGTACACCTTGACGAGTGAACGGACTGATTCCCGGAGGGTACGTCTAAGAAGCTCTGGAGTCGAGATGATGAGGGTAACATCAATCAGCTAAGTGACAGACATTTTACTTTTGTTAATGATATATATATATATATATATATATATATATATATATATATATATATATATATATATATAAAAGTGAACATTGAAGCCAACACTCAGAGGCGACTGGCTGTTTCATGCTGTCGCCTCTGAGTGTTGACTTCAATGTTCACTTTTATATTTATATTTACTTACACTCTATCTCTGATATCGAGCACTTTATCCCATAAATATAGCACACCTTAAAACTATATTTCTTCATATACTGGTTCCATGTAGCTTGGAAAGTATGTGTGTATATGTGTGTGTATGTGTGTATGTATGTACTGATTTCATCTGGTGGGATGGTGTGTATGTGCGTGTGTATGTATATGCGTGTATATGTAAAAATGAGTTTACTAATTCCTCATAGTAAGACAGTATATGTATGGAGGGGGAATATACGCACGCATATATACACGCATGCTGACAGAAACACACAAAAATGGAAACAGATCCAAGAACACATAGGGGTCAGTAAAACATTAAAAGATAAAATGCCAATAAGTAATTCATCATTTCGCTTGGACCAACCTTAATTGTTTTATGACCCTTCGCGCAGAACTCTTCATTGCCAATTCAAGAAAGAAATTCGGATTACTAACACAGAAAATGTCTCATATCGAGAATATCTAACATTGAAAAACAAAAGAAAAAATTAATTATTTTTAATATGTGGAAATCTCCGCTTTTACCTGAAGACGGTCACGAGACCAGAAACACGTGTAGTAAAATTATGTAAAACAAAACATAATATTTTTTTCTAAATAAATCCACATTACAACCAAAAACGTTTACGGCACCTCTCTTCTCTTCTTTTTAATATACATACTTTTCTCTCGTTGGAACCACTACAACCTCTTTCTTTTATATATATATATATATATATATATATATATATATATATATATATATATATATATATATATATATATATTATATATATATATATTGTGACATGGCCCTCAATGTTAAGTCAGCTTAATAAGAGATGCGCTGTCTTTGTTTTTCTCCTTCTCCTCTTTCCTTCTCTAGACACTCATCGTACGATAAGAGATGAGAAATACACCCACAATCTTATTTCAGTACTTGTGTAGGGAATAACGAAATTTCGTCCCAAAGATTTTGGATCTGTCTGAATATTTAATGGATAAAGGATAAAGGAATATTGTCCCCAAATCAATACAGAGAAAACATCTTACATTCATCGTGGTAATTCAAGTACCCATGGGGAAAACAGAACGAAATATTATTCCGGAATCTTATATTTTACACTGCGGACGAAAGAACAACGGACTGTTGTTCACATTCTACAGCAACTTTGTCTGTCATTACAAACATTCCAATTTTTTTTTCTCTCACCCACTTGCCACATGTGCTCTACCATAGTAAGACATTTTGTCGCAATGATTTTCCCTTATTCGATAGTTTAGTAAGAAATCCCGGTTCGTAAGAAAAATCAGGAAAAATGGTAAATTGAATGTCTTTGGCTACATACGATAATAAATCCGGATAACCTTATTTTCAATTTCTTTTTAGAATAGACAATGGGACATATACTAAGTTAAAACTTAATGTGATTGGGTATAGCCAAGTCTGAACCAGGACTCCTTGCTTGTTATCTCCCACCCCCCATCCTTCCCTCTGTTTTTGTCGTCCTTCTTTGTGTTATCTGTAATAGGAGTAGGTAGTCTCTTCTACCGCCCGGTCAACACCCCTCCCTCTTCTATTGGACATGAGTAGAGGCTTACACCTTATTTCTTGTCTAGGAAGGGGTTCCCGGTACTCTTTCTCTCTCCGGCCTCTGTATTAGTGCAGTTCTGTTTCTCCCGTGATGAGTGCAGTCTGTGGCATCACCTCTTCATTCTGAGGGTACACGGCTGACAGTTCTCTGGTTGCTGTTTCCGACTGGTAGTTAGGAGCCCTAACTCTTGCGTAGCGTCTTCTGAGGCCGCTCTGATCAACAGTTGTATAATACCGGGGTGTTTGTAGTGCCATGTCGCGCATGGAAAGGTGTACCTGCAGTCACCTCCAGTGGGCAGCCCTGAGGCCACATAATGATGCAGGTTGTGCCAACTCCTTCCTGCCCGCGTCACGGTCGAAAGTGTCTGTTTCTTTTACTTCGGGCCTTTTCATCTTACAAACAAAATTCAACATGAGTTACAAAAACCGAAAGATTAACCCTAAACCAGCCTCTCAAAAATCACCTAAACCCCTCAACATTTCGTTCACCAACATCCGTTCCATTAGGACAAACTTCTGCAGTCTGGAATCTTTCCTCACTGCAAACGGCCTGGATATACTGGCTCTCTGTGAGACAAACCTTGTCTCGTCTATCCCCTCTTAAATCTCTCGATCCCTGGCTATCTTCCTTTCCTCAGAAAAGACTCTCTAACCCACATGCACGGTCTTGGTGTCTACGTCAATGAACATCTCCCTCTGACCAGAGAGTTCTCTCTCGAATCGCCAGACCAGTCATACATGTGTCTCCGACTCTCTCTCCTCAATGTAGTAAGCTATCTCTTCTTCCTTTACCCCTCTCCATCCTCTCAAGACTGTGAGATACTTAATAGCATTTCTGACAGCATAGATAAGGCTCTCTCCCTCCACCCGTTTGCTCACATTTTTGTGTTTGGTGACTTTAACACTCATCACACCTTGTGGCTTAAGAATGCTACTTCTGACCACGCAGGCATTCAAACGCTCAATTTTTCAATCTCTCATTCCCTCACATAGATAGTTAACTTCCCCACTCGTTTTACCTTCAACCGGGATGGTAAAGCCTCTCTTCTCGACCTGTGCTTTACCTCCATCCCCGAATCCTGCAGCGCCTCACAACTCTGCCCTCTTGGTAACTCTGATCATGGGGTAGTATCTGTTAACATCTCCTTCAACTCCACCTCCTATAAAGAACCTCCTACCACTCGAACTTCGTTCTACTATCAACGTGCTGACTGGGACGCGTTCCGTGATTTCCTCCGCGATGTCCCCTGGGAAGGAGACTTCAAGCTCTCCATCCAAGAATGTGCTTCTGAGGTCTCTTCCTGTGTTAAAGCTGGAATCGACGCTTTCAACCCATCAAGGAAATATAGGGTCAAGTCGCGCTCCTCTCCCTGGTTCTCCATTGCTAGCTCAGCCGCCATCGCCCATAGAAACCACTACTTCCACCTATTCCGTAGCGACATGTCTGACTGCAATAAACGTCTCTTTACCTCAGCCCGTAACGAGTGTAAGCGTGTCCTCAACGATGCTAAGTCACTATTTGCTGCTCGGATGAAGGAACGTATTGCATCTCGCAAATTTGGCTTCAAAGATTATTGGCGTCTCTGCAAGAGCGTATTGAACAATTGCAAACCCTCTATGCCTCCTTTATTCAACCAGTTCTGACCTCCTCTACCGACAAGGCTGAATGCTTTGCTCGGAAATTTTCATTCAAATCTACGCTCGACTCTTCCGGTGTACCCATACCCGTCTTCCCTCTTAGAACTTAGGCCATATTGAGTGGGCTAAACATAACCCCATCTTTGGTACTGGGTGTTATCTTCAATTTAGACCCCAACAAGGCTAGTGGTGGAGACGGGATACCAGCCATTGTCTTGAAGAAATGCGCGCCTGAACTTTCTAAGCTATACAACTACTGCCTCAAGGAATCTTGTTTTCCTGACTACTGGAAGTCCTCTTCGATCGTTCCTGTCTTCAAGAACTCCGGCGACCCCTCTGACTCTTCCAACTACCGTCTTATCAATCTCCTTCCCCTCTTCGGCAAAGTCTTCGAAGCCCTAATCAATACCGGGGTGGTTAACCACCTCACATCCCATAATCTGCTCTCAGACAAGCAATATGGTTTCCGCTTTGCCCGATCTACAGCTGATGTGCTTACGGCCATCACTGAAACTGTCTACCAAGCTCTTCAAAATAACAGGGAAGCCCGTGCCGTGGCACTAGACATCTCCTTCTAGACATGCCGGCCTTCTTCGCAAGCTCCAGGGTTATGGCATTACGGGTCGATTATATAACCTAATACAATCATTCCTGTCAAACCGTGAATTGAAGGTCGTTCTCAACGGATTCTCATCCAGTTCCTATCCTATGAACGCAGGTGTTCCTCAAGGCTCCATCCTAGGCCCCACTCTATTCCTTATCTACATAAATGACCTTCCTGACGCCATAACTTCCCAAGTTGGCATCTACGCGGATGACACCACAATTTATTCCTGCCTCAAAATCAAATCTAGTCTCACTGACAAAACTCACCTAGCCGTGCGTCTCGAAAAGGACCTCCAATCGATTGTGAACTGGGGCAAGAATTGGCTGGTCAACTTCAACGATTCTAAGATAAAACTGCTCTCTATTAATCACCACAGAGATCCTTCCCTTCCCTCCATTAGAATGTCTGACGCTCAACTTCTCGAGAGCAACTCTCTGCGGCTTCTCGGTCTCACGTTGACAGCTGACCCGAGATGGAATAAATACATTGAGTCAATTGCTTCGTCCACCGCAAGGAAAGTTGTCTCCCTGAGCCGCGCCAGGAAGTTTTTCTCCCCGGAGTCGATCCTCCAGATCTACAAATCAACAATTCGCCCTTGCATGGAGTATTGCTGCCATATATGGTCTGGTGCCCCTTCTGTTTGCCTCGGAGTTCTTGATAGGCTCCAGAGGCGGATATGCAATGTAGTTGGCCCTGCCCTGGCGTCTCGTCTACAGTCACTTTCTCACAGACGCGCTGTCGCCTCCCTCTGTCTGTTCTACAAATACTTCCATGGAAATTGCTGCATTCGCTGGTTCCCAGACGTCATGAGTTCAAGCGCCATACGAGGCTGGCATCTCGCTCTCACCCCTTCACTGTCGAACATAGAAGTCAACACTTAGAGGCGACAGTCTGTTTCATGCTATATGCAATCGTCAGGCCACATATGCTGTTATTTTTCTCGGCTATTTCTACATATACGGGTCAGTGGTGCATTGTGGATAGTCTATTATGGCGTTATTTTACCGGAAGTTGTTTATTTATTTATTTGGGTCAACCGCCATAATAGACTACCCACAATGCACCACTGACCCGTATATGTAGAAATAGCCGAGAAAAATAACAGCATACGTGGCCTGATGATTGCATATAGCGTGAAACAAACTGTTGCCTCTAAGTGCTGACTTCTATGTTTACTTTTATATATATATATATATATATATATATATATATATATATATGTGTGTGTGTGTGTGTGTGTGTGTGTGTATGCTACAGTTGGATAGTTTGAAGACACTCCTCAGCTTGACAGCAGTCTGAAAAAATATACTTAGACTCATTGAAAAAAGAATGGAATCAATTATGAAACATTTGAGAAACTTTTGCAACGAATACCTAAAATTTGTGCAGCATTAATCATGATTAAAGGAGGTTATTTTGACGAGAGTAAAATTTAATTATAATTTTTTTTTCTTTTTGTCATAATAGAATTTCAATTAAAAAAAAGAAAGCATGTCGCACATTTTTTAACCAATGTAATTTAAAGTACAAAATAACCACGGACAATTTAAAAGATTACCAAGGGTTTTCTCAAAAGTTTGAACCATATATATATATATAAATGTGTGTGTGTTACGAGAGAGAGAGAGAGAGAGAGAGAGAGAGAGAGAGTGAGAGATGATATGTGCGTGTGTGTATATGTATGTTCAGAGAATAATTCGGGTATTAGAGAAATTTGAAGGTGTTTTCAATATATTCCCTTTTTTGGGCAAGAATTGGTTGCTACAGATTCTACCAGGTATGAATATATGTGGACAAATATACATAAAACATCTCAAATATATATAATAATGGACTCTCCGGTCGGTTTCGACGTCTGAGGAACTGACATCTTAAATACCGCTAGTAATTTACAAAGAAGGCCACATATGGAACAAGAGTAAGGATTGTGAGATGAGATCACTGTTAGATTGACTGACCTTTTAGATCTTGCTCTCGCTTCTTGAAGACGATTCTGACAAGCAGATTGAATACTGCTGATTCCACTAAAACACGTTGATCTCCATTCTACCCGCTAAACGGCCAAGCGTTCAAGCGTGACAAGTTTCTTTTCAGCATGTCTTTGTATCTTACCCATGGGCGTCCTACATTTCTGTAGCCCTTCCCTAACTGGCTGTACATTAGGATCTTGGGTATCCTGTCATCAGACATTCTCAAGACATGACCAGTCCAACGTAACTGAGACTGTATGAGGAAAGACTCGATTCCGCCAATATTACACCTCTTAAACAGGTCTACGTTAGATGTCCTATCTTGAAGGTTAACTCCACACATTACACGCAGATATATATATATATATATATATATATATATATATATATATATATATACCTGTGTGAGTGTGTATACATACTTATATAGAAGTATATGTATAAAAGCACAAATATATTTTCGATGGAATGATTTAAAAATCTATATATGAACTTTCTTTCGACTCAGTATACGTTTACATATATAAACATAAGATATATATATATATATATATATATATATATATATATATATATATATATATATATATATATATATATATAAATTTCTTTATTCAAACAGGTTGGATTAAAAAAAAACCGACAGGATTTGTTTTCCGAATAATGCATCGCACATTGGAATTAGAATTGTTGATAAAGTGTCCGAAGATCGACTGGCTCAGTCATTTTCATGAGCAATATTGCGTATCTGTAGTAGGAAGAATTCCTCTCAACGGACTAATAAAGGGACGGGTAGTCATTAAAGAAGATTGTACGTAGATGGGGAAGGGATTAGTTTTGACTTATAAAAGCACTATAGTAACTACCAGTAGTTAGGATCATAATGTAAATACTAAAAACACACACACACACACACACACACATATATATATATATATATATATATATATATATATATATATATATATATATATATATAACAAGCGCACATACACTCTCCCAAGCTTAGATATTGGAAGGTTATTTAATGTGATGTATGATGCCCACTTATCCCCAGAGATCCCAACGTATTTTTCCTCTCATGCAATTTCATCTATTTTTTTCAAACTGAGGAATCCAGAGAGAGAGAGAGAGATAGATAGGTAGATAGAGAGAGAGAGAGAGAGAGGGGGGGGAGAGCAGTAGAAGCGTTGATAATAGAAAAGTAAAAAAAAAAGCCAACGCTCAATAATATCGACAATGAATACGGTCACAATGTACTGACCGTGTTAGGAAAATAAAAAAGAACATTCTCATAACTCTAGATATATGATTAACATTTGCATATTCAGTTAAAAAAACAAACAAAACAAAAACATCCTTGATAATGGCTTAAAGAATAAATGAAAGTGCTCAGATATACAGATTATTCAGACAATATTTACAAACTTTATGTCCATAGAGGAAAACACAATCAAAGAAAAATTGAATAAAAAGATTAGCCGCAGTACCTTGCCAGTCGTCTTGAAAGAAACATGTATAAAATAGGGATTGCTACACAATACAAAACAAGTGCGTGTCTGTGTGTATGCGTGTGTGTGTGTGTCATTTTGATGAAATGTGTTTTAAAGTGCTAGGAAAGTCAAAGGTAATATTTTGCAGATGGAATAATGAAGCTACATTGTTCCTTAAATTGATGCATGAACTGCAATAGGCAATTTAGCTGAAATTTGAACAGTCAAAGGAAATTGTTTCCTGGCTGAATAATGACACTATGAATTTATATGATTAAATGATCCTACCTCAAAATGTTTGAAAATATAACAGCAAATTCCTTTCTATCTCGGTCTGTTCGTATCTATCTATCTATCTATCTATCTATCTATCTAGGTTTGCTCATATGTATGTATGCATGTATGTATGTAACTATCTAACTATCTGACTGTCTGGGTCTGTCCGTATCTATCTATCTATCTATCTATCTATCTATCTATCTATCTATCTATCTATCTATCTATCTATCTATCTATCTATCTCGGTCTGTTTGTATGTCTGTCTGTTTGTCAGCTCTCTCGGTCTGCTTCTATCTATCTATCTATCTATCTATCTATCTATCTCTCTCGGTTTGTTCGTGTGTATGTATGCATGTATGTACGTATGTTTGTATATATCTATCTATCTCAATCACTTTCAATCCATTCGAATCTATCTATACAATCTCTTCGGTAATTAACACACACACACACCCGCACTCCCCATATATATATATATATATATATATATATATATATATATATATATATATATATATATATATATATATATATGCCTCGATTAAAAGTGACGCGTTTTTTTCTTTTCATAAAAGTTGTAAGGTATTTCCTCACATTTCCGGAGACACTGCCTTACCTCACGAATCTCTTTGTTAGTGGTAACTGTCGTGGAACTATGTTTTTCCTGTTTGCATCCGCCGCTGAGTAATTCGGCCGGCGGAGCGTATCGTCTAAGGTTGTGAAATAGAAAAAAAACAAAAACGGTTTCTTAAAATTGTACAACATATCTCACAATTACTATTATTTCCTTTGATTTCTGTTGTATATACATTTACTTCCAGGTCAGAAATGGCTTAATGACATTTCCACTGATCTTTAAAAAAAAAAAAAACTAGCAAAAAGCAAACAAAAAAATCAAGATAATACACATTTTACGTAGATAAAGCTCTTCGTAATTTGAGTGCTGTACGTGTGAGTACATTTTTTTTTTGCATTTCTTTGAGACATAGGCTACCAAGAAACCCTTCAATGACTATCGGAAACTTTTCCAGTCAATCCTAGGGCTTTTTTTATTACTTAATAAAGTTTCTTATTTCTTTCATGTTTTTAGACAAAGATGATTATCCAGTTTTCCGCATTTTCCAGGTATCTTTGAAGATTGATAGTTGTAGTTTTGTTAGACAGTTCTAGTTGAATTTATCCTCTGCCTACTTCGGATCTGGACACAGACGATCAACATCAGCCTTACAGCATTCATTCGCATAATGACAGCGATGGTCGAATTAAGGATGTTAAGACTGTATTGCACCACAAGGAAGTTTTTATGGCTGATATTCTCTTTTGACATAGAGTTGTAAGAAAGATTCTGGAGAGAAAACATTGTCTCGCGAGACACAGACCAACTTTCTTAACAGTTGACCTAGAAAATGATTCACTATAGTCATTTCATCAATGTCAGCCGAGGACATTATCACGAGAAGGAGCAACGAATCACTCCTCTGAAGGTTAGCATCAGCCATGCTGATAGAGAGCGGTTTGGTTTTGGGAGTGCTGAAGTTAACAAGCCGACCCTTGTTCCAGTTAACAACAGAGGGAAGTTCGTTTTGGATATCAGCTGCCATTTTGACCTTATCAAACTATATATCTGCATATATTTCTCCATGTCCTTGGCGAGGGGGTATAAAATGTCCACGCATAACTGTTGCCAACTACCTGATGAGTGCGCAAAAACGCACGAAACTTTTAGTTGTTGTCAGCCGTTTTTGGCTGGGAATTTATTTAAATATGTAACCTGAGGATTGTAATAAACATGAAACTCGGTGTCCTACTTTCGGCGTAAGGTAATATATATATATATATATATATATATATATATATATATATATATATATATATATATATATATATATATGGATAAATGTAGTCTTAAGATGTGCTATATTTATGGGATAAAGTGATCAATATAAGAGATAGAGCGTGTGTAAATATAAAAGTGAACATAGAAGTCAACACTTAGAGGCGACAGTCTGTTTCATGCTAGATACAATCGTCAGGCCGTGACAATTATTTTAAGAAGTTTTTATGTTTATACATTCTTTTTTTATAGATACAAATATTTAAGTAAATGCTCTGTTTTATAATAAACAGTATTAATAACATTTACCGGCCTGAATGTCCGAGAAATTTTCATAGAAAATATTCGTCCTCCGACAGGAATTCAACCTGTATCCTATAGGGAACTGTCATTTAGCATTTGTCATTCAAGTTGCACTGAGTTTCGGCAGGTGAAAGGCCTATCTACGAGAGAGTGTGGTGAATGTGTGCCTGATGTAATTTTTTTTTTTTACTGTTTTATTATTAATAATGTTGGAGATGCAATCTCCCAGGAGGCATGGCAATTCTTAGACAAGATTATTTTTCTGCGGGTGGAGTGGGTATATTTGAGATCCCGTGTTGTTAACAATTAATTTAAATGTTTTAAACTTTTTATAGTAAACGATATATCTTAAGTGGTCCGATCATTGAATGGTATGAATCGGCGGATTATGTTTTTAATTGCTTTTCCGTCCAGTTTATAATTAGGGCCCATCTGGTTACGATAGAATAAGTTAATAACGTGTTTGTTTTTATCTGCATCACGTTGGTGACTTGCGTTATATTTTATGAAATTCGATGAGGTTAATTTTATTTGTTCGTCGACGAGATAATTATGGAAGTTATTATTGATTACAGTTTGTTTAATGTTGATTCGTTCCTCATATATCCGAAGAAGGGATGATTTGGGCCCGGAAAATCATGTTTTTTGTTGTTTTAACAGCCGTATAAAACAGATCAATCAATCAATAAAATACTAATTAGCAACACTGTCATGTCTTCTAAATTTAATTACATTCTCTGGAAAATAAATGTATAGAACTAGCATGGTCACAAAGTGAGGGATCAGTTTATATATTGATTATAATATAGGATTGATCACCCATTTTATATCCACAGTATTTCTTGTTTGTCAGTTTTTGATTAAGCACGACTAGATATCTCCGAAAAAGAAAAATATGCAATCTAAAGATAGATTCTGGCTTTAAATAACCTACAAAGTGTTGATATGCCGTACAAAAAAAAAAAAAAAAAAATGAATGAATCAGTTAACAGAATATCAAGGCGAGAAAGTTAACCTATTCTTACGTGGGTCAGAAATGCAGGGCACCCAGTGAGAATCGAATTCATTACAGTCTGCGAGACGAACATGTTAAACAATGAGCTACGGCAAGGCAAGTTAAACCCACTTCTTTTTATTACTCTGTAAAACTGACTGAAAATATTAATTTAAATGCGTAAACGAGTATTTTTTTTTCTGGATTGATAGTTGCCAGGAATTTCTTACGCGGATATTGTCTCGAAGAAAGAAAAAAAAATCGTGGTTGTCTGATTAGAAAAATATTCGAACTATTAAGATATTAGACACAAAGTTATGAAAAAAAAAACAACAAAAAAAACATATTAGACATAAAAAGTTATTAGAATAAAAAAATCACATCCACTTTATTTGCGATGATTCAAGAAAAGACATTGGTTTCATCTAACACCCCTTCAACCACCGGCTTTTGGACACTTGTCATTTCCTCTTTCCTTTCATCTTTTCTCTTTGCTTGATGGCAATTTTTTTAGTATTTTAATCTCTTATATTTATTGATTCTTTCTTACTTCCTTTCTTTCTTTCTTACTTTCTTTCTTTTTTCTCATTAATTTCTTCTTTCTGTTTTTGTTCTTTTCTCAAAACATCTTTTCTTTTCTTTTCTTTCTTTCTTTAAATTTTTCTTTTTACTTATCAATTTTTTCTTTCTCTTTTTGTTCCTTTCTCAAAATGTCTTTTCTTTTCTGTCATTATTTCTTTCTTTCCTTCTTTCTTTCTTTCTTTCTTTCTTTCTTTTTTCTTATTAATTTTTTCTTTCCCTTTTTGTTCTTTTCTCAAAATGTCTTTTCTTTTCTGTCATTCTTTTTCATTCCTTCTTTCTTTCTTTCTTTCTTCTTATTATTTTTTTCTTTCTCTTTTTGTTCTTTTCTCAAAATGTCTTTTCTTTTCTGTCATTATTTCTTTCTTTCCTTCTTCCCTTCTTTCTTTTTTCTTATTAATTTTTTCTTTCTCTTTTTGTTCTTTTCTCAAAATGTCTTTTCTTTTCTGTCATTATTTCTTTCTTTCTTTCTTTCTTTCTTTCTTTCTTTCTTTTTTCTTATTATTTTTTTCTTTCTCTTTTTGTTCTTTTCTCAATTTTTTTTCTTTTCTGTCATTATTTCTTTCTTTCCTTCTTTCTTTCTTTCTTTCTTTTTTCTTATTAATTTTTTCTTTCTCTTTTTGTTTTTTTCTCAAAATGTTTTTTCTTTTCTGTCATTATTTCTTTCTTTCTTTCTTTCTTTTTTCTTATTAATTTTTTCTTTCCCTTTTTGTTCTTTTCTCAAAATGTCTTTTCTTTTCTGTCATTCTTTTTCATTCCTTCTTTCTTTCTTTCTTTCTTCTTATTATTTTTTTCTTTCTCTTTTTGTTCTTTTCTCAAAATGTCTTTTCTTTTCTGTCATTATTTATTTCTTTCTTTCTTTCTTTCCTTCTTTCTTTCTTTTTTCTTATTATTTTTTTCTTTCTCTTTTTGTTCTTTTCTCAAATTTTTTTTTCTTTTCTGTCATTATTTCTTTCTTTCCATCTTTCTTTCTTTCTTTCTTTCTTTCTTTCTCTTTTTGTTCTTTTCTCAAAATGTCTTTTCTTTTCTGTCATTATTTCTTTCTTTCTTTCCTTCTTTCTTTCTTTTTTCTTATTATTTTTTTCTTTCTCTTTTTGTTCTTTTCTCAATTTTTTTTTCTTTTCTGTCATTATTTCTTTCTTTCCTTCTTTCTTTCTTTCTTTCTTTCTCTTTTTGTTCTTTTCTCAAAATGTCTTTTCTTTTCTGTTATTATTTCTTTCTTTCCTTCTTTCTTTCTTTTTCTTATTAATTTTTTCTTTCTCTTCTTGTTCTTTTCTCAAAATTTCATTTTTTTCTTACTTTCTTTTTTACTCTCTTTCCTTCTTTCTTTCGCCTCTGTAGTGTACTTTCTTGCAGCTTTTCATTCTTTTTTCTTTTCCTCTTTCTTTTGTTTCATTCTTAATAATTTCTTCTTTCTCTTTTGTTCTTTTCTCAAAATTTCTTTTATTTTCTTTCTTTCCCCTCTTTCTTTCTTTCTTTCTCTCTTTCCTTCCTTTATTCTTTCTTTCTTTTATACTTTCTTCCTTTCTTTCCTTCTTTCTTCCTTTCACCTCTGCAACGTACTTCCTTGCAACTTTCATTTTTTTTTTTTTATTTTTAATAATTTCTTTTTTCTCTTCTTATTCTATTCTTCAAGTTTATTTTATTTTCTATCTTCTTTTTTTTTCTCTTTTTCTTTCTCTCTTTCCTTCCTTCTTTCTTTCTTTCGCCTCTGTAACGTAATTTCTTGCAACTTTTCTTTCTTTTTTTCCTTTCTCTCTCTTTTTTTGTTTCATTCTTAATAATTTCTTTTTTCTCTTTTTGTTCTTTTCTCAAATTTTCTTTTCTTTCTTTCTTTCTTCTTTTTTCTTCTATTTTCAAACTTTATTTTTTTTTTCCTTCCATTTTTCCCTCTTTTATTTCATTGCTTTTTTATATCCTTTATGTCACTTTAGCTATTTTTTTTATCTTTACATAGCTCTTTATTATCCAATATTTCATTTTCTTTCTTTCTTTCTTTCTTCCTTTCTTTCTTTCTTCCTTTCTTTCTTTCTTTCTTTCTTTCTTTCTTTCTTTCTTTCTGCTCTTTCTCTTTTTCCTCTCGGCCTGATCCAATTTCTTTTTGTTACTCTTTTGTTTAACTTATTCGCTTATTGTGCTGCACACTATACTAAAAAAACATGTACATAACCTATATATATATATATATATATATATATATATATATAAACACCCACATTGACAGAGACGCTAAAAATCAAGAAGGAAGTGAAATCAGTTGAAGATTTCCAAAACCTTCCGTCAATCCATCTGCCACACCTTGCTGTCCTCCATACACCCCCATACGAAATGACAAGTAAAAGAAAACGGTCCGATTTCAAGAGAAGAACCTGGCCCTTTCACTCAGAAGACCAGATCTACACGGAAACGCTAGGTTAATGACCCGGGGGGTAGGGCATTCGTCTCCTGGGGGAAAGAAATGAGGGAGACCTGGGCGCTCGACTTTAACATATGCTGAGATTCTAGGACTAACATTGTCCGTCATTTCAACCTAATCAAAACTAGTGAAAAAAAGAAGTGATTCGTGGCGATTCCCGTGTTTTTGTAAGCCCAAACCCTGAAATGCTTTCAACATCACTTAGCTTTGAAAAATAAATAAACAAATAAACAAATAAAGGATAAATAAAATAGATAAACAAAAAAATATATGGTGGAGTAGGCTCTCCGTCATCTGGGGTTTTGTGAGTGATGTTCAGTGGTTAGCGCGTAGAGTTACATGTTAAACTGTCAGAGGTTTTATTTTGTTCTATCTATTTATATATGTTTTGAGAAAGCCCCACTACCAGGTTGATGATTCTCCCTTTAGGAAGAGATAAGCACAATTTTTAAACGAAAACTTTTCTCTTTAACTCGATACACGCACGTACGCACATGGAGACAGAGAGCAAAATAGCCCACGTATGCTTTTTACAGAATTTCGGTATAATAAGCCAATGAAAGAAAATGGAAAAGGATTGAATAATAATAATAATAATAATAATAATAATAATAATAATAATAATAATAATAGGTCGGTGCAAAAATAATGTCGTTTTCTCACAAAGTAACATATGTGAGAAACCGACATTATTTTTGCACCAACCTAATAATCATACTATTAGGTTGGTGTAAAAATAATGTCGTTTTCTCACATATATTACTTTTATATATGATTTCTGAATTAATTCATTGATATATATTGGCCATGTTATATATCATTTTGAAGCGCGTTTTTCGCTCTATCGAATCGTGCTATTCGTTACCGTTCTCAATCTCTTCATTCATTTTTTTGCAGGCTTTTCGACAGCATGGACAAAATTCAAATCCGCACGATTTTCTTGTTCCAGTTCAAACTAGGCCGAAAAGCTGCCGAGACAGCTCGTGATATCAATGATGCGTTTGGCCCAGGAACCACTAACGAACGTGTGGCACAACGGTGGTTCAAGAAATTTCGTAATTGGTGACGAGAGTCTCGAAGATGAAGACGGTCGCGGCCGGCCGACTGCGGTTGATAACGAACATTTGAAAGCCTTAATTGAAGCCGATCCTCGCAAAACCACACGAGAAGTTGCTGTTGAACTCGAGTTCGACCACTCAACAGTCGATCGCCATTTAACGCAAATAGGGAAGTCAAAAAAGTTGGATAAATGGGTGAACGATAATCAAAAAAATCGTCAAAAAACGACATTATTTTTGCACCAACCTAATAATAACAACAAAAACAGTCCGTTATGAGCCGTGAGTGATCTTTCGATAGATGACTGACGAGGCTGATTTTTTCCCTGCAATAGGTTGCCATTTCTTTCTGCGGTAGACTAGTTCCCATACAAGACTATAGATCCCGGTCTGTCCTGCTATTTACCCATAGCTGGTGGTGAAGAAGAAGAGGATTCATACCTTTCCCAAGGGTATTAGCACGTCACTCAGTCAGTTACGTGCCATGCTTGATACACGCTTAGGCGATCATGTATCTTTCGATACATGACTGACGAGGCAGATTTTTTCCCACAGTAGGTGGTCATGTCTTTCTGCGGTAGACCAGTTGCTATCCAAGGCTAAAGAACGCCGTCTGCCCTGCTAAAGGGTATTAGCACGTAAGTGAATGTAATGGATTCAAACTCGGCTCTCCGATTCCTCAGTCCAAGCCACTATCCATTACTCCACCGTACCCAACAACAACAACAACAACAATAATAATAATAATAATAAACTGATATTAAGAACTTGATTGAATTCTCAGAACAGTATTATAGCCATTAATTGCCTTGCCATAGCATTGAATCAATTTAGTATCAACATCTTGTACTGGACTCTAAATAACACCAGACGTGTGGATTCTAAGATAAGAAAGTTTATTTTTAAGCATAACTTGCATCATACAGAGGATGATGCAGGCCGCCTGTACTTACCCCGTAAAGAAGGTGGAAGAGGTTCTATTTCATACAATACGACAACTATTTACTTACTAACACATGGAAACAACAAAGGTCTGGATGATACAATTAGTCAAACAACACGAAAACAGACAGAAAACGTATTCAATCATGAAAGCAGTTTGTAAATAGAAACAAGATTTACATTTAGTAGATTCTGTAGAAAACCAAAACAGAACCTAAGAACCAACTGTTGCAGAAAAGATATGAAAAAGAAAGCCAAGAATAAAGCTCTTGAGCAGATGAAAGAACGCTAGCAAGATAAACCTCAGTATGGTCAATATCCAGAACGAGGCTAATAAAGCCAATGTTGATAAAGTTAACACTCATCGAGGGTTACGAGTATCTGAATGAAAGGTTGAAACGGAAGGCTTTATTCTTTCCAGTGTCTTTTCATTGGAAACATTCAGGCAAATATCATGCATAATAATAAGGATTCAAAATGCAGGTCATGTCACAAATATCAGGAAACCATAGACCATCTAATCTCAGGATGTTCTGTACTTGCACCAAAATGAATATACAAAACGTCACAATAGACTGGGGCTGTACTTACACTGGACAATGTGCCAATACTTTGGAATAGATGTTAATAAACACTGGTATGAAAATTACCTAGCATTGGTTAGAGAAACAGAAGACATCACAATTTTATGGAATGACGCCATCTTTACAGACAGGAAGATTGAAGCAAATAAGCTGTGCATAACAGTCAACTACCGAAAAAAAAATATTTCGTACTAATTGATATGGCTTGCCCAGTGGACTGTAATATAGCAACCAAAGAAATTTAAAAACTATCGAAATATAAAAACCTGGAAATTGAAATAGAAAAAATTTGGCAAACGAAAACAAGAATAGTAACATTAAAATTTTCCAGTCCATTTTGTCGATTGGCTTATCAATAATAATAATAATAATAATAATAATAATAATAATAATAATAATAATAATAAAACGCATGAGGATAGTTACGTACACAAATTTCTAACTTCTCGCCCCTGGAGAATGAACAGAATGACAAGAGATTTTATAAGATTTTTCTAAGCTGTTTGATTAATTCCTCATATTCTAGGATACTAGTCCCCTATTGCAGACCCTTGCTCAGGCGCATTTGTGATTAACACCCACGGAGCCCATCTGTGGTTTATACTACAACTATGCTGAGCAGACCTTAGTTACAGTTTCTAGGAAAGAGCTTGTTATGTGACAAATGAAAACAAGAATAGTACCGGTTATAGTAGGTGCGCTTGGAATGATAAAAAAGGAACACAACAACACATTGAAAAAATCCCTGGAAATCCCAGCTTAAGAGGAATATAAAAAAAAGTTATAAGTATAGCTCACACAAGAAGAAGAACTTTCTCCATGTAACGCTAATGACGCTATCGGAGTTAGAAAAACAAATCATGAAATGTAGCTATAACAAAACCCCACTTCCTGCTTTAGGTCTTCCCGCAGACTTGGAAGGTAGCGTGACCATAACAGAAATCAAAATATAACGATGAAATAATAATATTTATATTCCAGTGTTACACCGATAGACAATATGATAATAACCAAAGATTCAGATTTTTAACATTTCCCAGGTCCATTTTGTCGATTGGCTAATCAGTATACAACAACAACAACAACAACAACAACAACAACAATAATAATAATAATAATAATAATAATAATAATAATAATAAAACTCATGAGGATAGTTACGTATGCAAATTTCTAACTTCCCGGCGATGGAGAATGAACAGAACGACAAGAGATTTCCATAAGATTTTTCTAAGCTGTTTGATTAATTCCTCTTAGTAAAATAAACAGCTTGCCACTCATATTCTAGGATACTAGTCTCCTAGGGCGGGTTGCCAATCCCTATTTCAGACGCTTGCTCAGGCGCATTTGTGTTTGTTCAACACCCACAGTCCCCACTTGTGGTTTATACTACAACTATGATGAACAGACCTTAGTTACGGTTTCTGGGAAAGAACTTGTTATCTAGCGTGATCAATGATTTGTAAAAGGTCAGCACGCTCATGCCCCCGGCCAGGATGACTTGTGACTTCGTACTCGGACAGCTAACGACGTCCCCCAAGGGTTCCGTTTACCCAATTTCACTTGGGTCAGCCAGTGATATGGTTTTCAGGCACTTTTCCAAAAGTGCACAGGGATCGCCCACCCCCCAAGTCCGATAACATCAGGAAGTCTCCTTCCTGAGAAATCGACCATGGTGAGATTCGAACCCGCGTTTGATGGTCATAATTCCAACGTTCTAACCATTCGGTCCCATGCCCAAATTCCGCTTAGTAACTAATCAACTAACAGTAAATTACAAAGGAATAGGATCACCACCATATTAAGCAGGTATCAGTCTTCATACTTTCACGCTGGCGACGTTTCATTCGTTTTGAGGCATTCATTACCAGAACAGCCACATTTTTCATTACAAATATTTTCATTATATATTATTATTATTATATTATATTATATTAAATTTTTATACTTGAACATTTGTTTTAAAATATAACCTACAGACATTCTTTTGAAATATTGTTTAACATTTCCAAACACTGTTTTTTTTTCTTTTTTTCTTTTCATAAATCACGCTTTTCTCTTAACTTCTAATAATAATAATAATAATAATAATAATTATTATTATTATTATTACTATTATTATTACTATTATCATTATTATTATTACTATTATTATTACTATTATTATTACTATTACTATTATTATTATTACTATTATTATTACTATTATTACTATTATTATTATTATTACTATTATTATTACTATTATTATAATTACTATTATTATTATTACTATTATTACGATTACTATTATTATTATTATTACTATTATTATTACTATTATTATTATTACTATTATTATTACTATTATTACTATTATTGTTATTAATACTATTATTATTATTGTTATTACTATTATTATTATTACTATTATTATTATACTTAGTAAATAGTGCGATTTAAGAAAAGAAAAGAAAACATTGTTTAACACTCTTTTGATAATTTGTATTCTTCAAATGCTGAAAAATTGCATACAAATAAAAAAAAACATAAAAAAAACTCGCTGTACAAACGGCGCTTCTTTTAAGAAAAACAGTTATACTGGTAATCAATGCGACAAAGTGAACGAAACACAGCCAACGTGAGTGGAATGCAACATAAACGTGAGTAACATAACAGGGAACACCTCGTCATGAAATTTCCCGTTAGTTGATTAGTTAGTAAGAGCAATTAATAGTTTCGTATAAATTGTATGGACTTCTCCCGTTATTTTGTTCATTCCCTATGCGGGGGAGGGGGCATTAGTAGTTTGCATATGTAATTTTCCTCGTGCGTTTTAAAGGTTGAAAGGCAGGTGGAGAATATTTTTCAGAATGTGAACCTTAAGATGTTCATCGAAATAACAGTTGTTTATGATAAAATATTCAGCAGGTTCTGCCGATGTCACATCGTTATGTTGGACATCATACCTGTGGCTATTAAATAATTTGTGCAACCGACATAAATCAAGTCATATTTGCTACATTGGGCCGCGTTTATCAAGTGGGAATCAGTGCATATGTCACCTTTTGAAGAAACTCTAATGTTTCTCTTTGAATTTGTGACAGAATTGACTTGACTCATGAACACGGTTTTCCCGTCTATGACACCTTTATGGGCTACATCAATTGAAAACCGCAATATCGTTTTCCTTTTCTGAACCGGTGATGGGTAACCTTTCGGGAATGCCAGGCGCTGTAATCTTGGAGGTGCGGCTGGTGTAATAGATAATTGCTCGGAAGGAGAAATAGCGGAGCTGAATTCGAATTCTTGTCAGGCTCATTGTATTTGCTTAAATGCACACAACATTTTGAAATGTATGAATCCACCTCTTCTCCTTTTGCATCAAAAGTTTAATAAGCCATAAAAACAAAGAAATCAATCAAACACGTAATTATTATTATTATTATTGTTATTATTAGGTTGGTGCAAAAGTAATGACGTAATAATGTCGTTTTTGACGTTAAAAAATACGTCAAAAAACGACATTATCACGTCATTATTTTTGCACCAAACTAATATTATTATTGTTATTATTATTATTTTTTTAATATTACTATTATTATTATTATTATTATTATTATTATTATTATTATTATTTTGTTTTTTCCGAATTTCTTTCAACGGCCTACTATACATACATTCTTTAAGAAGCTTACATGGACAATATCTATCTATCTATCTATCTATCTATCTGTGTATGGCTGTGATACAAATACAAGTTGAAAAGCAACTTGTCAGCAGTCAAATATACCACATTACAGCCTTGAGCGCGTAGCTTTGGAGCGGGTAGAATGGAGATCAACGTGTTTTAGTGGACTCAGCAATTTCCAATCTGCTTGTCTGAATCATCTTCAAGAAGCGAGAGCAAGATCTAAAATGTCAGCCAATCTAACAGTGATCTCATCTCACAATCCTCACACTTTCTCCATATGTGGCCTCCTTTGTAAATCACTAGCGGGTCTTAAATGCCACTTAAGATTATCGCAGAAAATTTCATAACTGAATCAATAAGCTGTCAGATCCTCATACGTCGAAACCGACAGGAGAGTCCATTATTATGTATATATATATATATATATATATATATATATATATATATATATATATATATATATATTGTAATTATTTAAAAAAAAATATGGTTCCAAAAATAATGATAATTTAAGCTCTACTTCTCTGTGTAGCACTGTTTTTTTAAAATAAAAACAAAAATACTAAAGAACTCCGGATTATTTACCTAATGTGTTCTTTCCTATTTTTCTATATATCTGCACACACACACGCGCGCGCGCGTGCACGCGCCCGTGCGTGTGTGCGTGCGTATAATGTCTATGCATACAGATATAAATATATATATGCAATTTTTATATATTTCATTTATATATTTATATGCGCGGTACTTATTGAAAAGTGCTAAATATCAGTCATAGAGCTAACATATTTAGCTGGATTGATGGGAGTTTGTAACCCTGAGTTTCACTCCCTTTTCGATTGTCTGACGATCGCAAAGGGCGTGAAATCCAGGGTCACAAACTCACATCAATCCAACTAAATGCATACATATATATATATATATATATATATATATATATATATATATATATAGAGAGAGAGAGAGAGAGAGAGAGAGAGACAGACAGACAGACAGACAGACAGACAGAGACAGAGACAGACAGAGAGATAGATAGATAGATAGATACTATTAATAGAAATCTTATAAGTATAAGAAACTATACTCGCTCGGAAAACCTTAGTTGTATTGATTTGCAAATAAACAAGCCAATACCAAAGGGAAAATAGGTACAATAAAAAAAAAAGGAAGAACCAAGAACATGTACGTTAAACGAAAATAATCGTCCAGCATACGAGTTCAAGGCCAGTATTCCCTGACGATCCTCTTAGGTGAAACCTTGGTAGGTTTGTCTAGCTCTCTAGGTTTAACTAGATAGATAGATAGATAGATAGATAGATAGATAGATAGATAGATAGATTTCTTTAACTGCCTTTCTCTTCCTATTTCTGGACCACATCGGATTAATCTGTTATTCATTTAGAACCTTTTTCTTTTTTTCCACCACTTTTGGCCGTAAGCGGTGTGTGTGTGTGTGTGTGTGTGTGTGTGTGTGTGTGTGTGTGTGTGTCGGAACAAATGTTCGTAGCGCATTTTAAATGAATTTCAAAGAAAATATATTGGTTTTTACAGGCTTCCGAAGAACTGCAGTTCTTCCCATTAAAAGAATTTAATAGGAATCGAAAAAATGTTCATGCGGAAGTAGAAGATCAGTTGAGTACATCCGTGTAGTCTGACGTTGCTTTCAGGTTGTACCAATCTCCGCTGGTTCTGCAAAAAGACCTGAGGTCTTATGTTGTTCTGGCGGAAGATAGCACACTTCTGATCGGCTGATTCCAGACACTTTTTCGTCGACCCAATTTAGATCTGTACGTGTCTGAAATCAACGTCTGATTTTATAGAATTGTCTTGTTATACGCGATGTCCTTCAAATCTCACCAAATGCCCGGTAAGACCTTTGAACACAGACCGACTTTTAATAATGATTAATGTTGGTCCGTTTCTCTTTTTTTACAGGATTTATTTTCGCTCAACATTTTTCTAAATAATCCACTTTTCATCGCTTTTGATCATCAGATCGTGAGACATCGAAACGTCAGAGCGATTTCCGTATCCAAGTGTTTTCAAATGCTTCATAACGTGATATATGGAGTATCTTTGCGATGCCGTGTGAACTGGTTTGTTTTTTATCTGCTTTGCGATTATCAAAGACTTTTAGACTGTCGGAACGTTTTCGGTCTTGCAGATCAACATTTCCACTTCTGAATCTAGAGAATCACTTACGATAAATCATCTCAGCTACGGCACCATTTCCATAAACGGCACATACTTTTCTTAAAGCATTCAGAAATTTTAAACCCAAACGCCTCAATTTTTTTAAATGTAGAAATTTAATACCGCATATAGGTTTCCATACGAAAACTCACCTAAAGAACAAAACTCTCTTTTGAGGAATCAATTCAAATTGTAAGTGTTTCAGATAAATAGAATAAAAAAAAATAAACAGAAAATGCCGATCATAAATATCAGCTTTATGGAACTAACAAAAATCCCTGCCATATATACAGGATTGCCAATTCCCTAAAATAAAAACCTAAAGGAAAATGCACTCCCCGGCTGGGCTCGAACCTGCAGGGTCAAAGAAAGCGACACTGCCCTAGTAGGATCAAATGCCCTTTTCCAGAAGGTTGATTCACTGTGTCGTCCTGGACAATTTCTTTTGTAAGAATTTAGCTTATACATTTTTAATTCTACCATCCGTTTATGCTTTGAATATTGCTGTCACCTATGGTCTGGTGCTCCTGCTATATATTTAGAGATACTTGATAAAATCCCAAAAAGAAAGTGCAATATTATTGGTCCTGTC
>OZ010598.1:33524155-33549155 GCA_963932145.1 Acanthosepion lycidas
CTAGTAGTTATATATATATATATATATATATATATATATATATATATATATATATATATATATTAGGTTGGTGCAAAAATAATATCGTTTTTTGACGTATTTTTTAATGTCAAAAAACGATATTATTTTTGCCCCAACCTAATATATATGCAATTTTTTATATATATTATGTATATATTATATATGCGCGGTACTTATTGTAAAGCGCTCAATATCAGTGATAGAGCTAACATTTAGTTTCACAAACACACATCAATCCAACTATATATATATATATATATATATATATATATATATATATATATATATATATATATATATATATATATATATATATATATATATATATACTTGTATTTTGATTGGTCAATCTAGCTATACTTGTATTTTGATTGGTCAGTCTAGCTTTTGTAACAACGTTTTCACCTTGCGAAGGATTGTTAATTAATTTGAAACATTTAAAACCATTTAATTTACATTCAACATCATCACTTGATAAGACAACGGGGGTGTTGAAAGAAAATGTGTATTTTTGTAGTGATTTTATAACATATTTATGTTATAAAAATTTTTTTTTAAATAATGATATATATATATATATATATATATATATATATATATATATATATATATATATATATGGTGCAATGGATAAATTGTCGACTAAAAAATGAAAATAACACTGTCATCTCATTTTAAGAGATATATTTACTAAAATTATACCAAAATATCTTGAAATACTGAAGAATAAATTTATTTAATAAAATCGTCATTGACTTCAGACGACTTCGGAACCTCTTACAAGTCTTCTGGACGATCTCCTTGTTTTAGTTGGTGAATGCTGCCATAATCTTTGGTCCACCTTTGGTATTACAAAGAGTTTTGTTGGACTCTCCGTCAACTGCGCCCCACAAATAACAATCAAGGGGATTGCAGTCTGGGGAGTTAGGTGACCTGATGTAAGGAGTTATGCGGATGCAGAAACTGTCTGGGAGCCATGACTGGGTTTTCCTGCTTGTGTGGCATGGTATAGATTCCTGTTTCCAGACATAGGTTGTTCCAACAGCCACCCTTATGACAAGGGTGGGACTACCTCCTCCGGCACTTGATGTATGCCTCCGTGTTGAGTCTAAGGCCCTGTGAGAAGATGAACGTAGGTATAACGTCGCTATCTATAGTGATCACTCCAAATACCATCGTAATCACCATTAGACTCATTCAACTCTTTTTGAATCTTCGGCACTGTCCTAAGATTGACACCCAGACATTTGGAAATGTTTGCATTAGAGCTTCCAGTGTGAATACCAAAGAGTTGCAGTGTGCCGTTTCCAAATTTATGACGGAGTGAATTGCATCACGGTGCTCTTTTTCTCACAGACGAAGCCCAACTGAGCCTATTATACTGCGCAGTCGACAAAACCAAAAATAAAGAAAGCGCATGCGCGAAATTAAAAATCTAAAAGGGTAACAATTTACTCTTCGCACCTTATATATATATATATATATATATATATATATATATATATATATATATGTGCGTGTGTGTATGTGTGTGTGTGTGTGTGTACGTATACAGGGCAAAGAAAGAATATTCTAGAAGTCATTATAATGAAAAAAAAAAAACAAACAAACAAAAAAAAACAATAATAATATGTAAAAAACAACTCACAATAAATAAAATATCTTTCCCCGTGGGAGATGTTATATTGAAGCGTTTTTTTTTTCTAAATATTTTACCCTAAAGCACTAAGACACAAATATTTACGGAGTGTTAAAGAATATGTGAAAAATAAAAAAATAAAAAAATAAAAATATTAATAAGGAGAGAGAATAATGAAAGTATTACGAAAACAGAAAATAACGATGAGAAGCCGGAAGAGAGAGTTCCACAAGCGAGAAGTGCAATAGAAGAAACTGTTAGCATAGAACTTGCGGTTACATCTAGACATTTCATCTGAAAAATCTTGAGAACTTGCCGCCAATTTAATACTACCATTATATTCATAATGTCTAGTTTCCATAGAGGAAAGTGATATTTATTCTGTTAACTACAGAAATGTGGCACAAGGCCGAAAAAGGGGATTGGGGAAAGGACGGTCTTCTTCTGTCTTAACTATAACTTAGCTAGCCGCAAATACTGACCCAATCGTACAAAACAATATTACTGACACCAAAACAACACATTGATGCGTACCTTTCTTACTACAACCACCATAATGCCTCTTTGTCTCTATGAAAATACTAACTAGTCCCCATATTTACAATTCGTTGTCTGTGGCGGGGGGGGGGGTAAAATAACAATTCTAAAAATTAACCCCAATGAATATTTACAATATGAATACAAAAAGCTATTTACAAGAAACTAAAGAAAATAAGATTAGTAATAACCCCCCCCCCCACAATCACTAAAGAGGAAAGTTCATCAGAACAATTACCATGAAAGTATTTATAGAAATGGTACAAGGAAGCTACGTTACGGAGGTGGGAAAGTAAGTGAAGGCGCGATGCCAGGTGAGGAACAATAACCTCACAGATTCTTTTATGGATTTTATATAGAAACTTCTAAATACACATCAAATCCATCAAACTCTACTTGGCAGCAATGTTTACTGCATAGACGAATGGTAGACTTATAAATTTGTAAGATAAATTCATCTTTTGCACAATTGATAGACAAAATGAATTTAACCCCTCTTAGAAATGTAACCGATTTGCTTCCACGCTTCGATACAATTCGTAGCAAATCCGTGAAACTAATTGGACTCATTAAAAGATCCAGTGCGTGGCTTGCTAAATAATATCAGGAGGATATGATTCCTGAAAATGAAGTAGAGCACAATTAAAACAGGATAATATGATTTTGTGGTCATCAACTAATGAATTGTACTGGGTGATTAAAAAGTAACTCCTAATTTTAAAATACACATAATTTATTTATTAACTATAATTTTTACAAGAAATGGATATGAGAGGAAAGCGTTTAGCATGAGGTTTTATTTAAAACTAGCAGCATGGCCCGGCGTTGCCCGTGCTTGTTTCAAAAATCGTACGACTCATACAACAATCGCTATCACTTGACATAAAATATTTTTGCCCTTCCTTGCCTTTAAAGGAGTGCCCTTTGTCGTGCTGATGTTGCTATATGCCTTACTTCTTGCCTATCTTACACTGCAATTTTTTTAAGCTCTATACTAAACATTAAATCTGTCACGAAAAAAGAACTAAACAAAATGAACACAAGACGATCATCTTTTAAAAAAGGACTCGTAACTGGAAAAACCGAATGAAAAAAGAATGTTAATAATAAATATTTTTTTACACCCAACCCAGTTCTGCGGAATCAGAATCAACGTTGAGTTTAAGCAAGCGAATGAACCAATTGGAGTAAAGTGCCATGCAGATTTAAATTTTTCCCACTTTTGACGAATGCAGCTATCGATTTTTTTTTTGCATGCCAGCATGCTAGTTAACATTCGTGTCAGTCAGCTGTTGGCTCTCACGCTGGCCAATAGAATCTTCCTGTCTATTCGTGGCAGCCAGCTATAGGCTCTCACTCTGGCCAGTAGAAAATGGCTGCAGACTACATGAAAATTGTCTTAGAAGCATGAAAAAATCGATTATTTCCACTATCGATGGGACTTGAGAAATGCAAAGTCGGTCTTGGCCTTCCCGGTAACTTGGAGCATGTGCATGTAAATTTTGGTGCAAATCCGTCGAAAATTGCGGCCGTCCATTCGTTACACACACACAAACATCATGCCTTTTATAGATAGAGATTCGACATGGGCACCAGGTTTCCACCCAGGAATCGCGTCAACTGATATCACCAGGAAATTTTGTGGTATGGAAAACAACTTCATGTCTTCGCCCTTCAAGTTAATCTCCTCTTACTCATCCTTCTTCTTCTTCTTCTCCTCTTCTCTATCTTCTCCTCCTCCTCCTCCCCGTTCTTTTCTTCTTTTTCTCCTCCTCTTCATATTCTCCTCCTCCTCCTTCTATTCTTCTTCTTTTTCTTCTCATCCTTCTTTTTCTTCTTCTCCTCCTCTTTCTCTCCTCCTCCTTCTACTATTTGTCCGTGCATTGAATATTGCTGTCATATCTCGTCTGTTACTTCTACTATATATCTAGAAATTCTTGAAAAAATCCAAAGAAAGGTCGGTAATATAATCGATCCTGACCTGGCATCTCAACTTTCCCAGCGATGTGACGTGGCTTCCCTTTGTCTTTTCTACAAGCCTTTTCATGGCAATTGTTTTGATCAGTTTTCTTCCTTGATGCCTTTATATTATATAGAACATAAATCAACAAACACAGGCGATCCCATTATTGAATTAAAAAACCACGTGACCATAGTATGACGGTGTTCAGGGCTACGGCCTGGCCACAACACCAATTATAACGGATTCAGGAGTTGCAGCCTGCCCGCGCCGACCAATTTTAAGACGGCGTCCCGGGTCCGGTCTGCTTCGGTCACCAGGTATGGCGGTACTCAGGGTCAATCCCGGTCTGCTCGATTGGTCAGGATCGATCTCGGTATCAGAGAACAAGCCGTCAGCCCACTCATCGGTCGTTGATGGCGTTTGATACAGTAGCTGATCTCAATGTTGACCTCTTCAACTGTGACCTCTCTTATTCACGTTGTGATTTTGATCTTAAGAGAGCAAACCGAATTTCCACTGGGCTATCATAACCACACTAAACCAACGAGTTGAACACGTGCATACAAAATTGAAAAATAAAATGGATGACACCCGAATAAGTCACGATATGATCTTTATATCAGAATAAAAAAAAAATATTTACAGTTCTTTCTTTGTCCTTTTTTTTCTTTTCCCAACCCGTTCTAATGCCTGGCGTCGGAACGAAAATTACGAGTAGTTTCTTTGAAGAATCTTCAAGTACTGTGATTTGTACTTTCACGGACGGCACAAGGTTATTCATCGGAGTTTTTCTTCAGTAGATGATTAATATTATTATTCTCTTCATCAGGTTGGCAAGCAGCGTTATATCAGAAATCTCTTAACTCCTCCGACTGCAACTCCAACGTCAACTACAACTGGCTCCAACTCTCTCCAAATCCAACTCCAACTCCTCCGACTAACGGAATCCAACTAATTTTGGCCGACGTGGGCATTGTATTTATGGGTATCCCTTTCAACTGGTGTGGTGCGGGCGAATAGGTGGGTTTTATGCAAATCTCCCAAAATTCAACCAGTTTTTTCTTTCGTTTTCTATTTCACATTTCCAATTTTGTAAGATCCTCTCCTCTTTCGAGAGGAGCCATTATATGATGTCAGTCTTTCTGATGTCATCTTCTATTTTTAAATCTGTTTACAATTGTAATTTTTTTCTCTAGGATATTTTGGCTGATAATTTTCTCCGTCAAGTCGGATATCTCTCAACACTCGACCTTAACTTCTGGCCTCTGATCCTGCACCTATTTGCCGAAATGAATTGTTTAACCATTTCAACAAAATTCATACATCTATTCCCATATCCTGGGAAAATAATTATCTTTCTGACAAAAATTTAAAATCGTTTTGTTTTAACCCTTTTCGTCCGTACGCTATGTTAAATATTGTTACAATAGAGGAAACGCATATATAGAAAATCGCGTGACGTCTAAAGGATCGCTATTCTCTACTCTATTCACTACATTCTTTATCTATATGAATTGCTATTCGAGCGAGTATTATCGAGCAAATACTATTAGTGCAAGTGCTATTCGAAGGCGTCTGATACCAGTATTGTTCAACAGCGTTATTATAGTTGTATCTGCGATTACAAAGTCTCTACTACAACGAGCATTACTAAAGTAACCACGGGTATTTGTTGATATCAAAAAAGTGACAACGAGTGTTCGTTGACATCACAAAACTTACCTGATGTATGTCTCTAAATTAGCGACTAGTTACTTGCTTCCATGCCTCCTGCAATCTTTCAAAATTTAAATGCAACGCCAATCGCCGTCTTTCTTGAATCCTTTTCTTTTGTTGCCCTTTCTCTTCACTAAAGTTTTCGCATTCTCTTCCATTACCAGTATCCCATTGCGTCTTAGTGGCATTATCGCCTTGCTTGGGGTGAAATGATTAAAAATATGCACTGTGAATTATTTTACTAAAATAAAGCGTTGTAAAACATTACTATAAAATAAAGGTTTATTTTATTAACAAAAACAAACAAAAAGATAGGAAGGAACCCCCTATCAATGTTAAAATGTTCTATGACGGTGCATTTAATAACTTTTCAGCACATAATGAGGAAAGAGGACTTAGAAAATTTGACATTCACAGGACATATTGAAGATAAGAGAACAAAGAAAAGCAGATCGTAACTTGCTTAACGACCACGTCTAAATAGTTGGCAAAATAGGGTTTAAAAGAGACATCTAAAAGGAAAAAAATATTAAAATTAATTGACTCGTTTCTTACGGCTCATCAACCGTTTGCAGGTTATTTAAAGCCGGAAAATATTTTTAGATTGCAATTTATTTTTTTTAGATAATAATGATATAGTGATATATTAGTATTACTAATTAACCCATAGGTGGAGGAAAAATGGATTCAGATCTTTCCCAAAGGTATTTATGAATATAACGAACCCAACTGGAATTAGAACCCGGCTCTCTAAACAGTTCTGATCCATTATCCATTACACCATCCACACATCCAAGATTACAGCACCTGGTATTCCCAAGCGGTCACCGATCTAGGTACTGACCAGGCTCAACGTTGCTTAACTTCTGTGATCATACGCGGAACCGGTGTTTCAATGTGATGTGACCGTAAGCCAACGTTTAGTAAGAGCTATAAAGAATCGGAAATTGTGCTGAGCAATAGTCGCCCACGTTCTGCCGGAAGACAGCGGAATGAAGAAGAATTAGTGTAATTTCCTGGAAAATTTGTTTATATAAAAAAAGATTTTATACATTTCAGTAACTCGAACAGTTTGGTCAATGAATGCCGAAAGTTTACGGTATGGAAGTTGCTATTTTTTTTTTAATCGTTGCTATTATTGGTGCTTGTTCGATCTGTATCAGTTGACTTACACTTTTGGTCCCGTGTCCTGCCAAGCTCTTGTTATGAAATACCCGTGTGACTGTCTGGCCTTTGAATAATAGATTGCCATTCGACAGATAGGAAGCAGAAAAAAAAAATCTGTGTATCTTCGGGCACATATTTAACAATTCGGCTCGCCGCTATAAGATCCTTCCCACTACAATTTCTTTTGACACTTTCGTCACAATATATCACCTTCCACGACCATCACGTTGACATTCGCAACCATGGAAAGCGGGAAAAAAAAATAGCAGGACAGACCGGGTTCTATAGGCTTGGATGGTAAATGGTTTATTGCAGAGAGAAATGGCAACCTACTGCGGGAAAAAAAATCTGCCTCCTCAGTCATATATCGAAAGATACATGATAGCCTAAGCATGCATCAAACATAGCCCATAACTGAGTGACGTGCTAATACCCTTGCGAAAGATATGAATCCTTTTTTTTCTACCCCTCCCTGCTATGGGTAAATAGCAGGACAGACCGGGTTCTATAGGCTTGGAAGGCAACTGGTCTATCGCAGAAAGAAATGTATTTTATTGCTGGAAAAAATCTGCCTCGTCAATCATGTATCAAAAGATGGATGATCGTCTAAGCTTGCATCACGCATTGCATATGACTGAGTTGCAAAATAAAATCTCTATATTTACTTTCCTGAAGTCCATCAAGGGGGCGAAACGCGTTGGTAAATAGAAGTTTTCCTTTCCTCTTCATTTATAATAACTAGTGTACCCATGCCGTCAAAAATGACGGCAATCGTTAGAAAGTTTGAATAGCGAGATGCAATGAAGCAAAAGTCTTCAAACAATTTATTAAGATGCAAAAAAGCAGAGATAAAGTATTCACAAGTAAGACAGGGGCCAATAAATTCATTTAAATAATCCGTTCCCTTTATATGTTTTCGGCGTTCAATAGTATCTATAATTCATTGATTACTCCAGTAGTGTTTAAAACAACAGTGAAATGGTAATATCTCTCTGAAAAAAAAAAAAGGATTAACAACAAGATGTTGAAAACAACGACGACAAAGCTTATATTAAGAGCAAGTTGAAGCAAGACGGTCACTTAATAAAAAAAGGTATCTGAGTGCCTCACATGAAAAGCTTTAAGAAATAAAACTACAATCTAAGAAACATAGGAGAAAAGGAACTAATTAATTAAACTGTTCATTTTCCTCGGGAATTAATTTTGTCTAAAAGCAGATAAATATTTTATTTGTATAGATTACTAGCAGCATGGCCCGGCGTTGCCCGTTTGGTTCAAAAATCGTACGACTCATACAGCAATCGCAGTCACTTGACTTAAAATATTTTTGCCCTTCATTGCCTTTAAAGGAGTGCCCTTTACCGTGCTGATGTTGCTACATGCCTTACTTCATGCCGATCTCACACTGCAAATTTTTTCTAAGCTCTATATACTAAAAATTAAACCTGTTATGAAAAAAGAACTAAACAAAATGAACACAAAACAATCAGCTTTAAAAAAGGACTCGTAACTAGAAAAACCGAATGAAAAAAGATTGTTAATATTAAATACTTTTTCACACCTAACCCAGTTCTGCGGAATCAGAATCAACGTTGAGTTTAAGCAAGCGAATGAGTGCCATGCAGATTTAAATTTTTCCCACTTGTGACGAATGCAGCTATCAATTTTTTTGCATGCTAGCATGCTAGTTAACATTCGTCTCAGTCTGTTGTTGGCTCTCATGCTGGCTAATAGAATCTTCCTGCCTATTCATGGCAGCCAGCTATTGGCTCTCACTCTGGCGAGTAGAAAATGGCCGCAAACTACATGAAAACTGCGGTAGAAGCATGAAAAAAATCGATTATTTCCACTATCGATGGGAGTTGAGAAATGCAAAGTCGGTCTTGGCCTTCCCGGTAACTTGGAGCATGTGAATGTAAATTTTGGTGCAAATCCGTCGAAAATTGCGGCTGTGCATTCGTTACACACAGACACACACATCTTGCCTTTTAGATTGAAACGTCTAGGGGAAGTAATCAGTCATAAAGATACTAACTTAACTTCTTGTTACAGATGGGACAAGAAATCTAGATAATAAATGTTAATGTCAGTGTATCACATTTTTGCAATGAAAGGGACACAACTCTCAATATCTCATCTCCTTCTAAGTGGTGTTCAAATAACTTGGACCAATTTTAAATGTGAATTAATTTAAGTGTCTAATGATTATTTCTTTTTCTTTCAGATTTAAGTTTTGGCAATTTCAATTGATTTGAATGCTATGGTGCCACATGCCACGCAGCCAATGTGACAATGGATTTATTCAATGAAAAGTTCCCAGGTCGCATCATTTATCGAAACAGCGAAGTCAATTGGCCACCACGATCGTGCGACTTGACGCCTTTAGATTTCTTCGTTTGGGGTCATCTCAAAAGTAAGGTTGATGCCAACAAGCCAACAACAATTCAACAGCTGAAGGATGTGATAATAAGGCATATTGGTGAGATCGAGGAGCAACTATGCAGAGACGTCATCAAAAAATTTTGACCATCGACGGAGGTGCGCCGCTGAAGACTAGGCGGGCATTTGGGCGATATTATTTTTCACATATAATTGCCATGACTTAAATAACATGATTCAATAGAGAAATATATAAATTTTTACCAATAACACTGATTTATTTACTGCTGACTTTGATCCGTCTTAATTAAACACACTTTATATCATAAATACCAATCTCAATGTGTCACTGTGTCGCACATTTTCAATTAAAGGGACACAACTCTCTTACTTTCAATGTTACAGACATTTTGGATTCTCAAATTTTCATTACTGCGATTGGTTTCGGCGATTATTTTACGTGATTTTTTTGCGACGAATTTTTTGTACGATAACAATTTTTATAACTTGTGAATAAATTTATAAATAATCGGAATTAATTGTGAAATTCAGCGAAAGTCACCTATGAAATAAAAATAATTGTTTGCAAGGAAAGTAAGGACTTACGCACATCAAAATGCCTTTATATTAAGTGGTGGTAGAAGAATTATCGTTGGACTTTTAAAAGGTAAGCTTAAATATTAATGCAATATTTAAATGCAGCTATCAATTTTAAGTATTTCTGTAATTTATTGTTGCCTATCGCATAGGGCAGCATTATGCCTCGCAAAAAGAAATCTCCATCAACAGAGGACCAGATTTCAATAAAAAGAACCAAGGCTGCAGCAAGGAAAAGCAAGTCACCCGCAAACGGCAGCTAGAACAGCTTCCAATGCTGAGAATATACAAAGCCTGAGGAATTCTTAAAGACTTGAACAAGCCGAAGGCCCAATTAAGAGCATTCCCCAGGAGCTAGCTTAAAGGCCACCCGATAGGTCGGTTTTTAAGCTAGTGCATTTATATATATACACATATATATATATATATATATATATATATATATATATATGAACATTGAAGTCAACGCTTTGAGGCAGTCGTCAGGCCTGACGATTGCGTCTAGCATGAAACAATGTTCACTTTTATATTTACACACGCTCTATTTCTGATATTGAGCAATTTATCCCATTAAGACTGCATTTCTTCATATATATATATATATATAAGTAATGAAACGTTTGGTAATCCGTATGGATAATCTCAAGGAGGATGTAATCCAGAGAGCATTTCTTCATCTATCTATCTATCTATCTATCTATCTATCTATCTAGATATGTGATGAAACGTTTGGTAATCCGTACGGATAATCTCAAGGAGGATGTAATCCAGAGAGCTCAATGTCAAATCAGAGCAATTATTAATTCAATTTAAATAGAATACAGTACATCTTAAGGGTCACTTGATCATAATTTATTTCCCCAGGTATATGTTTTACCAAGTTCATCAGACTGCACTTCCAAGGGCGAAAAATGTTTTAAATTTACATATAGCTTTTATAAACTTCTGAGGTATAGTTTTAAGTAGATGTAAGGTTATATAGAAAGAAGTGGAGGAGGAGTATGAGAGACATGATCGAAATTAGAGAGGGAAGGGAGAGATATGAGTAATTTTAAATCTATTTTTATTAAGATATTTAAGAGTAAGGACCAGATATTGACCTATTTAATAAGTCATATATATATATATATATATATATATATATATATATATATATATATATATATATATAAGTCCGGTAAGATGTCCATATAAATGTTCAAATGGCCATCGTTGTACCACAGCACATGAACACATAACAAATGTTTAAAATGTTCTACGCTTGCTTCTACACACGCATTCACTTGCCAGCTCATTGATTGGTCGGCCCTTTCAAATACTCCCACATGATGTCGAATAGTTGATGTAGCATCTTCGCATTATGAATGCCTGCTGTATAAACCAAATTTTTTAGATTACCTCACCGATAAAAATCCATGGAACCTGTCGTCCCTTATCTATCAATCTTTAATGTGACTAAGTGACTAAAATGTGCTGGAGCTCCATCGTGCATGAATCACATGCACCTTCATATTAGCAGGGATGCATCCCCTAGCAAGTCTGGATGACGCGGCTGCCTTTGGTCTGGAAATGCAATCTGATACAGCCGTACAGCCCCGCGTCTATTACCATTCACGCGGCCGTATGTAAAATCATATCTGCCTGCTCACGATATGAATATCCTGCCAGTGTTAAATAGAATCACTTCTCAGTTAACCCACTACTACACACGTTAAACGTTGAAGACTGACTAGCAACAAATGTAGTCTACATGACAACACAGCCCCATCTATCGTAAACTTCCATTAAACTTAATAACTCAAAAACGAAAGATTTGCCGACATATGTTTACATTGACTTTTGTTCTTGTTTTTGGTGTGAGAAACCCGCCTCCAAAAGTATTTTGATACATCCTTTATATATACACACATATTATCCGTATCATTCTCATCATAGTTCATTTGAATTCTTCTTTCGCCAATTCAGCAGTGGCTAGCTACTGCTGACTGCTTGACGCTATGCGTATTGCCTGATTTTAGTCTTTCCCCAAATTTAATCTATATTACGTCTGGAAGTATTGTATCATTTTTATTATGGAAAGAGATTAATGCAAATTCAATATTGTCTGTTCAGTTTTCAAGTTTTCATTACAATCGGCATAAATACACCGAACCTCACTCTCTCCTGTTGCATGATTAATTTTCGTATAAGCTGAATCAAATTTCAGAATCATTTTTATAGAACAAGCAATATTTTAGGAATACACGCCATGACTAATATTTATGCCAGTTTTGTTGAGAGAAAATGAGAATCATCTTCTTTTTATTTATAAATTACGTTTATTATAAATACAGTTATTACTATACTTCACCAAAATCATGATTTATTTATTCATTAATACATCTGGGTCGGCGATATCTGTGTCTTTGTTAAAAAAAACTACGGGTGTATGAAGTCTTATAACGAAAAAATTCCTTTTTGTAAGAATTTTTTTTATCCGACATTAATTCTTATTAATATAAACGTTATTTTAAGAGTAATGACTAATTTTTTAAAATTTTTATCTTGTATGACTGCGTTTAAGAATGAAAAACTGTTGCCGTTACACTTTATCCCTGATATTGAGCACATGTACGCATAAATTTAGAATATATATATATATATATATATATATATATATATATATATATATATATATATATATATATATATATATATATATGTATATATATATATATATATATATATATATATATTCTAACTAATACATATGTATATATATATATAGATGTATTATAATTTTATCATATAGACAAAACCATTTTACTCACTACAAAGATACAACTTGGTTTCAGTGCATAACCATTTCCGATTCTCACCCGTCGAAGTGCAGCTGAAATGCACAGAAACAAGTTGAATCTTTGTAGTGAGTAAAATGGTTTTGTGTATATGATAAAATTATAATAAATAAATAATTATCGCTTTAGTATCGGTATCGTGTCCTCTTTTGGATTAATGCAGTGAACATTGGAATTTATATATAACTTTCGTCCTTATCGCATCGTATATATATATATATATATATATATATATATATATATATATATATATATATATATATATAGGTACCTGCACTTGCTCGCTGAAAAAACAGCATAGCATGATGAAAAATCACCAAACTTAATAAAAACAAAATTTTATTGTCAATATATATTAATATAAAATAGGCAAATGCCAAAGATAGATTGTTTTTTATATATATATATATATATATATATATATATATATATATATATATATATATATATATATATATATATATATAACAATGTATTTATCTGTTTCATTCGTTGGCCAAATTTTTCAAATTACGATAGAGCTTTGACCAGCGTGCAATCAAAATTGCTTAAGCTTTTGACTTATACATTTTTTTTAGATTTACTTCCTTGAAGTAAAAAAAAAAACAAAACAAAACAAAAAAACTTTTACCACGTTCAACTTTCGTGACCGAAAATCACGTTGTTTCAAAAGGACATTTTGTGCCTTGACATAACTATTAGGTTGGTGCAAAAATAATGCCGTAATAATGTCGTTTTTTGACGTATTTTTAACGTCAAAAAACGACATTATTACGTCATTATTTTTGCACCAACCTAATATTATTTTATCTACCTCAACTCCGCCGGCAATGTTTATTGTTTTAAAATGCGTTGATTAGAACTGTAATAAAACTCAAACATATGAAAGTGAATTTATACATTTTCTTTGTTCATGTCAACAAAGATATTAAACTCTATTTATTTATTTATTTATTAGATTGTCTATTTACAAGAACAATTTTATATTTATCACGTTATAAAATTCTGCGAAGCAATTACAATGCAATGTCTATTATTTACCGATTTATAAAGAAATAAATATGAGAACAACCTTTTTATTCATATATTTATAAGAATTACATGAATTATTAAAACAATATCTTCCACGTATAATTAAATCTTTATTATTGACCATTTTATAAAGTTCGAATTGTCATTATGTTTTGCCAACTATTGCAAAGTACACTGGCTTCATCAACTGCTTTTATCAAGGTGGTTAGGGCGTAGTCTTCATTCAAGATTTCTTGATCGGGTTACCAATAATCTATCGGCATATTTTCTAAGTATTTTTAGAATAATTAGCAACGATTTAAAAATGTTCACTTCTGTTTAAAAAAGAATAGGATGATGGATAATCTATAATTGCTGGCGTGTCAGGCATTCGATTCTATCGTCATCTTTGACAATGACTATAAAAAATATTGGGAAATTAAAACAAGAAGTAATCTGAAATATAAAATAAGTTAATTTCATTTCTTTTATTACAATGTTAGATCGTAACGATTTCCATTTGAAACAAAGCCATGAGAATAACCCCACCAAAAATCTTTTTAAAAAAACCGTCAAGAAAATATGTTGACTGGATCAAGGTAGATAACTCTGTGCCAAATATATGAGAGTAGTTTTTCTTAGTTTAAAAATTGGCTGTTTAATAATTTATATTTCATTTCATGCGATCATACGGAAATGTCAGAACGCGACACACACACACACACACACACACACACACACACACACTAAATTATAAAACGCTAAATACAGAAAGATGAAAGAAATAAGAAAAGAATAAAAAAAACAAATAAAAAATTTTTAAAATATATTTAATTTAACCAATGTAAAACAAAAATAAAATATAAGGGAAGTTACTCTGTATATTAGATAAATTTACAGAAGTAATCTCCCTTGGAGATTTCCGCTAAAAACGCACACATGATATATATTTAGTTTTTGCTATATGTTTTATCTTCAATATTATACTGTTTATTATATGAACCCTTTCAATCAATAAATTTTTCTTAAGTATTTAAAAAATGTAAGATAAAATAAAACTAGCCGTTATTATTTCTCTTTGTAGAGAAGGTGTGTAGTGGCGTAGAGCTTATGGGTTAAAAAATGAACAGTTGATTTACCCACGTCAAGAAGCTTAATGATGGAGGATATTGACGAGGAAATACAAGATTAGCAAAACAAGATAAGTAAATTCACGAATTTACACGCTTGAATTCGTGTCAGCAGCTCGTTTAAGGAAGTATCTCGATTATGTCATTATTTTCACTTCCCGTTAAATGTGCCATCCATTTTAGTTGTTGCTGTTGCTGAAAGTCCTCAAGTGATGTGGTTTCTGTTATTTAGTACGGTTCATTATTTGAGATTTTTGTAGCGCCAATTCATAATGTTTGAAGAGGTGTGAGCAGTCAATTTAAAGAAAAAATAATATATGTTTATAGTAGCATTTATATTATATTATATATAAACATAAAAATATTATATACCGCTTATACTCGTGTATAAGTCGACTTCAGGTATAGCGTGTAGGGATATTATTATTAATAAATACAAAAAACTACTACTACTACTACTACTACTACTACTAATAATAATAATAATAGTAAACACCATAAATCAAATAAATTTAAAAAATAACATTAAAACATTGTTTAGAATAAAATAAATAAAACGAAAATAAAAAAAAAAATTTCTTCAAGCTTGCAACAGAAAATTCCTCCCGCTTAAAAACGCCGAACTGACTTTCTTTGATAGTGAATTTCAAAGGGTCAAGACGTCCATCAACTATCCTCGACACCTTGCTTGTCATAAGACTTAGTGACTTTCTTCATCGATTACATGCAAACTCAAAACACTTATAACTAAAATACCCACGTACAAACACATGCACAGAGATATAAATAAAATTACATGATTTTAATCTAAAATTTAACATGCTTTTTATATTATTTTCGTGTATATTTTTATTCCTATGAACACGAGACCATCCCTGTTGGTATAAGGTCAGTGATCCCATGAGTTCAAACCCGAATTCTTTTATGAAATACCTAATATTTTCAGAGAGATTGTGTGTAATGCGACCCCAGATTCTGATCAATACAAATCGGCCTAGCGATATAACCAAATATTAAAGTACTGTTTATCATGCTGGACATATTCCATAGGAAATTCTTTCTTGAATAAAGCAACCGCAAAATGCTGAGAAATATCTGATACGAATATTTAAATAGTGTACATATGTTTTTGTTCATGTCTGGAAATTAATTATTTTTAATCTTCAGAAACTGATGGGCACCCCGATTTTTGCCGTAAATATCATTAAAAACCGCACTATACTCGAGTATATACGATAAAACTGCTCTTAATTAATCACCACAGAGATCCTTCCCTGCCCTCCATTAGAATGTCTGACGCTCAACTTCTCGAGATTAACTCTCTGCGGCTGCTCGGTCTCACTGCTGATCTGAGATGGAACAAATACATTGAGTCAATTGCTTCGTCCACCGCAAGGAAAGTTGGCTCCCTGTGCCGCGCCAGGAAATTTTTCTCCCCGGAATCGATCCTCCAGTTCTACAAATCAACAATTCGCCCTTGCATGGAGAATTGCTGCCATATATGGTCTGGAGCCCTTTCTGTTTGCTTCGGGGTTCTTGATAAGATCCAGAGGCGGATATGCAATATAATTGGACCTGTTCTGACATCTCGTCTATAGTCGCTCTCTCACAGACGCGCCATCGTCTCTCTTTGTCTTTTTTACAAATATTTTCGTGGTAATTGTTCTGAGAAGCTGCATTCACTGGTTCCCAGACTTCATGAATTCAAGCACACTACGAGGCTGGTATCCCGCTCTCACACTTTCACTGTCGAAACTCCTAAATGTAGCCGTCTCTTCTACACCAATAGCCTGATGTCTCGCACCTCTCGCCTGTGGAACTCCCTTCCCTATTCCAGTTTCCCTGAGAGCTATAATCTCCAACTATTCAAATGTAATGTCAATCGACATCTCCAGTTGATTTCATCTATCCACTATCCTTCTCCTCATCATTTCCGCTATCACTCCTATTTGATCTTGCTTCAAATATTCTGTAACTCCTTGTGTCCTATTGGCTTCCCGCCTTGCTTGGGGTGAAGCGATTAAAAAAAAAATTATATTATGAAAATATTATATCATACATTATATATATATATATATATATATATATATATATATATATTATATTAGATAAATATCATATTATATATTATATAAATAATATGTAAATATTATATTACATATTGTATAAAGATTATGTTATATTATATCAATATTATATTATATCAATATTATATCATATAAATATTATTTCATACATTATAAAAATATTATATTATACAAATATATATTATACAAATATTATATTATATAAATATATTATAAATTATAAATTATTATATTATATGTTATACAAACATTATATTATATATTATATTATATATATTATATTACATATATAATTATTATATTATATAAGTAATATATTATACATATTTATAAATAGTATATAAATATTATATATTATATAAATATCATAGTATATTATATTATACAAATATATTGTTATATAAATTTATTATACATTATTCAAATTATATATATTCTGTAAATATTATATTTTGCATTATACAAATATTATATTATATATTATATAGATATTATATTATATATTATATAAATATTATATTATGTAAGTATTACATTATATATTATATACATTATATAATTATCATATTATATAAATATTATATTATATATTATATAAATATGAACATTTATATCCTATAAATGATAAACTGTAAAACATCGATTAAAAGTCTTACTGTCATATATCATTGAAACACTTTTCCAGTATGATAACGAAAATTAATCAACAAAGAGCCTTGTCAGTACCTGGCTGTATATCCGATTGGAAATATCAGGTGATATAAGCTTGGATGTGTGTGTGGTGTAATGAATAATTGCTTGCAATTGTTAATCAGAGAACTGAGATCCAATTCCTATTGGTTTCATTATATTCACTTACGTGCAAATTCCTTTGGGAAAGGTATGAAGCCACCTCTTCGCTCCCCAGCTATGGGATAATTAGCAAGTCTTATATCATTAAATAATTATTTTCTCCTCCACCCACCAAAAAATAATTCTTAAATATATTTTCTGCCTTTGTATAACCTGCAATGGGTTTATAGGCCGTTCAAAAAGGAAGCAATCAATCAATCGATCAATCGATCAGTCAATCAATCAATCAATCAATCGATCAAATTGATTTAAATAACTAATGGGAGATGGAATGTGTTCCCTAATACTGATAATTTCTTAAGTCCAATAAATCTCTCATTTCGTAACGAAGAAACAAGTTCTGTATATCCCAGCATTTTAAAGAACATTGTTTTCTCAAATGCGAGATGTCAGCCGGCAAATGACAAAAAGTTATCTCCCCTTGACTAAAAAAAAAAATGAAAAAAAGAAAGCTAAACATAGACAATCACAAGAATACAAAAACAGGAGAACTGCAAGAGACTTCGTTAGGCGCGTAAAATAAACAGCCTTTTTTTTGCTCCAACTAGCAAAGTAAGCGGGCGTGCGTTTTTCTTGGTCCTGAACAATCCCCAAAGATATTATTATTTTGGCACACAAGCAATTCTATTTAATTACACACCTACTTTTTTATTTATTAACAATACCATATATATATATATATATATATATATATATATATATATATATATATATATATATATATATAAAGAAATATAGTTTTAAGGTGTGCTATATTTATGGGATAAGGTGCTCAATATCAGAGATAGAGCGTATGTAAACATAAATATAAAAGTGAACATTGAAGTCAACGCTAAGAGGTGGTCTGACGATTGCGTCCAGCATGAAACAGCCTGTCGCCTCTGAGAGTTGACTTCAATGTTCACTTTATATATATATATATATATATATATGAATGAGACCTCACATTTATACACACACCCACACGAATATACACACTTACACACACCATACTCACTCACTCCCTCCCTAATGAGCCAAATGATAACACACACCCACAGCAATACACACGCTTACGCATATCATACTCACTCACTCCCTAAGAACCAAATAACACATACAGAAACACTAAACAGAGACACATCCCTTCTCCAGGACTAATAAAACTGTCAAACTGACCACGGGAATTCAGAGCAGCATAGATCCATCCAGCTCTTATCTGAAATAACAACTTAAAAGAGACTGTTTGACCAACACAAGGAATGTTAAAAGATTCATGTTAAAAAGATAAAAAACTAAAAAAAAAAAAACTAATGGGTGATGGAATGTGTTCCCTAATACTGATAATTTCTTAAAACGATGTTTATGTTTTGAAACATTTCTTATGTCTAAATTTCGAAAATATCTTATTACGAAGATTCAGCAGTTCATCTTGATTCTTATCTTTGATAATAAAATTTGTTTCCGCCATGCACAGATCACACCGATCACGGAAGTTATTAGGTGTTCTAGCTCTTGATAGGTATCTCCATTTCAAAAGTGGGGTTAATCCCTTATCCACCAGATCCCAGTAGTGTTTGGATAAGGAAGTTTGACTTCTGAGGCATCTATATCTAAAAGAGCGTCTATGGTTGTATAGACGCTGCTTCCAATCACCGGTGGATATACCTATATATCTTTTTTTCTCGTTTATATTTTCCTCGGGAAAGATTGTTGCCTCGTATATTACATTTTCATACTTACATTTACCCCCGATTGGACAATGATCTTTATTCCTACAATTGCAGGTAGGGTTACTCGATTGAGTTACATTACAATGGTAGTTTCTAAGTATTCTGCAATTATGGGAAGATATGATTTTCTCCATATTTCTAACACATGAGTAACTAATTTTCAGAGTCTTCCTATTGAAAGTTTTACGTAGTGGATGTTTACTGTGAAAATGTTTATCAATTAATTTCAGAAAGAAACTTCCTATATCAAGATGAACTGCTGAATCTTCGTAATAAGATATTTTCGAAATGTAGACATAAGAAACGTTTCAAAACATAAACATCGTTTTGTAACATTTTGTCACTTATGTCAGTTCCATCTTGGTTCAAAACATCGGGCATGACATTTTAACGGAATGACTATTATGTTTATTTTGTTTATCTCTATATAGATCATTGTGTATGTTTATGTGATACGCTATGTATTTAATTTTTTATTTTTACCCCCAAATTGTTGAAATTTTACTTATTTAGATTTTAAATTCTAATTTATATGTATATATGTATGTATATGTATGTATGTATGTAGCTATATGTGTATGTGTGTGTATGCATGTATATGAGTATATGTGTATATATATATGTATGTATGTACTTAGCTACGTGTGTATGTGGGTATATATTTAGGTGTGTGTGTATAGGTATATGTATGTATATGTATGGATGTACATGTATATGCATGCGTATGTGAGTATATGTATGTTCGTGTATACGTATATGGATGTAGGTATATGTAGATGGATGTATATGTAGAGATGTGTGTATATATATGTGTGTATGTTTTGGTATGTATGTACCCATATATATATATGTATATGGGTGTATATGTACGTATATATGTATGTATGTATAGATAGACGGATAGATACAGGGATACATTATTTACTTGTTTAAATGGGTGTATGTAATTGTATAAAAATGTAGGGTTTTAGGTATATATGTTTAAGTGTACGTATGCGTATGTTCGTATGTATATATGTGGGTAAATGTGTAAGGACTGGATGCCTATGGATGTCTGTGCGTATATGTAGGTATGTGTGTATGTATCTTTGTATGTATATATATATATCTATTTGTGTGTGTGTATGTATATATGTGTATATGTGTGCATGTGTATGTATTTATGTATATGTGTGTATATGGGTATAGGTGGATATATATGTGTGTATATATATATGTGTGTATATATATATGTGTGTATATATATATATATATATATATATATATGTGTGTGTGTGTGTGTGTATATATATATGTGTTTATGTAGGTATATGCATATATATATGTGTATGTGTGTGTATATATGTGTATATATATGTGTGTGTATGTATGCGTGTATATGTGTATGTGTATATGTATATATGTAGGTGTAATTATTTGTATATTATATGCGCGGTACTTATTAGAAAGCGCTTAGTATCACAGATAGAGCTAAGATAGTGAATCAGATATATGTATATGTGTATATGTGTGTGTGTATGTATGTGTATGTGTGTATTTGTGTGGATATGTGGATATATGTGTATATGTGTACATGGGTATATGTATGTGTGTATATATGTACACGCCGTTGTGTATGTATATACGTGTATATGTTATTGTGTATGTGTGTATTCGCATGTGTTTTGAACATAAAAATATAGGTCCTTGCTAGATTAGATAATCGTTATATTTATTCTTTATATGTTTATATTTGATTTGTAGCCTGTAGTCGATATTATTTTTGTCAAATTTTCTCAATTACACAGCGTCCCTTTCAATTTTAATTTCACCCGCCCCATCTTTCTTCCCCACCACTTCTTTCCTTACCTCTCCCTCCTTCTTATTCTGATCTTTAACATTAGATCGTCTATGGTGTGTGTATGTCACCATGAAATGTATCTTTAATGTATTAGACATACAACAACATTCATATTTCCCCCTTCCACTCGCCTCTAGTTTAAAAAAAAAACCCTCTCTGTTAAATTTTAATCTCCCACCTTTTCTCGTCTGTTACCCCTCTCTTTAGCTCTAACATTCGTCCCACACTCTCATACTTACTCTCTCCCTAAATTCTATTTTTATTTCCGGAGTGGGTTTTTCTGTTTTCTTTTTGAATTTGTAGGTCTGATGAATTGGATCGTATTTACGATTCCAATGGAATAAATTATGACCATGGAATATTAGTGTTTAAGCCTTTTTATTATATCCTTACTCTGTCCTGGACATTGAGTTCTACCTGGATTCTATCCTCTCGGAATTTTTTATTCAAAATATAAACATGTGTGTATATGCACCTGTGTATTTTGCATATATATGTGTATATTTACCACTAATATTATATATATATATATATATATATATATATATATATATATATATATATATATATATATATATATATATATATATAGGTATAGATAGATAGATAGATAGATAGATAGATAGTTAAGTTACGAAAACCTTGGTAATCCGTATGGGTAGTCCCAAGGGTGATGAAATCCTGAGAGCTCAATGTAAATTCAGAGCTAATTATTTAAAGAAAAACAGACTACTTTAAGGCTCCATTGTAATAGTTTATTTCACCAGAGACCTTTTAAAGTACCCTGGCTCATCAGACATCACTTCCAAAAGGTTTTAAAGTGATGTCTGGTTATTGCAATGGAGCTTCAAAGTGGTCTGTTTTTCTTTAAATTATATATATATATAAAGTAACAGTAGTAACTACTGCAGGTACGCACAATTAAAAATTAAATAAATTAAATAAATAACCCATTTAAAGTTAAATTCCGATATCGAACAGACTGAAAGTTAAAAAAAAAAAACAATTTTTTTTTATTATAGGTTGATCTTTAATTTCTCTTTTCGTTGCAATTGCAATTGATATCGCCTAGTTAAACGTAATTAAAACTTAATTTTTTCCCCTTTTTTAGCACACATACGGTGGCGTATTCGAAATTTTTACATAGTTCGTCTTCGCTAATGTCTTTTAAGAGTGACTTTATGTGAAGCGATCATAAAGAATGGTGATTTTAAAAATAAAATAAAAAATGCGCGCAAAATAAATGTAAAACTACAGAGATTGGTTGCAAATACGAAGAAAGATTATGCCGAATTGAGGATTCGAATAAAGATAGAATAGTTGTATTATTTCTAAATTATTCTAACTTTTACTGAAGGTAAATGGCCGAAGTCCCAAATGCCGTCCACTGGAGTTTACACTGAGGTCGGCTTCTAGGCTAATCGTTAATATATGTCTAGTAAACTAATCTGCCAATTTTTGTTATTTTAAATGGAACGAGACAACTGTAACAGCTCTTTGAACATGCTCTGATCAACACTGCTCGTCATAGCTGACAAGTTTACAGGATGTAGTCGGGACGGAAAGACAATTTGAAAGATCCTTATGTTATAAAGTTTTGTCTTGACAGACATAATTATCAAAACTCTGTCTCACCATCCCAGATCTTGCTTCCTGTTACTTTTGCTTGTTCCCCAAATGTGAAGGATAGTCCCAGAGGAAGTCGTTTTGAAGACGTTGAGAAAATGAAGGAGGCTTAGACAAGGGTCCTGGGCAACTACACTTTGGATGACATCCAATCGGCATTCACAAGTGCATTGAAGTCAGAGGATCCTACTTCGAAGGATATCAGGGCATGTTCTTCTTTGAAATTAATAAATGTCTCCTCGGAAAAAAAAGTTTCAAAATTTCTGGAATGCAGATCTCTATTTCTAAAAGGCAGGATGTGTGTGTGCGTGTGTGTGTGTGTGTGTGTGTGTGTGTGTGTGTGTGTGTGTAACGAATGCACGGCCGCAATTTTCGACGGATTTGCACCAAAATTTACATGCACAAGCTCCAAGTTAGCGGGAAGGCCAAGACCAACTTTGCATTTCCCAACTCCCGTCGATAGTGGAAACAATCGATTTTTTCATGTTTCTACCGCAGTTTTCATGTAGTTTGTGGCCATTTTCTACTGGCCAGAGTGAGAGCCTATAGCTGGTTGCTATGAATAGGCAGGAAGATTCTATTGGCCAGCGTGTGAGCCAACAGCTGACTGACACGAATGTTAACTAGCATACTAGCATGCAAAAAAAAAAAAAAAATCGATAGCTGCATTCGTCACAAGTGGGAAAAATTTAAATCTGCATGGCACTTTACTCCAATTGGCTCATTCTCAACGTTGATTCTGATTCTGCAGAACTGGGTTGGGTGTGAAAAAGTATTTGGTGTTAACATTCTTTTTTCATTCGGTTTTTCCAGTTACGAGTCCTGATCGTTTTGTGTTGATTTTGTTTAGTTCTTTTTTCGTAACAGATTTAATGTTTAGTATAGAGCTTAGAAAAAATTTGCAGTGTGAGATCGTCAAGAAGTAAGGCATGTAGCAACATCAGCACGGCAAAGGGCACTCCTTTAAAGGCAAGGAAGGGCAAAAATATTTTATGTCAAGTGATAGCGATTGCTGTATGAGTCGTGCGATTTTTGAATCAAGCCCGGGCAACGCCGGGTCATGCTGCTAGTTGGGAATATAAATATACGGACAGCGAGTATTCATCCAAACTTCTGATGGACGCTCCATGTTGTGGTCGAGGGACTTGCATGGTCTGATGTCTAAACTCATAGTAGAGCCACCGTTGGCGGCAAGGTCGAAGACGAGGACACAGACCGAGCGTGACTAACCCCCAAAAAACGCAACGGTAGAAGAAACGGATGACGATCACAAGAAATTTCAGGGGTTGAACCAGCGGACAAAGACGGCGACGCATGAGTGACATGTTACATAACGGGTCACTCGAAATTATAACAGAGTCAACGGCAGTCCGTTTTAGATTTGTAATTGGATTCTACATGTATGTGCTGCAGAGGAAGGTTAGAAAATCAAGTGTGTGGGTCATTTCCTGGCATGTTGGCGTCCACCTTAAACAAATTCACGCTATCGGCAGTCTCTTCAACTCCGATTTTCTTTCATCTCCAACTAATTCCTGCAGAGTCAATCGACGATAGGGAATCGGTGATTGGGGCAGGTTTGGGAGAAACTCAAAGCTTCTAGTACCGAACCGGCACATGGCGGAAAATTTAGTCAGCGTCATGGCCATAAAGATCAGCAAAGAAGAAATTTCTATTTTCACATCAAGTATAAGTATGTATATAATTAGGTCACATTTTTTTTTTAAATTTATATTTAAATATTAAGTAAAATTTATGACAATGACGGCAAAAATAGCTAATTAATTTCACTGATTTAGTAAACTTTTATTTTTTATATAAACCTAGTAGTATATTGTTTCTCATGTAAGTACAAAGAACATGGGTCATTCAATGGCTTACATCTTCTA
>OZ010598.1:33551655-33564155 GCA_963932145.1 Acanthosepion lycidas
TCTATCTATCTATCTATATCTATATCTATATATATATATATATATATATATATATATATATATCAGGTCATCCCATAAGTTCTGTCCGAATTTTGAATAAAGAAAACAAGTGACCAAATGTTACATTTAATTACAGATTCAATCAACAATGTATTTTCCCTGATTATCTATGACTTCCTTCCATCTATTAACAAGCTTACTAATTCCATTACTGTAAAATTGTTTTAGCTTTGATTCGAAGAACTCACAAATGTCAGTTTTAACCTCTTCCTGTGTTACAAAAGCTGTTTCTTCCAAATGATTCTGTAAGCTACGAAACAAATGGTAATCTGAAGGAGCAAGATCGGGAGAATAAGGTAGATAAGGAATTTTCTCCCAACAAAGTTCATTGATCTTTTGTGACATGATTCTTGCTGTGTGAAACATCACCTCTTTTTGATTCACTACAGCAGGTCTTTTTTTCCTCAAAGCTTGGTTCAAACGCTCTAATTGCTGACAGTATATTTGAGCATTAATTGTTGCATTAGGTTGTAAGAATTCAAAGTGGATTATTTCTTGGCGATCCCACTAGATTGAAAGAAGAACCGTTTGATGATGTAGTTTCCTTCTCAGCTGTGACTGGGGTCCTTCCCCTTTAACAAGCCACTCTCTACGACTCTTAACATTTCGATAAAAGATCCATTTTTTGTCGCCAGTCACAAGTCTATCCAAAAAAGGTGAAAAAAGTTGGCGAGAATGGAGAGAAGAGCAGATGCCAACTCGGGATTTGAGGTTGTTTTCAGAAAAGTCACGAGACACCCATTTTCCAAGTTTAGGAACTTTTTCAAGTTGTTGAAGATGACGATGAACAGTTGTATGGTTTGAACTGAGAACCACTGCCAATTCCTCAACTGATAAAGCAGGATTTTCTTCAAGGGCTGCTTCAAGAAGCTTTTCATCAAACTCAATTGTACGTCCGGTTCGATCTTCATCTTCAGTGATGAAATCTCCACCTCTGAATTTTGCAAACCATCTTCTGGAAATTCTTTCATTCACACATTCCTCTGCATAAACTGAGTGAATGTTTCTAGCCGCTTCGGCTGCTGAGTTTCCTTTCTTGAACTCATAAAGCATTATGTACCTCAAATGATTCTTGGGTACTTCCATGTTAGCAAGGTTTTAATCAAACAAAACTTAATTTTATTGTTCTCTGAAATAAAATTTTATCAGTTAAAATGCATCTAAACATAAAAATAATGTTCAGCTCCATTAGACATTATAAAATACACTTTAAATTTCGTTCAATTTAACAATAAGTTAAAATTCGAACAGAACTTATGGGATTACCTGATACACACACACACACATATATATATATATATATATATATATATATATATATATATATATATATATATATATATATATGCAAGCATGTTCACGGACGGCGCCATATTGTTTATTAACCGAGGTACTTTCAATCTCCTCCGAGATCATTCCTCAGGAATGAATAGCGAAGACGACTTAATGTAATTGTAATCGTTGTAATGGTGAAGTACTTGGGTTAACACGTGAATACGGTGCCTTCCTTGAAGAATTTCAACTTAATATTAAGAAGATAATTAGAAAACTAGAAAGGGTTATTATAAAAATAAATAGACATATGTCGAAACATGCTCGAATGAAGATATGCTGTCTAAATATATGCGTGTCACTGTGGGTGTGTTTGTGTGTGTGTGTGCGTGTGCGTGTGCGTGTAAGGTTGTTAATGCGTGTGATGAAAATCGAAATGACATCGTTAAACTGAAAATGTTAGGAAAGGAACACATGTGAGATAAGATAAAATCTCCTTAAATGAGACTGACTGATAAAAGCCAGAGGCGAATAAAGACAGTCGAAAACAAAATCATTTTCTTTCAAATTAAGGTAAGTGATTTCAAAGTGACTTCAATAATTTGATACTTTCATCTTTTAGTATTCAAAGAAAACTAAAAGAAAAACATATCTGTATATACAGATTTTTTTTTTTTTTGAATTCGTGGTCAAGCGCGAAGGGTAGACATTCCGGTACAGAATGGTTTTGTCTAATTAATATTCGCATTAAAGAGAGTTTGTCTGCTTTGAAAATCAACATTACTCTCTCTGATATCTTCTCGAACTGCGGGAAGTACGCAACTCGATCTAAAAAGATGCCATCTTTATGTCGATTATGATAAATGACAGCGTAAATGAAGGGTAGAAAGATAGTGATTTTTTTTTCTTTACAGTTATCAAGTATGTTATTAAGCAGAAATAATTAGAATGAAGTTGTTAAAATTTTAGATGCTAGGTTGATGAGGCTGATGAAACGAAATGGACAACAGAACGAGGATATGTATGATTAATGCTAAGTTTATTTATAAAGGAGAGGCTGTTGGGTATATTGATCTGGTAATTAAGGTAATGGTGGTCGGACTGGTCGTGTTGAGGGTTGGACTAGTTGTGTCAATGGTTGGAGTCGAGGTGTAGACGTCCCGGCCGTGCCAAGTGTTGGAAAGAGATTGCGGACGTTCCAGTCGCGTCGACGGTTGGACGTTGAGGTCAACGACGGGATGCTGAGGTACCTTCGTTCCAGTCCCATAGTAATTACAACCGACAGTATACGGAAAGGTTGGTCGTTGAAGATGATCGCAGCTGGTCGTCGCAGGAGCGTGTCTGCTAGTCGTTGCAGGCGATCGCTGCTGGTCGTTGCAGGTGATTGCTGCTGGTCGCTGTAGGTGATCGCTGCTGGTCGCTGTAGGTGATCGCTGCTGGTCGTTGTAGGCGATTGCTTCTGGTCATTGCAGGTGATTGCTGCTATTTAGCTGGTCTGGTTTCGGACTGGACGTATCAGGCTGGAATGGGGAGCTGGCGTGGCGATACAGTGCTCGGCATCGGCGATGGTATCTAGTCAGTACCAGGAAGATGGCATTGCGATGTTGTTGGACATATCGAATGTCCAGTGCTGGCGTTGCGTTCCTGCTGGTCGAGTCCGATATCGAAACCTCCCGTAGTAATCATGACCGTAATGCATGGGAAAGGGTACGGACAACGTGCGGGCAGCCAGTAGGGATGGAATGCCGAGATTCGAACATGGGCAAGGAGCCCAAAGTAAGAAGGCGAAGTAAAGAGAGAAAGAGTGGTAGATCCAACTCGCGTCCAGTTGGCAGACCAAAAAGAAAATGGGAGCGTAACTTAATACGCAGCTCGTGTCGGCTTCCTGACCACAAAGCCAGGATCCTGCGTACCGACCGTTCGGTCGTCTGGGTACCGACCTTGAATTCGGCGAGAAGTCGCTGTGTTATGTTATGGAAGACCAACAACAGACATGGTCCCGTAAAAATGCTAAAAGATCTCTCTAAAAATGAGTTCAGATTTGCTAGGTAAAAACAGAGGTCTAAAAATGCTAAGAGGTGTATTACGACTAGTTTCGTAGCACAAACATAACTAAAAAGTAATTAGCTCATTTCTAAAGCGAAATGAGACTAAAATACCAGCGTTTAGGGAACCCGATCAAAAGGTCAAAGTCGAAGAGCTCTGTTCTCTTCCGTTTTAGAGAGCGGGCAAATGCTACCGCGACACACACACACACACACACACACACACACACACACACACACACACACACACACACATATATATATATATATATTATTTTTTATGTGCAGTGCTTAATGGAAAGCGCTCAATATCAGATAAGCGGCTAATTATTCTTTGAGAAACTGTCAAGAAACTTTTGGATATATATATATATATATATATATATATATATATATATATATATATATATATATTATTTTGTATATGCAGTGCTTAGTGGAAAGCGCTCAATATCAGATAAGCGGCGAATTATTCTTTGAGAAACTGGCAAGAAACTTTTGGATAGGTTAGTAAAAGAAAGTGAGATAAAAAGACTAACGATTAATTGTAAGAAGACGGAATTATGGTCGTTGACAAGTGGGGCGGCCCAAGCTGCGAGCTATAATTTGTAAACATCGAAATCAAGCAAATGCTATCCGGGTAGTGTCATAAGAGACGTTGGAAAATTGGAATAGCGAAAGATGAACCCCAAAAGCAAAAGATAGTTTTAAGAAGTTGAAATATATCATCATAAACAACGAAAATAGTGCTGATGTAATATTAATTGTTCTGTATAACAGTGAATGCTGGACAATTTCATCACAGATTAAGAGTTTCATAGACTACGCAAAGGCCTTCGACAAAACACGCCACAAGGATCTGATGGAACTGCTGAGTGACCTTGATATATGCGGGAAAGATATCAGAATAATACTAGCAGCAAACAGCATGCATGCGCATAGGGAAGGAGTTCAGTAAATATACAAAAATAGAAAGGGGCGTAAGGCAAGGATGCGTCTTCTCACCAGACCTGTTCAGCCTTTACAGCGAGGTAATTGTGAGAGAACTGGAAATCCTACCGGGATTTAGCAACATTAGATAAGCAGATGATATAGTACTGATAGCAGACACGGAATAGAAATTACAAAATTTCCTACAAAAGGTAGTGATGGAGAGTGAGAAGAAAGGACTAATCAATAATGCATGGTCCGCAATAAGAGGAAGAACGCGAAATGCAATTTGAAGATAGGGAACACTAGAATCAAGCAGATGCGAAAGTTTAACTATCTGGGAAGCGTCTTGACAGAGGACGGTAAGTGCGACATTGAGATCTATAGATGTACTGGGATGGCCAAAGCCACATTCCAAAAGCTGGGCAGAGCATTGCGAGACAGGGAGATCTCTTTGGTAACAAAGAAAAGAATACTGAGCTGTTACGTGACATCTGTCCTCCTTTACGGTAACGAATGTTGGACAATTTCCTCAAAGATGAAGAAGAGATTCAAGGCGTCGGAGATGTGGTTCTACAGAAGGATGCTAAGGATATGGACCAAGCGTGTGAGCAACGATGAGGTCTTAGAGAGGTTTCAAACAAGGAGGAGGCTTATACTTAACATCAGAAAGAGGTAGCTTGGACACATAATGAGGAAGGAGGGTCTGGAGAATCTGATACTCACGGGTCGAATAGAAGGAAAGAGAGTCAATGGAAAACAACGCGTGACATATCTGGCGGACTTAAGCAAGTGGATGACAGAACGGGGTCCGGGGGCGGGGGAGCGGAGGAAAGGAACTTGTTCAGAGCTGAAAGGGATAGAAGGAGGTGGAGAGCCATGATCGCCTACGTGCTGAAAGGACACGAAACATAAAATGAATGAAGAGGCAACAGAAATGTGAGTCTAGAGAAGAAATATTGATAACACCCGAGAAAGAAACAAGAGAGTTTTAAGGATAAACGAAACATAAAGGGCAAAAAAAATTGTAATTGCTGTGATGTTTAATGAGGACAAACGGTTTGGAGAATTTGACCCTCACGCAATATACTGGAACAAGACGAGCAGATAGAAATGTTATTTACCAAACGTACTTCGGGCTGAACAATGTCTGAGAGGACTATTAAGTTAAAAAGAAATATTGCTTAGAGCTAAAATTGTGGAGAGGTTTGATTTTCCACTTCCGGAATTTAAGACTGATGACGAAACGATGAGTTATAAGATAAAATGGTCATATGAGGTCGATTGACTTATTGTCAAAGTTTGTTCAGAACACTAGGAAGGCGTTTGCATTTTAGTTTTTGCCTTTTTATTTGAACAAATGCGAGCTCGTTTGAAACAAAACATTTTTGTTTTCTTTAAAAACCTAAATAAAAAAAAAAGAATCAAAATCAAATTTTTAAATAAAATTTACAAAAATACAACAAAAAGGAATCAGAATTTTTTAGTTTTAATCTTCTTCCGACAAAAACAAAAATATTTATTTTTTATTTTATTAGTCACTATGTTGATATTCAGAATAATTTTTTTTCTGCATGGGCAATTGTCCGAAAGAAGCTTAAATGACAAGTTTTCTCACTGAATCTCCGATCTAGAAAAGGGTAATTAATATTAACCGTTTCCCTATAAGGAAACATTTGACATTCATTGACTGAGTAGCCCGTACTTTTTTCGGTTGAAATTTATAAAATCTTTCGCTTAAAAGAACTTTTTCTTGAACAAACAGGTTTCTCAAGACCAGTAGCTGTTATCGTTCTTTCCAGTATTGATGGAGGTATCCTTCCAAAATTTCTATTTGATGTGGTGGGCAATGTTAACATCTTCATTGTGACATTATTTTATCTTCGAGTTATATATGCTGTCCATTTTAATTGTTACTGCTGTTGGTAGTCCATAAGTTATGTCGTTTCTGTTATTTCGTACGTTCTTTATTTTTTTGTGATTCTGTAGCGCCAATCAACAATTTTCAGAGAAGGATCACATTTACCAAAAGTGTAGGCGGAGTGTAAACCGGACGATAGAGAAAAAAAATTACATATTAATAAAAAGTTTAGTAGGAGACGTTAGGTGTATAGAGTTGAAGTAGACGACAGAAGGAATCGGAAACCCAATTGTAAAAAGGAAACATCGAATGGACCTCTACTACTGTTCAAAATCTATCTATCTATCTATCTATCTATCTATCTATCTATCTATCTCAGTCTGTTCATATCTATCTATCTATCTATCTATCTATCTATCTATCTATCAGTTTTTGTCTGTAAATTTATTCATATCTCTATCTGTCTGTTACGGCGTGATTCTCTCTCTCGCTTTCTCTATTTCAATCACTTTCCGTTTGCATCTATCTATCTATCTATCTATCTATCTATCTATCTATCTATCTATCTATCTATCTCTGTTCCAGTTCCTTTCCTTCCTTCCTTCCTTCCTTCCTTGCGCTTCTCACTCCTCGATAGTTGCTTGGTTGTTTTGTTTTATGGCATATCAAAACCTCAGTGGGTGATTTAATGCCAACAAAATTTTTGAAATAGATTCATAGCGATAGTTTGGTAAAAAAGGTGTTTATGTATACATATATATTTGAACCATTTTTCAATTACACATATTTTAGAGTACAATCCAACTTCTTTTAGGAAATGTACAATCTTAGATGGTTTTATTTTTGTAAAATGATTTAAAAAAATTCTCACTTGGTAATATGTTGTTCGCACTAGATCAAAACCTACACTAACAATATACGTTTCACTGTAAATTTTAATTAGTGCTGATAATAATTTTTCCTTCAAAAATTATTGCAGGTGATATTTTTTTTATTACAAAGTATTTCTGGTATTAAACTTATTTTTTAACAAGTTTGTCTGTTAACTGTTTGCTCATAGCTGGGACCCTAACAGGTGCTACTACTCCGGGTCAGAGTGGACCTGGGAACACCAGCAATTAAGAGGTGGTTCCGCGCTCCTCAAAACCTGATTAGAGACCTTGCTGTTGGATGGAGTTTATCGGCTTACCCATGACGTAGATGTAGTTTATCGCCATACCCAGGACGATCCTCGATGGTATTTCGAGTTAAGAGCATTACTAATGTTATTAACCGGGCCTGAACAATCTATCCCTGTGTATTAAATAAAGTGTTTCGGTTCAAAAAGCCGAGAATGTTACTGAATATGACAAAGAAGTGAAGGAGGTCGTAAATTTAAAAAGCTGAAATGTTGGGCGTATAAAAAGAAAGATGGATATAACGATCGCATTAAATCATTTTGATTTTAATATTTTCTTTATTGTTCATTTTTGGCTTAATTACATTTCATCTTATTATTTTTCCTTTGTAGTAAAACACTCCGGTCGATTGAATTCCTATAATCAGTAAGTAAACAGAATTGATCATGAATAAAAGAAAAAAAAATAGCTACAAGCACGACTCGAACGCTAACCTTACATACTTAGAAGGCAGAACGACATCGACTTTACCGATTTGGCCTAGAAAACGACCCAACAGTCTGGAGTCAAGTCTTATTACATAAACGCATCGTTTATTAAACAGTTTCCACATAACGTATTGCTTTGCAGTTAGTTGTATTACGATAATTTGCTATATTGTTTACGGTCTAATTGTTTGGGTTGGTTTGTTTTTTGGCATATCATATTTAATGCCGACAAGATTTTTATTGCTGTTAATATTTTTTTTTCACAAATGCATTGTTGGTAATATTTTTTCAAAATGTTTTAATGATAATATTTTAAATAATGTATTGCTGGTAATATTTTTCCAAAATGTATTAATGATATTTTAAAAAATGTATTGCTGGTAATATTTTTTCAAAATGTTTTAATGATAATATTATAAATAATGTATTGCTGGTAATATTTTTTCAAAATGTTTTAATGATAATATTTTAAATAATGTATTGCTGGTAATATTTTTCAAAATGTATTAATGATAATATTTAAAAAAATGTATTGCTGGTAATATTTTTTCAAAATGTTTTAATGATAATATTTTAAATAATGTATTGCTGGTAATATTTTTTCAAAATGTTTTAATGATAATATTTTAAATAATGTATTGCTGGTAATATTTTTTCAAAATGTTTTAATGATAATATTTTAAAAAATGTATTGCTGGTAATATTTTTTCAAAATGTTTTAATGATAATATTTTAAAAAATGTATTGCTGGTAATATTTTTCCAAAATGTATTAATGATATTTTAAAAAATGTATTGCTGGTAATATTTTTTCAAAATGTTTTAATGATAATATTTTAAAAAATGTATTGCTGGTAATATTTTTTCAAAATGTTTTAATGATAATATTTTAAATAATGTATTGCTGGTAATATTTTTCCAAAATGTATTAATGATATTTTAAAAAATGTATTGCTGGTAATATTTTTTCAAAATGTTTTAATGATAATATTTTAAAAAATGTATTGCTGGTAATATTTTTTCAAAATGTTTTAATGATAATATTTTAAATAATGTATTGCTGGTAATATTTTTTCAAAATGTATTAATGATATTTTAAAAAATGTATTGCTGGTAATATTTTTTCAAAATGTTTTAATGATAATATTTTAAAAAATGTATTGCTGGTAATATTTTTCCAAAATGTATTAATGATATTTTAAAAAATGTATTGCTGGTAATATTTTTTCAAAATGTTTTAATGATAATATTTTAAAAAATGTATTGCTGGTAATATTTTTTCAAAATGTTTTAATGATAATATTTTAAAAAATGTATTGCTGGTAATATTTTTCCAAAATGTATTAATGATATTTTAAAAAATGTATTGCTGGTAATATTTTTTCAAAATGTTTTAATGATAATATTTTAAAAAATGTATTGCTGGTAATATTTTTTCAAAATGTTTTAATGATAATATTTTAAATAATGTATTGCTGGTAATATTTTTCAAAATGTATTAATGATAATATTTAAAAAAATGTATTGCTGGTAATATTTTTTCAAAATGTTTTAATGATAATATTTTAAAAAATGTATTGCTGGTAATATTTTTCCAAAATGTATTAATGATATTTTAAATAATGTATTGCTGGTAATATTTTTTCAAAATGTTTTAATGATAATATTTTAAAAAATGTATTGCTGGTAATATTTTTCCAAAATGTATTAATGATAATATTTTAAAAAATGTATTGCTGGTAATATTTTTTCAAAATGTATTAATGATAATATTTTAAATAATGTATTGCTGGTAATATTTTTTCAAAATGTTTTAATGATAATATTTAAAAAAATGTATTGCTGGTAATATTTTTTCAAAATGTTTTAATGATAATATTTTAAATAATGTATTGCTGGTAATATTTTTCAAAATGTATTAATGATAATATTTAAAAAAATGTATTGCTGGTAATATTTTTTCAAAATGTATTAATGATAATATTTTAAAAAATGTATTGCTGGTAATATTTTTTCAAAATGTTTTAATGATAATATTATAAATAATGTATTGCTGGTAATATTTATTCAAAATGAATTAATGATAATATTTAAAAAAATGTATTGCTAATAATATTTTTTCAAAATCTTTTAATGATAATATTTTAAATAATGTATTGCTGGTAATATTTTTTCAAAATGTTTTAATGATAATATTTTAAAAAATGTATTGCTGGTAATATTTTTCCAAAATGTATTAATGATATTTTAAAAAATGTATTGCTGGTAATATTTTTTCAAAATGTTTTAATGATAATATTTTAAAAAATGTATTGCTGGTAATATTTTTTCAAAATGTTTTAATGATAATATTTTAAATAATGTATTGCTGGTAATATTTTTCAAAATGTATTAATGATAATATTTAAAAAAATGTATTGCTGGTAATATTTTTTCAAAATGTTTTAATGATAATATTTTAAAAAATGTATTGCTGGTAATATTTTTCCAAAATGTATTAATGATATTTTAAATAATGTATTGCTGGTAATATTTTTTCAAAATGTTTTAATGATAATATTTTAAAAAATGTATTGCTGGTAATATTTTTCCAAAATGTATTAATGATAATATTTTAAAAAATGTATTGCTGGTAATATTTTTTCAAAATGTATTAATGATAATATTTTGAATAATGTATTGCTGGTAATATTTTTTCAAAATGTTTTAATGATAATATTTAAAAAAATGTATTGCTGGTAATATTTTTTCAAAATGTTTTAATGATAATATTTTAAATAATGTATTGCTGGTAATATTTTTCAAAATGTATTAATGATAATATTTAAAAAAATGTATTGCTGGTAATATTTTTTCAAAATGTATTAATGATAATATTTTAAAAAATGTATTGCTGGTAATATTTTTTCAAAATGTTTTAATGATAATATTATAAATAATGTATTGCTGGTAATATTTATTCAAAATGAATTAATGATAATATTTAAAAAAATGTATTGCTAATAATATTTTTTCAAAATCTTTTAATGATAATATTTTAAATAATGTATTGCTGGTAATATTTTTTCAAAATGTTTTAATGATAATATTTTAAAAAAATGTATTGCTGGTAATATTTTTTCAAAATGAATTAATTATAATATTTAAAAAAATGTATCACTGGTAATATTTTCCAAAATGTCTTAATGATAATATTTTAAAAAATGTATTGCTGGTAATATTTTTTCAAAATGTTTTAATGATAATATTTAAAAAAATGTATTGCTGGTAAAATTTTTTCAAAATGTATTAATGACAATATTTTAAAAATTGTATTGCTGGTAATATTTTTTCAAAATGTTTTAATGATAATATTTTAAAAAAATGTATTGATGGTAATATTTTTTTCATAAAAATATATTGTTGGAATTAAAACTTATTTTTACACTTTCATCGTGTTTTGACCGCCGTTTGTGGAGAATAACTATTTGCCTATAGCTGAGACCCTAACAGGTGCTACCATCCCGGGTCAGGGTGGACCAGCAATTAAGAGGTGGTTCCACGCTCCTTAAATCCTCCTGATCAAAGACCTTGCTTCTGGACGTAGTTTATCGTCTTACTCAGGATTTAGATGTAGTTTATCATCTTGCCAGGGACAGGGTTTGATTGTAACCTTGTCATTTTAACAAATTACGAACGGCTTGAAAAATCATTTTAATTTCTTTTGAAAAAGAAAAAAAAAAAAAAAAAAACTAAATCAAAAATGTAAAAAATAGCAAGGAAACAAAAGAATTAGATATTTTAAATTTTTAAATATTTTAATTTTTCATATATTTATTTAGATATTTAAAAATTTAAAATTTTTAAATATATAGTTAAATATTAACACTTTTGAAAGCTTTATTTAATATTTAAATATTTACAAAAACGGATATTTCAAATTTTTCTAAAGAAAACGAAAAAAAGAAGTATTTTTTATCCTTTTATTCGCTAGTGTTAATGTTCTAAATAACCTTTCTATTTTTTCTCTTGTACTTCATGCTTTGTCGAACTCACTCCCAGCTTTTCGCTTTCCTGTCAATTGTGCCATTGAAAACTTTAAAAGCAGTATTAAGCATAGTTATCTGTTTCTTAGAATATTGCCCTTTTATTTTCCTCCCAATTTGTTCGCATCTGTATGGTTTGTGCAATAAACTTATTGCGGTAAATCATTTCCATGTCTTCGTAAACATCCAGTGGCAGAAAATTTGGTTCTCATAAATTAAATGGACAAAGATCAGACATCGTTTAAACCGTTGTGTTTTTCCTCTTGCTGCATACAGCTAAATGATATTTGAGACAATTTATTACAAGCCTCCCAAATGACGCAAATTATGTTCAGATCAAAAACGTTTCAACTTTAATGATATTTACTTGAGCAAAATAATGTCTTTTTGTTTTTGAATATTAAGTGATTCAGAAGGAATGATTAATCCCGTCTTTTAGGATCAATGAAAAAGTGTTTCTGTAAAACGGGATAGTGAGCAACTGTCTCGTTTGAATGATACTTTGAAAGCAACAAGCTCTTTTTCCCCTATGCAAATATACTGATCCGTGACGTGTTTTTTTTCCATAGACACAACATCCATTAGTTGCAAATATGGCGGACCAAACGACGATGGATTGGATGATGCAGCAGTGTTTTCTTCGAATATGTCACACCTTTAAATTAATGATAACTATACATAGTAAAAAAGTGGGGGAAAATT
>OZ010598.1:33566655-33694155 GCA_963932145.1 Acanthosepion lycidas
CTTTCTTTCTCATATTTTCTTCTTTCTTTTTTGAAACTGTTCCATTTTTTTAGTTCTTTGTTATGTCTATAGCTTTGCATTCTTTTTCTTTTTCTTTTTTTTCCTCTCCATTTTCCTTAGAATTTATTTTTCTCTATTCTTTCTTTATTTCTTTCTACGTCTTTATTTTCTTGGAGGTATTGTCTTTTGATACTTTCTTTTTTATAAAAGGTAGGAACCTTCTCTTTTTCTTCTCTTTTCCCAGTAGATATTTTTTCACTCTTTCTTTCTTCGCTTCCCTTTATTTCGTTTGTATCTTTCATTTTTCTTACTTTATTTCTTTCTTTCTTTCTTTCTTTCTTTCTTTCTTTCTTTCTTTCTTTTGTTGTAGCATATCAACGAACGACAGTGGGTATGTCCCTATTCACGTAAATACAGTCGTAAGTACTGTATGTTGGTCTGCAATCGGAGATTCGTCTCCAGCTGTTCTGGTCAAATTCTCTGCCTCCAGATAGAGAGGATCCCCAGAGGAGGCTATGTCGAAGGGCAGAATCTCGTCTCGGGAAACAACTACCCGAGCCCGTTTGATACGGGGAATTTTTGGCCGAGCCTACGAGCTCGGATACCCCACATTAAATTTGGCAATGTACCACATCTGACCGCGTGGGGCGGTTGGTAGATATCCTGCAGCTGGAGATTCATTGTAGAATTCACTTAACTCACTTCTAGCAGTTGACTATTTCTTCTACGCGCCGCTGGCGAATCTTATATGTGTTGTTCTTGTCCTAAGTATTATCGTTCATTACCAACCTTCGTTTGATTATTCTATTCAGGAACCTTCCCTAGGTTATAACATCTTGCATTTTTACTTTTCTTTTTCATTTTTTCCGTCCCTGAACTAAAGTGTTATTATATTACGGATATGATAATCCTCATAATGCGTTTTTTGCGCATTGGTTCCAGGTATACATCCCCTTTAACAAAAACAAAATACATTATGGCAAGTCAGAGCCAATCTCATTCAAAAGCCAAAACTTTAATTGGCGGCTTTATAAACTCAAATTCAAACAGGCTCGAAAAAGACCAGCGTTTCATCTCAGCACAGGCACGCTGAGAGAGAGAGAGAGAGAGAGAGAGAGAGAGAGAGAGAGAGAGAGAGAGAGAGAAGGAGAGGGAGGGAGTGGGAAGGAGAGGGAGAGAGAAGGAGAGGGAGAGAGAATGAGAGGGGGGGAGGGAGAGAAGGAGAGGGAGAGAAGGAGAGGGAGAGAAAGAGAAGGAGAGAAGGAGAGGGAGAGAAAGAGAGGGAGAGAAGGGGGTAGTAGTGATAGAAAATTAAAAAAGTTCACTATTTCAAAAACAATAAAAAAATAGAAAACTAAAAGTTGGCAAACCATTTTGGTTTGCCATAAAGAAATAAAAACAAAAAAAAAAAGATAATAAAAAATATAGAAATAAGAGAGGTGAAAGTCGGTGAAGAAAAAGGGATTGTGAAATGAGTCATTTTTGTGAACCAATCAAAATCAAGAAACAATAAGGGAACGAATTCCTTTGTCCAAAAGAAAAATGTAAACAGATAGTGACGAACAAACAAAGGACCCAGCCTCTGAAAAAATTTCATCCGCTGTCGCTTACCCTAAAGCTTTGTACAACTAAAAATCCCAAAGAGAAAGAATGAATTTCTAATTTCAAGAAATACTTTCAAACCTACATAAACATTTACAAAGACTCTCTCTTTCTCTTTTATATTATAAAGGACTAAGAAACTTTCAACACGGGAACTTTATGATAGGAACTTGAAGTCTTTGAATAGTACATATTTTATTCTGAGAGATATAAATTTTTATCAGTACATGCAATATATATATATATATATATATATATATATATATATATATATATATAAATCTTTGTAATAATTATCTTTACATGCATTTTTAAAAGACAATAAATTGGTGTATATGTAGATTGAGAACGTTATCTAAAGATAACCATCTGTAAATCCCTTCTTTGGTAACATTACTAACCTACAGACCTCCACAAGAGAGAGAGAGAGAGAGAGAGAGAGAGAGAGAGAGAGAGAGATGTATATTTAGATTATACTTTGTTTTGTTTCGTTTTGAGGGCATATCAAATGCCGAAAAAATTTCCTTTTTGTTAAAAAATGTATAGTTTGGTTTGTTTTCCTTTGCTTTGCCTTGTGGCATATTAAACTCAATTTGTTATTTAATGCTGACAAGATTTTTATTGCTGGTAATATTTTCTTTTTCCAAATATTTATTGAGGATACTAATTTTTTAAAAAGGTATTTCTGGTATTAAAATCTATTTTTACACTTTCATAGTGTTTTGAGTCAGGTTGTGGGATCAGCTATTTGCCCATAGCTGGGACTCTAACAGGTGTTACCACCCAGGGTCAGGGTAGACCTGGGAACACCAGCAATTAAGAGGTGGTTCCACGTTCCTCAAAACCTTCTAATCAGAGGGCTTGCTGCTGGACGTAGTTTATCGTCATACCCAGGACGATATATTTACATTAAGAATGTTATCTAAAGATAACCACCTGTAACCCCCTTCTTTGGTAGCATTACTATAACTTACAGACCTCCACAAGATATATATTAGGTTGGTGCAAAAATAATGACGTAATAATGTTGTTTTTTGACGTTAAAAAATACGTCAAAAACGACATTATTACGTCATTATTTTTGCACCAACCTAATATATATATATATATATATATATATATATATATATATATATATAGAGAGAGAGAGAGAGATAGACAGAGATAGATAGATAGATAGAGATAGATAGATATATAGATATAGATAGATAGATAGAGAAAGAAAGAGAGAGAGAAAGAGAGAGAGAGAAAGAGAGAGAGAGAAAGAGAGAGTGAGATAGATAGATAGATAGATAGATAGATAGATAGAGAGAGAGAGAGAGAGAGAGAGAGAGAGAGAGAGAGTAAGAAGGACGGACGGTACATAACCCAGAGTTTTCCTGCTTTTATTTCATCCCCAAAAGGCCGTGAAATTAGCAGGTTGAAAAAAAAAATTAATAATTATTTAATGAAAATAATAAGTAAATCTATTTAAACTCAGTCTACTTGTTTTTTTACACAATGTTGACATACAAAGAAACCATCTAAGATTTTTTTGACGAAAAACCATTTTCTTGTAACATTCTTCAGGTGTGTGAATTTCTTAGAAAGCATTTTCACTAATACCTATTTTTTTTTAAAACTTAGTTTCAGTTTCATTATTTCTTTTCCTTACAACGTCAGATCGTTATGCTTCACGTTCTAAACTAAGTCATCAGCATCACAAAAAAAAAATCAAACCCTCCTGAAAAATAAACGTCGACTAGAACAAGGAAGATAACTCTGTAGAAAATAAATGAGAATGGATTTCCTTAGTTTAAAATTTGACAGTTTAATAATTTATATTACATTTCATCCTCTCTCTCTCTCTAAATCACACACACACACACACACGTGAGCGCGCGCGCACACAGACACGTATCTCTTATTTCTCTGAAAGTTTTATTCAGTGGGCACACGTATTTGAATTAGACATCCCTTATTAACAACAAGAAATAATGTAGGATTAAAAATAAATCCCTTAATTTCTTTTTTTTTTAAATTATTACAGTAAGGCTCACCATTTACAAGCCCCGGGGCGGGGGGACTCAAAGTATAAGGGTGTCTTTAGGAGGTAATTTGTGAGGATATGAATGGAAAATAACGATTGATCCTATCCTTGAACAGATTAAGATTGTAGCGATCAGGGAAACATCCTGTTGGGAGTCGGTTCCACAATGCAGCGTTTCCCCGAAAGAAACTGAATTTTTTTCCCTTTGATATAATTAAATTTCAACAATGGAATAACTCCTGGAGTACTTAGATAAGTACATTTCAGTTTGATCAATTCTGAATTTTCTCCCTTTGATTCAAATTAAATTTAAATTTGAACAAAGGAATGATTCCTATCTAAAATATGGAAGGAGAAAGCCCGAAGATAGACGTCACATCGCCAAGATGTTGGAAACATGTTCGGTTCCATATACCACTTTAGCACCTGCTATTCTCTGTCATTGCAACAGCCAGATCAGCACGATGGACCTTTCTCTTTTTCTTTTTTTTCCTCTCCATTTTCCTTAGAATTTATTTTTCTCTATTCTTTCTTTATTTCTTTCTACGTCTTTATTTTCTTGGAGGTATTGTCTTTTGATACTTTCTTTTTTATAAAAGGTAGGAACCTTCTCTTTTTCTTCTCTTTTCCCAGTAGATATTTTTTTACTCTTTCATTCTTCGCTTCCCTTTATTTCGTTTGTATCCTTCCTTTTTCTTTCTTTCTTTCTTTCTTTCTTTCTTTTGTTGTAGCATATCAACGAACGACAGTGGGTATGTCCCTATTCACGTAAATACAGTCGTAAGTACTGTATGTTGGTCTGCAATCGGAGATTCGTCTCCAGCTGTTCTGGTCAAATTCTCTGCCTCCAGATAGAGAGGATCCCCAGTCGAGGCTATGTCAAAGGGCAGAGTCTCGTCTCGGGAAACAACTACCCGAGCCCGTTTGATACGGGGAATTTTTGGCCGAGCCTACGAGCTCTGATACCCCACATTAAATTTGACAATGTGCCACATCTGACCCCGTGGGGCGGTTGGTAGATATCCTGCAGCTGGAGATTCATTGTAGAATTCACTTAACTCACTTCTAGCAGTTGACTATTTCTTCTACGCGCCGCTGGCGAATCTTATATGTGTTGTTCTTGTCCTAAGTATTATCGTTCATTACCAACCTTCGTTTGATTATTCTATTCAGTAACCTTCCCTAGTTTATAACATCTTGCATTTTTACTTTTCTTTTTCATTTTTTCCGTCCTAAACTAAAGTGTTATTATATTACGGATATGATAATCCTCATAATGCGTTTTGTCATCACATCTGGGCTGGTGTTGCCCAGTCTTCCTTTTCCAAGATTATTTTGATCAAAGGGGTCCCCAGGGGGAAAAACACCCGCCTGGAATTTTTCCCACTTTGATTTAAATTTAATTTAAATTTGAATAAGGGAATGACTCCTATCCAAAATATAGTAGGAGAAAGTCAGAAGATGGTGGACACATCAGCAAGGTCGAAGCGGGTAGTGCCTTACAATACATATTTGTTGCGACAATTCTACAGTCAAGTCAATGTTGAAATCTGCCCGTCAGTTCATTCAATCAAGTGTTGCATCAAATACATATCAATTGGGTCAGTTCAAGCTGCTTTTGCACCACACCACTGAAATTCCACCCCTTCCACTTTCATTTAAATAAAATTTAAATTGGAACAAGGGAATGTCTCCTATCCAAAATATAGGAGAAAACCAAAAGATGGAGGTCACATTGGCAAGATCATTGAGCAATATTGAAATGCATCAGTTTTCTCCGAAAATTATTCAATGATTTAAAATCAATCATCATTTTCTTACAAAAAATGTGTAAGACATATCAAGGCGCGGGTAATTCGGCTGGTAGATAATAAAACACATTACACTCACTTGTGTTAAATCATTCTGTGCGCTAAATATATACAATGTTAACGAGATTTCTATTTTAATGGATATATTTATACGGCTGTAACTGGATGGTACTTACATAAACACCGAGCGATCCTTTAAGTTTCCGTCCACATTAACGAACGTTTGTTTTCTCAAGGAATCCACTTACTTTTAATTGAAACTCATATGTACGATCAAAGAATAAAGATGTTGGAAACATAATCGGTTCCATGTATCACTTTAGCATCTGCTATTCTCTGCCATTAAAACAGCCAGATCAGCACGATGGACTATTGTCATCACATCTGGGCTGGTGTGGCCCAATCTTCCTTTTCCAGTTTTTTCGTCTACGCGGCTTTGTTGGTGATGAATTTATCCCCTTTTCAATCTCTTTCACACAAACGAAATATTGCAATCCACACGGCTACTCTCACGCTATTCCCATTTAAAGGGGCTACATTCCCCAGTTCCTCCCGCTCTCACCAACGTCGCTAAGTCCCACCACGAACGCTGCGTAAATTGAGACGAACTATATCCCCTTTGTATTCCTTTAGCAAGAAGGAAGTTCTACTCGGATATCTCCTTTCTGCTGCTTTTGGGGAACAGGATCCTAGGAGGGTGCTTTCCGGATCACTGTAATCTTAACATCTTCAGATTTAGAGCAAACCGTAATCTTTACCACGTACCCGCATACACTTTTAGCCTTACATTTACCTCCCATACAGCAGTGACCTTCAGTAGCTGTTCCCTTTGAATGGTCCATGATCCTGTGTATAGGATGAAGATGATTTAAAAAATAGTACTGAAATAATGGCGTGCGAGCTAAAAGTATAAAAAGCTAAACACAGAAGGACGAAAGGAACAAAAAAAAAAAAAAAAGAAAAAAAAAAAGAATAAAGAATAAAAAAGAGGAAACCCTATTATAACTGTGCTTTTCTCGTACTTCGTTATTTCGCTCGACCGTTACGCGCTGCCAATACCTCATAGATAATAGACTATCCCTTTTTGAGTGCGTGGAAAAGATAAGAAATGTCATTGCTTGGTTTCAGTGAAAAATGAATGAAAGAAAGAAAGAGAGAAATGAAGAAGGTGAGATAAAAGGGGACAGAGAGAATCAGATTAAGAGGATTAAAATAGTATAATTTTATCTTAGCCAAAAGGTCGAAAGGGATGACGACCTTGATAAAAGCGACATTTTTTAGACGCACACTGCCTTATGACAGAACCCCAGTAAGGCAATCGTCAAAAATCCAGTCACCACAAATAAAAGGACATAGTCTGCACAATTATTTTAAAATTATAAAGAGAATTGGTCGTAAGATGAGGATTTGGCTGGTATTAATATAGTAACCAACGCAATACCCAATATAATATATAAGGGAAGTAACTCTTTTAGTTAAAGAAATTTTTTTATAGAGTAACCTCCCTTGGAAATTTCCACGTTGAAAGGTTTATCATATTTGAAAGCATTCAAATAAAGATATTATGTATGTTTTATCTTCAGTATTATATTGTTTATTAAAGGAACCCTTTCAATCTATAATGATGTCTCAGGTATTTTAAAAATGTAAAAAGAATTTGTCTAGCACTATTATTTTTTTTTAGAGAACTTAAAGGAAAAGAAGCTCATTTATCACATACTATTTTGTGCTCTTTTGTTTTTTCTGTCTGGTTTCAATGGAAGATATAGTCGTGATACAATCCGTCAGTTTCATTTGGTGTAAAATATTACGTTACTCTAATCAAAGTGACTGTCACATTTTGATTGATTTGGCTACGCCCTCTTCTCGTTGTCATTTTCTGGCGAGTTTTATGTCTGACGGGATTAGCTAACCCGTCCAATTTGAATTCATAAAAACAAAATGCATGTTGAAAAAATTGCTATGATCTTCGAAAGGGCAATTCAGTTTCGTTATTTATACAAGCTGTGTATGCTAAGGCTGAAGAGATTGATTTGGTTATGTATATGCAGAGTAAATAATTTTTGGTTCCAGTTACTATAAAAATCACTGCAAAAAAAAAAAAAAAAAAAATTCCTCTCCCAAAATATATAGGTAAAACACACAGACGCATTCTGGGATTTCCTTTTAGCCAATAAGATAGACCACTTCTTGATTTTATCCGCCATATTTCTTTTCTTATTTGACTTGAAGTCAGAACTTTGCGATCGCTTGTCTGTATGTTTTTGTGTTATCACCATTCTCACTTTGTGATTTTTTTTCCTAATTACTATTGATTTTGCCTACTTTTATCTTGCATATATTATTTGCTTTAGTGTTATTTTTTGCCTTGTTCTATTTTTGCTTTTGTTATTGTTTATTGCGAACTTTCTATCAATGACATTTAACCAGAGCCAATGAATTTACAGGTTATGAGCACAGCTCACTTCCTCTGCATATTTGAAGTCTATAGTTTATATATGTTTTTCATAAAATAAATAATTTTTGCACTTAGGTGTTGGGTGAAGTTTTCGAAAACCATTCATACGTATAAATGACCTTCTAAATTCACAAGCTGGCGTTTCCGAACCGAATGATGTCATATAGATTCAGTCTAGCATTTCTAAGTCGACTGATGTATTGAAGAATGGCATTCCTGAACTGACTGACGTAGTGTAGGTTCAAGCTAGGATTTCTAGGTCGAATCATGTATTGCAATGTCAGACTGGCATCTCTCTGTGTCGACTGTCGTTGTGTAGATTCAAGAAGACATTTCTGAACCGACTGACGTTCTATAAATTCAAGTTGGCATTTCGCAGACGATCTACATCGGACAGCTGGAATTTTCTGAGTCGCATGGCTGAATATTGAAAAGTTTTTATAGCTCTTCTGTGTCACGTAAATTGAGTTTTTTAATCAACCGGAAAAATATCCTTTTGCTAAAACTGTCTTTAATCATTATGTCTACCGAATTGGTATATATTTCGTGAAGCTGTTTTCTTTTAACAAATAAGTCAAGCGTTACGGTCATTTCGCAACAACAAACACTTTAGTATCTGTCTATATTTCTGAGATAAAATATTACGTACACTATTTACATTATTCGGACTATTGTCTGCATATTTTTCACAACGTTTCGGCCGGTGTACGCTTGGGCCTTCTTTAGGTGGTTGGAATGCTAGGCCACAAAAATCTCATGAACCGACCAAGCATAGAAATGAATACAATATAGGAACCAGTAATAAGGAGTGCCAAAGAAAAAAACATTAATAACAACGAAAATTGCAATATGAGAACTGGTAAAAAACATGCAATGATAACTGCAAAAATGGCAATATGAGCATTGGTAAAAATGGTTGCTGAGGACATTAAGTTTATAAGTCCCAGAAATTCATATATTATTCCTTAAGGACACATGGCACAGTGGATAAAGGCGTTCGTTAGATCCAGTGATAGGACCCAAAGAGTTGTGGAGAACTTGGAGAGGTGAATTAACAGGAGATAACTGATAACTGATACCAATTAGACATGGCACGTGGAAATAGAACAGTCTACCCCAGCGAGCAAAATCAAGGGTTCAGTTCGACATTCTAAGCACCTGAAGAAGGCCGGAGCGTACAACGGCCGGAACGTTGTGATAAATATGACAACAAAGGTGAGGACAAATGTCAGAATAATGTAAATAGTGAACAAACACTTTGAATTAAAAAATATTCGACCCCATTTAACAGATGTTAAGAAAAGGTGAGCAGATTTAGTCATTATGGCTCATTGGAAGTCAGAATATGAAATTCCATTTTCTTCATTTTTAAGTTCAAATCTTGAACTTTAACGGAATCATTACAAAAACGGCAATGGTAAGTTTGTCCATTTCCTTATGAGAAAATATTTAAAATTCACTGACCTAACGGCCATTCATACTCATGTAGCGCTTTCTTTTTTCACTCCCAGGCCATTGGGCTGGATTAAAATGTACAGTCAGTTCTCCGCATCTTTCAATGCTAATGCTAATCATAGTAGTATAACGGGAGGTTTCAATGGAAGAAAGATTGATTGTCCTATTTGAAATTCCCCCGTTATGGGCATTATTATATTGTGATAAAATAACACCAGATTTCACAGAATAGCTGAATGGAAAAAGAATGGAAACCATACTTTGTACCTAAAAATCATTTGAAATTCCCCCGTTATGGGCATTATTATATTGTGATAAAATAACACCAGATTTCACAGAATAGCTGAATGAAAAAAAATATTGGAAAACATGCTTTGCTGCCAGAAATCATTTGATATTCCTCCGTTATGGGCATCATTATATTCGTGATATAATAACACCAGACTTCTCGGAATAGCTGAATGGAAGAGGAATGTAAAACATGCTTTGTTCCCAGAAATCATTTGAATTCCCCCGTTATGTGCATTATTATATTGTGATATACTAACACTTGATTTCACAGAATAGCTGAATGGAAGAGGAATGGAAAACATGGTTTGTTCCCAGAAATCATTTGAAATTCCACTGTTATGTGCATTATTTTATTGTGATATAATAACATCAGATTTCAAAGAATAGCTGAATGGAAATAGAATGGAAAACATGGTCTCTTCCCAGAAATCATTTCAAATTCCCCCGTTATGGGCATTATTATATTGTGATATAATAACACCAGATTTCACAGAATAGATGAATGGAAAAAGAATGGAAACCATGCTTTGTTCCCAGAAATCATTTGAAATTCACTCGTTATGGGCATTATTATGTTGTGATATAATAACACCAGATTTACAGAATAGCTGAATGAAAAAAAATATTGGAAAACATGCTTTACTGCCAGAAATCATTTGATATTCCTCCGTTATGGGCATCATTATATTCGTGATATAATAACACCAGACTTCTCGGAATAGCTGAATGGAAGCGGAATGTAAAACATGCTTTGTTCCCAGAAATAATTTGAAATTCCGCCGTTATGGGCATTATTATATTTTGATATAATAACACCAGATTTCACAGAATAGATGAATGGAAGAGGAATGGAAAACATGCTTTCTTCCCAGAAATCATTTGAAATTCCCCCGTTATGGGCATTATTATATTTTGATAAAATAACACCAGATTTCACAGAATAGCTGAATGGAAAAAGAATGGAAACCATACTTTGTTACTAGAAATCATTTGAAATTCCCCCGTTATGGACATTATTTTATTGTGATATAACAACACCAGATTTCACAGAATAGCTGAATGATAAAAAAATATTGGTAAACTTGCTTTGTTCCCAGAAATCATTTGAAATTCCCCCGTTATGGGGATCATTATATTCGTGATATAATAACACCAGTTTTCACAGAATAGCTGAATGGAAAAAGATTGGAAAGCATGCTTTGTTCTTAGAAATCATTTAAAATTCCCCCGTTATGGGCATCATTATATAACAGATTTCAAAGAATAGCTGAATGGAAATAGAATGGAAAACATGATTTCTTCCAGGAAATCATTTGAAATTCCCCTGTTATGGACATTATTATTTTGTGACATAATAACACCAGATTTCACAGAATAGCTGAATGGATATAGAATGGAAAACATGCTTTCTTCCCAGAAATCATTTGAAATTCCCCCGTCATGGGCATTATTATTTTTTGATATAATAACACCAGATTTCACAGAATAGATGAATGGAAGAGGAATGGAAAACATTCTTATTTCCCAGAAATCATTTGAAATTCCCCCGTTATGGACATTATTATATTGTGATATAATAACACCAGATTTCAAAGTATAGATGAATGGAAGAGAAATGGAAAACATGCTTTCTTCCAAGAAATTATTTGAAATTCCCCCGTTATGGGCATTATTATATTTTGATATAATAACACGAGATTTCACAGAATAGATGAATGGAAGAGGAATGGAAAACATGCTTTCTTCCCAGAAATCTTTTGAAATTCCCCCGTTATGCGCATTATTATATTTTGATATAATAACACCAGATTTCACAGAATAGATGAATGGAAAAAGAATGGAAAACATGCTTTGTTCCTAGAAATCATTTGAAATTCCCCCGTTATGGGTATTATTATATTGTGATAAAATAACACCAGATTTCACAGAATAGCTGAATGGAAAAAGAATGGAAAACATGCTTTTTTGCCAGAAATCATTTGAAATTCCCCCGTAATGCGCATTATTATATTCGTGATATAATAACACCAGATTTCACTGAATAGATGAATGGAAGTGGAATGTAAAACATGCTTTCTTCCCAGAAATAATTTCAAATTCACCCGTTATGGGCATTATTATATATTGATTTAATAACATCAGATTTCGCAGAATAGATGAATGGAAGAGGAATGGAAAACATTCTTTGTTCCCAGAAATCATTTGAAAGTCCCCCGATTTGGGCATTATTATATTTTGATATAATAACACCAGATTTCACAGAATAGATGAATTGAAGAGGAATGTAAAACATTCTTTGTTCCTAGAAATCATTTGAAAATCCCCCGTTATGGACATTATTTTATTGTGATATAATAACACCAGATTTCACAGAATAGCTGAATGAAATAAAATATTGGAAAACTTGTTTGTTGCCAGAAATCATTTGAAATTCCCCCGTTATGGGGATCATTTTATTCGTGATATAATAACATCAGACTTTACGGAATAGCTGAATGGAAAATGATTGGAAAACATGCTTTGTTGCCAGAAATCATTTGAAATTCCCCCGTTATGCGCATTATTATATTGTGATATAATAACACCAGATTTCAAAGAATAGCTGAATGGAAAAAGAATGGAAAGCATGCTTTGTTCCCAGAAATCATTTGAAATTCACCCGGCATGGGCATTATTATATTGTGATATAATAACACCTGATTTCACAGAATCGCTGAATGAAAAAAATATTGGAAAACATGCTTTGTCGCCAGAAGTCATTTGATATTCCTCCGTTATGGGTATCATTATATTCGTGATATAATAACACCAGACTTCTCGGAATAGCTGAATGGAAGAGGAATGGAAAACATGCTTTGTTCCCAGAAATCATTTGAAATTCCCCTGTTATGTGCATTATTATATTGTGATATAATAACACCAGATTTCAAAGAATAGCTGAATGGAAATAGAATGGAAAACATGCTTTCTTCCCAGAAATCATTTGAAATTCCCCCGTTGTCGGCATTATTATATTGTGATATAATATCACCAGATTTCACAGAATAGCTGAATGAAAAAAAGATTGGAAAACATGCTTCGTTACCAGAAATCATTTGAATTTCCCCCGTAATGCGCATTATTATATTGCGATATAATAACACTTGATTTCACAGAATAGCTGAATAGAAGAGGAATGGAAAACATGCTTTGTTCGCAGAAATCATATGAAATTTCCCCGTCATGGGCATTATTATAATGTGATATAATAACACCAGATTTCACAGAATAGGTGAATTGAAAAAGAATGGAAACCATGCTTTGTTCCTAGAAATCATTTAAAATTCCCCCGTTATGGGCATCATTATATTCGTGATATAATAACAGCAGATTTCACTGAATGGAAGAGGAATGTAAAACATGGTCTCTTCCCAGAAATCATATGAAATTCCCCCGTTATGGGCATTATTATATATTGATTTAATAACATCAGATTTCACAGAATAGATGAATGGAAGAGGAATGGAAAACATTCTTTGTTCCCAGAAATCATTTGAAATTCCCCTTTTATGGGCATTATTATATTGTGATATAATAACACCAGATTTCAAAGAATAGCTGAATGGAAATAGAATGGAAACCATGATTTGTTGCCAGAAATCATTTGAAATTCCCCCTTTATGGGCATTATTATATTTTGATATAATGACACCAGATTTCACAGAATAGATGAATGGAAGAGGAATGGAAAACATTCTTTGTTCCTAGAAATCATTTGAAATTCCCCCGTTATGTGCATTATTATATTGTGATATAATAACACCAGATTTCAAAGAATAGCTGAATGAAAAAAAATATTGGAAAACATGCTTTTTGCCAAAAATCATTTGAAATTCCCCGTTATGGGCATTATCATATTGTGATATAATAATACCAGACTTCACAGAATAGCTGAAAGCAAAAAGATTGGAAATCATGATTTGTTCCTAGAGATTTTTATAATGCTATATCGTACACGATGTTAGTTATATACATATATACACGTATCCTATAATTATAACATATATGAAACAAAAAACAGTGTGTGAAAGACGGGAATCTTACTTGTAATGTTTCTTTTAAGGAAAATACAGTGACGGCGGTTTCTCTATGTACCTTTTTCGGCCGCGTGGTTATTTTCTTGTAAGATCTTCCGGTGTTGGATAGGTTCGTCCTTCTTTGGGCTTTACATCGCAACTCCCTTTCGTCATTCTATCACTTAACGTCACTCACCGTCCCTCACGTGACCCTTGTGACTATCTTAACAGTATGTAGAGAATCATCATTTGTATTCCTAGAACCGTTTCCTTATGAGGAAATATTCAGCATCCATGGACCATGTTATAAGCTAGAAAGGGTTACTGAATGATGGAAGAACCAAAACGGAGGTTGGAAATAAAATGGTAATCTTTATAACATCAACAAAATACAATACTCGCCAGCGGCGTGAAGTAGGTAAACCACTGCTAGTGGTAGACTACTTAAACTGCATAATATACCCCCCCACAACACTTACAATAGTATCTAATGTATTTATAAGGATTGGAACATACCTATTAGTGTTCGTTGGTACGGTATATAACACTATCCTTCTTAGTATCGTCTATCTATCTATCTATCTATCTATCTATCTATCTATCTATCTATCTATCTGTTGTAACCCAGGAAAGGTTACTGAATGAGGAATAACCAAAAATGATGTTGGAAATGAAATGGTAATAGTTATAACATCAACAAAACACAATACTCGCCAGCGGTGTGAACAGACAAACCACTGCCAGTTGTGGACTACTTAAACAGTATATTACCCCCACTTACAATAGTGTCCAAAGCATTTACCGATATTGTTCTTTAGTGTTCATAGGTACGGTATATAAAAGACTAAGAATCGGTTGAAATTCATAAAATCTTTCTCTAGAAAAATTCTTTTCAGGATAATTGCTTTCTCAGGTAGATGTTTTGACATTTTTCAGAATTGACAGAAGTTTATTTACTAAAATAGTAGCATAGAATATTAAACAATCCGACAATTATTTTTTAAGACATTTTTTTATGCTTATACGTTCTTTTATAAATACAAATATTTAAATAAATGCTCCGAGAAATTTTCATATGCGTCTTCCGACAGGAATCGAACCTGTATCCTATACGAAACCGTCATATAGCCTGACGTGTCTTAACCGATTGTGCCACAGAGGAGAAATGGACAACATGTTGTTTAATACTGTTTATTATAAACAGAGCATTTACTTAAATATTTGTATCTATAAAAAGAACGTATAAACATAAAAAAATGTCTTAAAATATTTGCCGGACTTTGACCATTTCATAATGTGCGACGTCATTTGTTCACATTTGGATACGCATCGAGTAGATATGAATGTACGAGAGAGAATCAAAGAAAAATTGTGTTTAAAAGCAATAAAATTCACCTTGCTAACCTAACGCTACTCTGTGGGCCAATCGGTTAAGGCACGTCAGGCTATATGATGGTTTCATATAGGATACAGGTTCGATTTCTGTCGGAGGTCGCATAATTTCGATGAAAATTTCTGGGACATTCAGGCCGGTAAATGTTATTAATACTGTTTATTATAAACAGAGCATTTACTTAAATATTTGTATCTATAAAAAGAATGTATAAACATAAAAATGTCTTAAAATATATACTAAAGTTTAATACTACTAATAATATACTAAGTTCACTACTAAAATAGTACCATGGAATATCAACATCTTTATTATTCCTTATTTTCACTTCGAGTTACATATGCTATACATTTTAGTTGTTGTTGTTGCTGAAAGTCTACAAGTGATGTTGTTTCTGTTATTCAGTCCAGTGCCTTGTTTGTGATTCTAAGCACCAGTCCGCAATGTCTGAAGAGGGATGGTCTTCGTCAAGATTCAGAGGCTTCACTCGCTCAAAGCCATTTTGAACTATTGATCTTAGAAAGCGGTTATATACAGCGTTGATCCTTTATTGTTAGTGTTGTAATAATAAATTTGTATTTAACTACAGGTAATTGTTCTCAAGAAAAACTCTAGTACGCTCAAACATTAACGACAACGTGTGCCTAGAAAACCGGAAATCAAATAGCAACAATTGAAAGAGAAGAGGAAAATAAGAAAAAGAGAGGAAAGTTTAAGGCGTGAGTGTTAAGTGAAAAAAAAACAAAAAAAAACGTCGAAAAGGACAAATAATCACGATATTCTAAAATTATGCACATGCGCGCAGATGGACGCAATGATGCATGCGCGCGAACGAACATACGCACACATACACTATCGGGGAATGAGTTGCACCAATGAAAAGTGCATAAAAGAAAAACCGAGAAGTTAAGCAGTCAATTGATGATACCCTCTCCTGACGAGTGGATGGAGTAATTGCTGGATGGTCGCTTTACGAAACTCTGGAGTCGGGATGCTGAAGGTAATAACAATCAGCAATGTTACAAAGCCTTTACTTATATTAATTCTCTCTCTCTCTCTCTCTTGTCGTTCATAGTTTCATGAAATTGCGATAACACTGTTTTCTTTAGTACGATGTTTTCTCGACCCTCATGGCTGTAGCATCAACAAGTCTTAAATGATGCTGTTTATCGCAGAAAACCGACTACACTGGCGGCCCTAAAGACAAGAGATCGAAAATGTTTGTGCAGTAATCCCACTGGGAAATTTGGGCAACATTTCCCAAACAGTAGTTCTCCGTAATAAAGGCCAGCATTTTGAGCATCTCTTGCTACTGTAGAGTCCAAAGGTAACTTGTATTAATCTTGTGATGTCTGAATAAATTTAGTATTAAAATATCTATACAAATTTTTCATTTGCTGAAGTGTGTGTACATTTTTTGGGCAGCCTCTCTCTCTCTCTTTCTCTCTCTCTCTTTCTCTCTCTCCCTCTCTGTCTATCTGTCTCTCTCTCTCTGTCTCTCTCTCTTTTTCTCTCTCTATATGTATGTATGTATATGTGTGTGTGTGTGTGTGCGTGCGTGTGTGAGTAAGGTTGTTAACGTAATACTTGTGATGAAAATCGAAATGCAATCGTTAAACCGCAAATGTGGGAAAAAGAACATATGTGAGATAAGATAAAATCTACTTAAATAAAACTGACCGATAAAAGCCAGAGGCGAATAAAGACAGTCGAAAACAAAGTCATTTTCTTTCAAATTAAGGTAAGTGATTTCAAAGCCGCTTCATTAACTTGATACTTGCCTGTTTTAGTATTCAAAGAAAACTAAAAAAAAAAAATATATATATATTTATGTATAGATTTTTATTGAATTCATGGTCGAGCACAAAGGATAGACATTCAGATATAGAATGATTTTGTCCAATTAATATTGGCATTAAAGACATTTTGTCTGCTTTGAAAATCCACATTACTCTCTTTGATAACTTCTCGAATTGCAGGAGGTACGTAACGCGGTCCAAACTGACGCCATCTTTATGTCGATTATAAACATAAAATTTCGCGAAACTGAAATGTAGAAAGAGATTGCTGCGTCTTTTTTCTAATTGAGGAATAGATTCAAAATTTTGATTTTTTTTTTAACCTTTACAGTTATTAAGCGTGTTATTAATATAACCACAAACCTAATTCAAAAGAACTTCTTAAATTTTTATAAGCTACGTTGGGAGTTAGATTAACATGAATCATTGAGAAAATAAGACGCTGGTGAAAAGTTATTGGCTTATTATCCAAAATTAAATTCTGATGTTTGGTCAGAGTTGAGTAGTATGATAATTTGACGATTATTATCACACTCTATGACACACGCATATATATATATATATATATATATATATATATATATATATATATATATATATATATATATATATATATAATGTCATCCACAGACAGACTGTTTCGCTGTATCACAGCTCATCAGTGCGGCTAGACATCCGGTTGCCTCTAACTAGGATCGAAACCCGACTGAATTGGTATCACGCGGATATATATATATATATATATATATATATATATATATATATATATATATATATATACCTACGTGTAATTTATCTTTACCCACCCCATGAGTCCCAGTATATTATTTTCTTTTTTAAAAAATTATAAGTAATATCTCGAACCTTGGTGAATGAGTTAGTGAAACAACGAAATTTAAGTCGAACCGCATACGTAGGTATATATATATATATATATATATATATATATATATATATATATATATATATATATATATATATATATATATATATATATATATATATATATATATATGAAGTCGTCAAAAAAACAAATGTGAGCGACAGTTTTTTTTTATATACACAAAAACCTTTCAGAAAAAAAAAAAAAAAAAAAAAAAATCTCCATAGACACTTAACCAGACTAGACGATGTCATCTTCCCCTTTGAATTTAGACACCCCAACCTTACCCTGACTTGACGTTCTGTGAATGTAACTGAGATATTGATACAAATTATTAGGCCTTACGGCCATTTTCTTTAAACGATTGCTCTAGCCGTTAACATCGTAATTTCAATTTCAATTATGAATATGCTTATAAAACGCGTAAATTTCAAGAATAAGTTATTCCCCAAAAAATTTCGCTTGAAGATGGAACAGAGCTTAGTACTTTAATTCAATTTAATTCAAATAATTATATAGAAGTTTTCGTCTCTTGTTTTGAAACACGAGAACTCTTATGTAGCGTTGGAATCATATTTTGAAATCAATAATTATATATATATATATATATATATATATATATATATATATATATATATATATATAAATTCGAGTCTAGAATGCAGAAAGCACTGGTAATGTCTGGTAATTCCGTCTAATTATGCCTAATTTAATGCTTGGGCTTTTCCAACTTAACTAAACTCCTCTTATTACCTTTCGAAAATGTTTCATCGAAATATAGGGTTTTTGTAGATACATGTCAGCTAGCGTATGTATGTATGCATGCATGTGTTTGAATGTGGATATATAAGTGTATATTAGTGTAGACAGCTCTGCTAGTAGATATTATTAACGTGGGCAAACGCATGAGAATGCATACATATATACCCAGATTCCCCTCCAAATTTTTGAACCCCCCCAGCACAAACTGATATATGGACGAGATCAATATCAAGAATTCCGAATTAACTCCCCTTTCATTTTACCAAAATCACCTCTTGATTGTTTTTTCACGTTTTCGTCAATTTCCGTGCATCCCCATCGAACTACGTTTTGGCCGTTTGACTATTAAGATGTAGGTCAGCTCATCGGTCTCCCCTCCTTACCTCCTCCTACCTAGGCTCTCCTACCTCCATAATATGACTCCAGTAACAGTGCTTTCTTTTCCCTATGCATTCCAATACATCTCCTATGACATACTCTCACTTTCTTTCTCCAAATAAACAGTACCCGCTACAAACTGATACCATAAACAGTTTGAAAAATCCAGCGAATTTTAAAATGAAAATTTGTAGGTGAAAATAGTCATTAACTAAAGGTATCTTAATTCCAATTGTAAAGAAAATTTGCTCTGTTTAATGTAAATAAACCTTGACCTCTCTTTTAATATTTAGTATTTTAATATAACTATATATATTTAATATAACTATATATATTTGAAAAATTTTTTTAAGTAATTTTTATTTATTTCTTACTTTTAAATTAACATTTCATTCTTCATATAATTGCAATTTAATGTCATAAGGTTAATATCCAGGTTGAATTTTATAAAAGCTCCTCCCTTTAAGACAAATACCTTCCATGCTACCCTGACCATAGCCTCGTGCCTTTCGTCTGTCTGAAACATTGAAATGGATAAATCCTGTATTAGTTTTTCAAGGTTTATTTTTTGTAGCTTTCACAGTAAAATTGCTAATTTCGACACGAACTCAGTCTATACCGGGGTTGATTAAGACTGACGAATTATATTTTCATCGCTTGAAATAAGCTTATTCTCCCTGATTTTGGATTTTATTGTGTATTAATTTCTGCTTTGTAATAATAAATACATTGAGCTCATTTTGTGGATCTGTTTTAATATCTTATATTATTAGGAAGCACTTGGATTTATTAAATTTAAAGGTTTTCCGAACGAGTATAGCTTCTTATACATATACGATTTCTATTATATATATATATATATATATATATATATATATATATATATATATATGCTCACAAACACACAAACACACACACACACACACATATATATGCACACAAACACACACGCACACATATATATATGCATACAAACACACACACACACACACACACATATATATATATATATATATATATATATATATACATACACAAACACACACACACACACACACACATATATATATATATATATATATATATATACATACATACATACACTTTCTATGTGTGCTTCGCATGTGTGCTTGTGCGTAGTCTATTTGTTTTTGCCATTATGTGTATATATATTTGTTCTCTATATATACTTCAGTGTGTATGGTGGGTGTATGTATGTGTGGTCCGACCGGTGTATTTGGTCATATTGTGCGTATGCTTGGTGTTTATATGTGTGGGGTTATGATCTGTCTAGTGCTGGTTTATTTTATTATGAAGTGTTTTTCTTGTATTTGTAGGTAAGAATAATTGCCTGTTTGATATATTGGCATAATTTTAAATTTACCTTGATAACATTTGTCGATGTGCTGTGATACAAAGAGTTTTCTGTTGTCTGGTAATTTGATGCGGCTTTTGAGAAGGGAAACTATTGTGGTGTTCTCCCCACCCCCAATGAGTCTATTGTGGACTCTTCCACTTACTATAAAAGTAAACCTCGGGGGAACAGTGATACAGACTGAACGCTGGTCAACCGACACACACTCCCAAGTCGTGTAACACTCTTCTGTTATATTTACTGTTCTTTTTTTATACCTTGTTTTCCCTTTGGTATTGGCTTGTTTATTTGCAAATCAAGACACCGAAGGTTTTCCGAGCTAGTATAGTTTCTTTTACTTATAAGATTTATAATAATAATAATAATAATAATAATAATAATAATAATAATATATATATATATATATATATATATATATATATATATATATATATATAATTAATAGATTTATTTAAATCTGACATTTTGATTACTTAAAACCCTATTATAGTAGTAACAGACTCCACATTTTTATTCATTAAACAGTGTGTATTACGTCTATCGAACTGCGCACTCGAAAAATCCTAGTAAAGGAAATGCATTCCCCGGCAGGGATCAAATCTGCCCCCCTCCTAGGATTTATCTAATGCTCAAGCCGATTGAGGGAATAGACTCAGTTTTTGTAAATGCAAACTGAGCGTCTATTTAAAATTTGAATTATCCCCTATAATATTCGAAGTAATAAATAATAAGTTGTATAAATTATTGTTATTTGAATTACAAATATATATATATATATATATATATATATATATATATATACTAAAATGAATCATTCATACAAAAAAATAAATTATTAATATTAGTGATATAAAATAGCGAAATCCATTCGCTAACGAAATTTTAAAGGTCCAATCACTCGATGAATGTTATGATCCTTGTTTTTTAAAATTATAAACTGTATTAGGTCTTCCTTGAATATGCAGGTACTTTCGACTGTACATTCAGTCATCTTCAGGCATGGAAATTATTTTGTTTTTGGTAAAATTTAGGTAGCATCCGAGAAGAAAAAATATAACGCGAATCAAAATATGGTTTTTTGAAATGTGTTATTGTTAACGGATACAAACTTTTGGAGCGTGAAGTTGCATCGCTAAGGTTGAATTTTTTGAAAATTTAAGACAGTGCGTTTTTTACTAATATGGTAATTTGAGAATTTTTGTTGTTGTAGTCAATGTGTCATTAACTATATTGTTTAATAAATAGAGTAATGTCTCAGTTGTTATCCCGAATATTTGCACGTCAGATCAGTTCTTTTAAATCAAATACGTACGTAGCTAAATTGTATAGCACGTCAAGCAATATGACGGTTCCGTGTAGGATACAGGTTCGATTGCTGTCGGAATACTGTTAATACTGTTTATTATAAACTTAAATATTTACTTAAATATTTGTATCTATAAAGATAACGTATAAACAATAAATATATTTTTATATGTATGAATGTATTGTGTAAAATATGCTATATGTGATAAAGGATGTTGTTTAACATCGGAAATATTGCGTTTCTAATATATATAGACAGTACGGATATAGGAATCGACACTCAATATTGACACTCGGTTTCACGTCTCAATGTGACCTTCAGATCAAGGCTTGGGGGGTGAAGATAACAGTCACCATAAGTTCTGATTCCTATTCCCACAATCCCCCCCCTCTCTCTCTTTGTGTATAAGACCAATCAGCTGTGACAAATTTTGTTTGTATACATACATACATATATACACGCACACAAACATATATATATATGTGTGTGTGTGTACAGTATATATATATATATATATATATATATATATATATATATATATATATATATATATATATACCGATTTAATTATAATACGACCGTATGTATGTATGGATAGGGAATATACATATGCATACTAGCAAAAGCATACACGCACACACAATATATAAAAATGGAAATAGATCTAAGATGGCGTCAGAAAAAAAAAAAAGAACTAAGAAAGACATCCTTCCTCACCCTTTCTCGGACTAAACCTAATTGTTTTATTACACCTTAAGCAGAAGAATACTTTTGCCATCAGTCCATGAAAGACATGAGGGTCACTACTATACAAAAAAACAATGGTTAGACATCGAAAAACATGAGAAAATTAATTTTCTTCTAATAATATGTGGAAATATCCACACTTTGTTTGATGAAGGTCGCGAGACCAGAAACACGTGAATCAAAAATATTGAAAATAAAATATAGTATTTATATAAAAAAATCCACATTTTAACCGAAAACATTTGTCGTTTCTCTCTTATTTTTAAAAATTTTTTACAATTTTCTCTCGTTGAAACAACTATAACCTCTCCCATATATACAGTAGCGAGCATAAAGATCAGAACGATGTTAAGAAAAAGTCTAAATGTGAAATAACCTTTTATTTTAAAGCTTCATAGAACATTTTATCAAAGCCAAATAAAGATATAAAGGTAAATTATATAATTCCAAAATATAAAGCCCAATAAACTTATTTTGATAAAGTTATAAGAATAAATATACAACATTCGAAAAAAATAGATGATCAAAAACACTCCCAAGTTGTGTAACACACGTCTGTTGTATTTACTGTTCAATACACTATTTATCTGCAACCTCTTGCTTTGTTATGCCTTGACCAATTACTTGGTCACAACAACTATATTGGGGGATAGTAAAACAATTGCCCATACATATCTCTTCATCGTTTGAATACTGACGGTTACAAACTGCAAGTGCTCATAAATAAATGATACTTATACATATTATGAAATGGATTAAGTCCGACAATTATTTAATATATTTTCTGTTTATGCGTTATTTTAATAGATACAATTAAATAAATGCTGTTTTTTTTAATTACTAAGATACTTCTTTCCGTTAACAACATGCTGACTGGCATTTTCGAGACGCCCCTTCAACTCTTATATTTACTGTTTAATACATTATCTATCTGCAGCCTCTTGTTTTGTTATTTCTTGAGCATTTATTGGTCAAGCATAAACTCTGTTGCTTGGTGCTTGGCTGGTACCTATATATGACTTCTTGCATTTTCTACGTTTGAGTGCATAAATCACATATTTGGAGTTGTAGGTTAAATTTTTATTTCTTGTGAATGTCGTTGTGGAATTTTAGAAGTACAGGAGTTTCTTTCTATAATGATATCAAAAACCCCAAATATTTTTATTGCATTTTGTGACTCCCTGTATAGTGTATTGGTGAAATTTGGATGAGGTTAATATGTGTTTCAGGTTTTTAGATTGGCGTTGGTTTTAAACTATTTTGGTTGTTTTTAGTATATTTTTCCTTTTGTCATTGTTGTTATGTAGGTCTAGATTTTTTGGAATTTCTGTAGATAGTTCTGGTTTGTTCTTCTTGTATGTTGAGACATATGCTAGAATTTCTTCGACGTTACGTTTCCTTTTAATAATATGTGTAAATATCGCTTAAAGTAGGTCTCTGAACCGGAAACACTTGTAGCAAAAGTATGGAATATATATACATATATATATATATATATATATATATATATAATATTCACATTAAAACCAAAAACGTTTGCGGTTTCTCTCTTCTTTTTAATATATATATATATATATATATATATATATATATATATATATATATATATATATATATATATATAGTCACATTAAAACCAAAAAACGTAATATATATATATATACATACATACATTGTCATCTACAGACAGACTGCTTCGCTGTATCACAGCTCATCAATGTGGCTAGACGTCCGGTTGTCCATAGCTAGGATAGAAACCCGGCTGAATTGATGTCCCTCGGAGATTTTATCCCTAATCCTATGTAAGGCAGGCAAGAAAGCGAATTTATAAGCGTATTTATTTTTTAGATAAACACAGTCTTACATTTTCAGCCGTAATAGTCACTACTGTTTACAAACTCACATTTCCTCCCCCAGAGAGCTTTACCCAAATAAGCACACACACACCCACACAAAAATTGATATTGAAGTCAACATCCACTCAAACGCATTCGTCAGGCCATGTGCGTTGTGTTTTGAATCGATGTTATAATAAATAAAATATAGAATAAGATAAATAAAAACAAATCAATAAGAAAAAAATGATTTAATCGAAACCAATAAATTAAGCAAATAAATTTAGTAAGTAATAAAGAAATTGAAAGACTAGGAACGCACACATAGACACAAGAAAACAGAATAATAGAATAAACAATGATAAATGGTGAATAAAACAAGGTTAAAAAGACGACTCTACAAAGTAGCCACAAAACTGTATTCGGATCCACAATTATTTTCACTTAATATCCCCTAGGATAATACGAAACATAACCCTTACTGCCCATCCAAATAACCGTTTGTAAAATACAATAGACCTACACATAATGCACCACTGACCAGTGTATAAAAATAGTCGTGCGAAAAGAACACCCGTGGCCTGACGATTGCGTTTGAGCATTAAAAAGTTTTGTTGCTAGGACTTCAATATCCAATTATATATTCACATCCGCTCTCTCTCTCTCTCTCTCTCTCTGTCTGTTTCCGTCTCTCTCTCTATATATATATGGAGAGAGAGAGAGAGAGACAGACAGACAGATATATATATATATATACACACACACACACACACACACACACACACACACACATATATATATATATACATATATATATATATATATATACATATACATATATATACATATATATATATATATACATATATATATACATATATATATACATATATATACATACATATATATATATATATACATATATATATATACATATATATATATATATACAAACACACACATATATATATATATATATATACATATATATATATACAGATATATATATACATATATATATACATATATATATACATATATATACATATATATATATATACATATATATATACATATATATATATACATATATATACATATATATATGTATACATATACATATATATATATATATATATATATATATATATATATATATATATATATATATATATATATATATATATTAGGAGGCATGGTGGAGTAATGGTGAATAGCGGCTTGGATTGAGGAATCGCAGATCCGAGTTCGAATTCCAGTCGAATCCATTACATTCACTTACGTGCTAATACCCTTGGGAAAGGTGTGAATCCTCTTCTTCTCCCTCCAGCTATGGGTAAAATAGCAGGACAGACTGGGTTCTATAGCCTTGGATGGTAACTGGTCTAGGAGAAGGACAACTCTGAATTCAAAACCTGCGGAGGGTTGTTTGGGGACCTTGTGACATTCGGTGCACCAGGTCTCTGTATTCGTCCCTTCAAAACGTGTGGATGGTCCTGCACAACCCCGATTAAAAGAGATGACAAAATAGATTTCACGAATATGAATATAATTTACAGCAACATTTAATATACTTAGAACGCATCATTAATAACATTTCTTATATATCTATGCACGCATATAATCAATATTACTGTACTCGATAATATGGGTTGATATAATTTCACCTTACAAGTACAAGGCTTTGTTCGAAACACATTAGTTAAATAGCGCCAAACTATTTTTTTTTATGTTCACCATTATATTATATTTCCATCCTGAGTATTAATTTTGTTTGATATTACTATGGTATTTTTGTGAAAAAATGAGAGTTAAGCACCTTGACAATTTGCTTACTTTTGAATGCAAATTTAAATTCAAATAATTGAAGAATTTTTTTTTAATTTCTTAATTTTTTATTTCTTCGTCTTTCGAACTAATGAATTTGAATGATATAAATTATTATTAATTATAATATTTTAGGCAATATTAATTAAATAAACAAGTTTTAACGCACAGTTTTAAATCATCGCTACGAGAACGCAAAATAATGATCAGATTGTATTGGCACCTGAAGATTGCAGCAACTGCTTGAAATTTCGAGCCGTGCTATTGACGTAGGATATTCTATCTATCTATCTATCTATCTATTTATCTATCTATCTATCTATCTATCTATCTATCTATCTATCTATCTGTCTCAGTATGTTCACTATCTATCTATCTATCTATCTATCTATCTATCTCAGTATGTTCACTATCTATCTATCTATCTATCTATCTATCTATCTATCTATCTATCTATCTATCTCAGTATGTTCACTATCTATCTATCTATCTATCTATCTATCTATCTATCTATCTATCTGTCTGTCTCAGTATGTTCACTATCTATCTATCTATCTATCTATCTATCTATCTATCTATCTATCTCAGTATGTTCACTATCTATCTATCTATCTATCTATCTATCTATCTATCTATCTATCTATCTGTCTCAGTATGTTCACTATCTATCTATCTATCTATCTGTCTCAATATGTTCACTATCTATCTATCTATCTATCTATCTATCTATCTATCTATCTATCTATCTATCTATCTGTCTCAGTATGTTCACTATCTATCTATCTATCTATCTATCTATCTATCTATCTATCTCAGTATGTTCACTATCTATCTATCTATCTATCTATCTATCTATCTCTGTATATATATATATATATATATATATATATATATATATATATAGTGTTTGTCGATAAAATTACTTACCTGACTTTTTTTACTAATGTTCTGTTCTCCGATGAAACGAAATTTGAGCTAAATTCAAAGGATAAGCGATCTAAAATCCGAAGAAGAAGCTTTGAAAGCTCTTTGAAGTTAGCAGTAAGTACTGTCAAGCATCCGTTCAGTATAATGTTCTGGGGATGCTTTTCTTTTCATGAAACTGGTTTCTTAAAACCTATTGAAAAGACCCTCAGGAGCGAACAGTACAAGAGAATTTTAGAGCCTTGTCTGCTTCCTTCTGCTAAAAGGGTGCAAATCGACCCCACCAAGCTCATTTTTATGCAGGATAATGCTCCCTGTCACAAATCAAAATTGATGAAGGAATACTTTCATGAGTATCAGGTGAGTGCTATGACATGGCCGCCCCAATCTCCTGACCTCAACCCCATAGAAAACTTATGGATCATTATAAAGTACAGGCTCTCAAGAAAGCAGTTGAGCAACAAAGAAGATTTGATTGTGAATTTCATATCCGAATGGAATTCAATGCTTGGAGATGAGATTTGCCAGAACCTAATCAAGTCAATGCCAAAAAAGGTTGAAAAGGTTATTCAAAATAAAGGAGGACCCATAGATTATTAAATATTTTGAACTATATTACCTATTATAAATAAATTATACCTCTATTATTCTTTACTTAAAGCTGTTAGGTTATGTTTCTATTGATTACTAGTTGCAGGAAATAAGTGAGTCACTTTTTTTGCACAGAGTTTTTCCCTAAATCTCATTTATATCCAAAATTATAATTATCAATAGAATACCTTAGGGTGAGTAAACTTTTTTACTAGGTGGTCAGAAAGGATTCTTTATATTAGTAAGATTAAAAATTAGTTTGACCCCAAAAACAATAGGCCTGAAAATTTTTAAGTAAAAATATCAGGTCAGTCTCTTTTACCGAACAGCACTCTCTCTCTCTATATATATCTATATGGAAAGAACTTGGCAGAAGATTGAAAAAAAAAATCAATGAAAAAGAATCAATTATCAAACTTTTACTTTGAGAAACTTTTGCAACGAATACCAAAAAATTGTGCTGTAGTAATCCAGGCGAAAGGAAGCTATTTTGACGAGCGTAAAATTTAATCATAATATGCTTTTTTTGTCATAATAAAATTTGTAATAAAAATCATGTCTAACTTTTTTAACCACGTACATGGTATTTCAAAAGTCTATATCACGTTCTAAGAACTCTTATATTATGAACTACAAATCGTAGCATGGTTAAACTGATGCCATTTAAAAGCTATAAGTGTCACGTTTTCTTCTGTTAATTTAATTAATTATCTGAACACCACTCTGCCTGACTGATAAGATTCGGACAGACTGATCACGTGTTTTTGCGATGGCCACCTAGGTCACCAAACCTCACGCCATGTGATTTCTTCCTCTGGGGGAATGTGAAAGGCCTTGGGTACGTCCATCTCCTTCCCAGAGACATGGATGATCTGAAGATACGATTAACCATAGACAATGCTAAGCTTTGTCGGGTTTGTCAAGAATTGGATTAAAGTTTGGATGTGTGTCGTGTATCTCGCGACCTCACATTGAACACCTGTAAAAACTTGTATAGAAACGTAGAAATAGCGTTCAGGAAATATAAAATGTGTTTTGATATCCTTAATAGTTGTTAAGTGATACGATGTCGTAATGTGTCACAGACTTTTGAAAGACGGTATTTACTGTCCCCCCCCCCACTAGGACGAGATATGAGACAAGGTCTATTTTTAGGTGGGGACCTGAGAAAATACACCCGGGACGGGAACAAAAAATTCCCCTCAGCCCCTGCAACCGTCGCTGCCGCTGGCCTCGGTGCGAGCACCGATTTTTCCCTCTGGTACAATGGGAGGGCGCGGCCTCGGGCAGCTATTCCCCAGGGCTGGGCACCTCTCAGTATTATTTTCTCAGTTGCCCCTCTGTCCTTTGACAGAGAACCCCCTGAGCGCACACTGCCCAAAGACAGAGACGCAACTGAGAAATGATAAGTAGAGGTGAAATTACTCAAAAACTTACACGGTATTTACTCTGTCCCACCACTAAGACGAGATGTGACACAAAGTCTATTTTTAGGTCGGGACCCGAGCGAGTATACCCGGGACAAGAACAAAAATTCCCCTCAGGCCTTTCAACCGTTCGTGGCGTTGGCCTCGATGCGAGCACCGATCCCTCCCTCTGGTGCAATGGGAGGGTGCGGCCTCGGGCAACTTTCCCCAGGCCCGGGCATCTCTCATTATTATTTTCTTCAGTTGCCCCTCTATCCTTTGACTGACAGAGAAGTCCTGAGCGCACTCTTCCCAAAGAGAGAGACGCAACTTAGAGATGATAAAGAAACGTGCTAGAATCTCCCCCAAAGAGGGATTTACAGGATTTTGAAACACGATTTACAGGATTTTGAAATATTTTTCTCTGATTTAAATTGCAAAACAACTAATTTGGGGGCCATTTTAAAAAAAATACTAGGTTGTTCCGCAATCTTTTGAACTACAGTATATATATATACCAGGCGAAATCGTGTAACAGCAAAATTGTCCAATTGTTAGATTAAGATTTGATCCGTTCTATTTTAGAAATGATTACTGATATCTTACTGGAATTCTCCTACTGGACTCTACTTTGGACAATAAGAATGCATTTAGCTATGTTGAAATAGTGATCCTTCTTCCTGTTCTAACCTCCTGATCTAGATTTCCTCTTTACTGTTCTTTCTTTTTTAAACTTATTCACCATTCCCTTGATGTTTCTTGAATGGACTTTGAAGATGGAAGCTAGAGTATGAATGTTGCTATCATTACTTATGGCCTGAATAATTTTTTCCTGTCACCATTGCTCAATTTGGAAGACATAGTGGAACTGACACAAAACGATTTTAACCTGCTATATTTTAGCTGAATAACTCAAAGTATGTTTCAGTGGTTCTTGCGAAAAATGGTGTGATGATGAAAAACAGAAAAAATAAACACAGTGTAGTGTTTTTTTTTAGATATTAAACATTCCGTGGGATTGACAAATACCCCGTGCTTTTACACGATTTGGACAAATTTTCTGTTACACTGGGTATGTCTCATTTCTCCATCCTTGTTTGGATGGAAAACGCAAAGATAAACTTATACTTAATCAATAATACTAGAAAGAATTTTAATTCTGGCCTGAAGATGCCTCCGTTTATGACGATAAACTACACCCAGCAGCAAGGCCTCTGATCAGTAGATTGAAGGTTTTTAGGAATGTGCAACAATTCTTAACTGCAGTTGCTCCTAGATTCACTCTAATCCGGTGTGGAAGCAGCTATGAGCAAATAATGAATACACCAAACAAAAATCAACAGTACATTCAACAATTCATTTTCATAGTAAAATAACAAACGATGCATTTTAAATCGAAATGGCAATCAATCGTTCATTTATATGCCATTCATAATAAACGTTTAGGCAATCATGTGTCTTTCGATACATGAATGACGACGCAGATTTGTTTCCCGCAATAGGTTGCCATTTCTTTCTACGGTAGACCAAGATGGCATCCAAGGCAAAACCGATCTGTCCTGCTATAGCTGGGGGAAGAAGAAAAGTATTCATACCTTTCCCAAGGTAATTAACACCTAAATGGATTTCGAACTAGGCTCTCCGATCCCTCAATCCGAGCCGCTATCCATTGCCCGACCATACCTCCTAATGTTAATATCCTTTTTTTCTGTTTCTTTGAGTCTCTTCTTCATCATTGGGGTGACTGTCTTTTGAGGTGATGGTCTTCTTCATTTTTGAGGTGATTCACTCCCATACAAGAGTACAGATATCACGTAACAGTTCAGTACTTTTTTTCTTTGTTTCCAATGAAATTTTCTTGTTTCTTAATACTCAGCTTAACTTTTGGAATGCATCTTTGAACATCTCAATACGACTTCGGATCTCAGTGTCGTGATTCGTTCTCTGTTAGAACAATTCCCTGACATTTAAATTTCTGGACCTGTTTGATTTTAGTATCCCGGAACTGTAATTTGCAATTTGGGCTCACCTTTTTTCTGATGACCATGCAGTCTGTCAACTTGTCGTTTATGCTTAGTCCCTTCTTCTAGCTCTCCTTCGCATTCTTATGTAATTAGTTTCCATAAAGTGTCTGCTATCATCACTGTCATTTGAATATCTTATATTGTAGAGATTGTAGACGCCAATGATGAATACGGATAGAAGTTCTACTTCAATCAGAATTTCCTCGCTGTATAGGTTGACAAAGTCCTGGTAGAAGGTACATATTTGTCTTACACCCGATTCTATTTCTGTGTATTAAGTGGACTCAATTTTATCCGTAAGCAGACGGATCCTTACCAGTATAGATTATTGATTATTTTGAAATTGTTCCCGAATATGTCAAAGTTGCTGATCAGTCCTAACAGATATATGTGGCGTACTTTGTCAAACGGTTTTGCGGAGTCTAAAAAAATACAGGAACATATCCTGTATTGTACTGCTCTTTCTGATAACATTCCTGTTCCTTGTTCTGTTGGTTTTGAGGAAACACGCACTAATCTATAAAACCCAGGCACATATCCTGCATTTGTACTGCTCTTTCTGAAAACAAACTGAAAGGAAAATATCCCGTTCCTTGTTCTGTTTTTTTTGAGGAAACTCGGACTAGTCTATAAAACACAGGCACATATCCCGCATTTGTATTGCTCTTTCTGATAACATTCTGAAAGGACAAACATCCCGTTCCTTGTTCTGTTGTATTTGAGGAAACACGCACTAATCTATAAAACACAGGCACATATCCTGCATTTGTATTGCTCTTTCTGATAACATTCTGACCGAAAAAACATCCCGTTCCTTGTTCTGTTGTTTTTGAGGAAACACGCACTAATCTATAAAACACAGCCACTTATCCTGCATTTGCCTTGCTCTTTCTGATAACATTCTGAACGAAAAAACATCCCGTTCCTTGGTCTATTTTTTTTTGAGGAAACACGCCCTAATCTATAAATCACAGGCACATATCCTGCATTTGTATTGCTCTTTCTGATTACATTCTGAACGAAAAAAAATCTCGTTCTTTGTTCTGTTGTTTTTGAGGAAACACGCACTTGTCTTGTCCTTGGCCTGATTCTGTCGCGCGCCCCCTACTCCTACTGATTAGTTTCCTTTTAGTTTGACCATAAGAATTCTTTCAGGTAACTGACTGAATTTCAGAATGCATTTCTTGATGTCTTAATCTAGTATTAATCCAACTCCTTTTGCATTTTTCTGTCCGCCTACTTATGTAAACTTGTGGTTTCAAAAGCTTCGTTGTTTGGCCACATCGTTTTACATACTCCTAAAACTTTGACATTTAATCTACACATCTCCTGTTTTACATTTTCCAACTGGCCACAGTTGTTTTACCTTCTAACCTTTCAATAAATTCCTGAATTTGAAAGGATTAAATTAAAATAGACATACTACATCTAAATTAATTAACCAAAAATGCTTAAATGAAAATTACTACATATATATATATATATATATATATATATATATATATATATGTATCGAGCACTAATATTCCATAGTTATAATTCATTACATTGCAATCGTAATCTCGTAATTCATCAGACCTTCAATATATATATATATATATATATATATATATATATATATATATATATATATAATTTCTAAGAGGATATAATCCAGGTAGTGCTCAATGTCCAGGACAGTGCAAGTACATAATATAAAAGCCTCATTGTTATTATTTATCACATTGAAATCGTAATCACGATCCATTTTAGGTGTGATCACTAATATTCTCTATCTATCTATATATATATTTTGTGTATATGTATTAACTTAAAAGACAACCTATCAGGCGGCATTTAAGCTATCTCCTGTGGAGAGCTCTTAATTGGGCCTTCATCAGGTAAGAGGAATAGTTCTTGCGACAGGCAACAATGAACTACAGAAGAACTCAAAATTGATGGGTGCATTTAAGTATTGCATTAATATTTAATCTTGCCCTTTAAAAGTTCAACGATAATTCTTCTGAGACCATTCAATTTAAATACAGTTTGATGTATGTAGGTCCTTATTTTATTTCATGTGTGACATTCGCTAGATTTCGCAATTAATTTCGATTATCCCCAAATTTATTTCGAAGTTTTAAAAATTGTTATCGTGTAAAAACATTTGTCTAAAAAACCACGTAAAATAAAAATCGCCGAAACAAAACTCAGGATTTCGGTCCCGGAACTTGTCCAGAATTTTTTCCAGTTGTTCACGGAGTCGGTCTGATCCCAAATTGGTATGATATGTTGGGCTACGGCCTCTAGGAGTAAAGCTGAAAGACTTTGACAGTGAAACACCGATATTCGCATTTGTTATATATATATATATATATATATATATATATATATATATATATATATATATATATGACACTATTTAGCTATGGCAATTGGCTAACTGATTAAGCATGGAAATTAAAAAACGAGATATACTTAAGGCGAGAAAGAGCTATAACGAAAGACTTACCGAGCGACACTATATTTTTTTGACAAAAGAAAAGTGGGTAAAGATTTTATTTTCATTTACGAAGAAAGATATTTTTTCGCAGAAGGCAGAAAATTCGTAAGAGACGCAGGTTTCGGATTCTGTCAGAATTAATTAATGTCATGACGGGACTAGGAAAACAGAATTCTAAAAGATAAACAAAACTGGGCCAAGCATGCGACAGAGAAGGAATTTCAGTGAGACCACCCTCAAACATTAGCCACTAATTATCTTTCGGAGATATCATTTGGTTTTGGATCTTGCGAAGAGACCCATCTGTTGTATGTCCGGATCTTGCCATGATAAAGAGAGTGAAGTACAAAGGGAAACAGAATACGGATAAAGAATACCAATCTGCCACACGCGTAGCAATAATAAAAATTTCAATTCGGTCAGCTGCATAAAAGCAGAATTAATCGGAATTTGGTTAACTTAAAAAAAAAAACGACGAAGAAAGCCATTGTCACTACCTGTTCAAACTGTTAACAACAAATTTTATGTCACCGCGAACGCGCATCTGAGAATGCGATAATATTGAGACGAGAAAGACAAAGAGGTTTAGTCTCCAAATGACTAGCGATTTCCGCTAATGAATTCCAGGTGACCCCAAGTTAAGATAAGAATTTAATGTTCGCAATATGCGATTCATAAGAATTCTGGCCGATAGAAAAGAAAGAAAGAAAAGGGAAGATAATTTTTTCTTTGGGTGATAATTGTAAACTGGGGCCATTCTAGTCACATCCACACGGCCGAGCGATCATTGGCTGAGTGGTGGCGTGAGTGATTGGCGAAGGTGAACATATAAGAAAGAAGGGAAACTTATTGACGCCCACTGAAGGGATTGGTATGAGATACCAATATGAGAAAGGAAGAGTTTAGGAGGATAATTCTCCTCCAAACTCTCCCTATAGAAGGGGAGAACCCCTTTAAAACAGAAAGTAATTGGCTTCCAAAAATGAGAAGTGCTAAACTTTCTTGTCCGAAGACAAAGAGAATCTTTATTGGGGATTTGGAATTATCGAAGAACCCAAACCACGACAGGCCCCAACTCGGTTTTGGTCGGCGTCTATATAAACGAACGGCCCCAGAGTTTGAGAGACAGTTTCCTACAGTCTCGGAAAGGGTTCCAGAGAGAGTCCAGTAAGAGTCTCAGTTAGAGACGAGCCTCGTAGGAGCTGACCGTAAGATTTTCACGTATTCCGACTTAGACTTCTAACCAAAAGCAATGTTTTTTTTAATGAAGAACGACTTAGACTTACACCACCAAAGCATGTTTTAATGAATATCACCTGAAGATACAAAAAAGCAGTTTACTGAAAAACAACTTAGATATCAAGACTCGCTTAAGAAACGCAAAAGTGTCACGAATCTATAGAAGCTGGTTGAGAGAAAGACGCACTCCTGTATTCAGCAAACAGATACAAGGATACTTGTTATTTTTTCTAACACATTTGGGCCTCTTGCGTTTATTTCATTATTTTTCTTTTACATAAACGTGTGCGGTATCACCTTTGCCCCCAATTCAGCTTGCACTACGGCCCGACGCCTGGCTGATTTCGTCTACCTAAGATCAAATCACAACGTGGGTAGGTTAGACTAGAAATCAAAGCATGTACTTCGGTAACCAGACGTTGGAGGCGAGCTGGGAACGACAAGGCTGATATCGAATCTAACCAGACATCGACCGTGACGAAGACAACCAGAGGGGTTAGTGTCACACATGGTTCCGTGGTAAACCAGATTTCCATCCTAACCAGCCAAGGGTTAGCTCGTCACAGATGGTGCTGCAGTCAGCCCAACGGTTAGAATGGGTCACACACACACATACACACACACACACACACACACACATATATATATATGTATATATATATATATATACAGAGAGAGAGATGGAGGGAGGTAGATATATATATAGATAGATATAAATAGAAAACGAGTGAAATTACCTATTTTTATTGTTTTATGAAACAGTTGCTGCTGGATGTAAATCACAAAATCTTTTTCTCAAAACAGCTTTTCAGGAAATTATACTTGTCATTTACGTTCATCCCTCTAATACAGTCAGGATGGGAGTTTACTTGCAAACGTTTTGTTTTTGATAGTGTGGAAAGTTAACATGATATAATTCTCTTTTTCTTCTCGTTAAACACGCTAGCCTGTTTGGCTGTTGCCACCCTTGAAAGGTTTCTTTAAATGATATAATACACACATATATGGACACCATTAGTTGCACGAAGTACATACACCATACGGAACTCGATTTCTTGCCAAGTTCTCTGTAGCATAGCCTCATCAATAGTGGCAATGGCATCAGTGATCTTTTGCTTTAGATCAGTGATGTTCCGTATCTTTGTTCGATAGACGATATCTTTAACATAACTCCACAGAAAGAAGTCCAGGAGTGTGATAACTGGTGAATGAGGTGACCAGGGAATTGGGCCATTCCTTCCAATCCACAGGTCTGGAAATGTTAGAGGTTCATTTAACAGTACCTCTTTCATCAGCAGGATACCTGAACTACACAAATGCAATGTAATTAAAACCTTTGATAACTGCTGAGTACAAAGAACAAATCTGATTAATATATCTCATCAGATACCTTTGCAATATATTTTTAAAATGTAAAGACACTTCATGGACACCCTTTATATACAGGCTCTCCATGAAGTGTCTTCACTTCAAATAATTTGATACGTCGATTCTATGTGATTCTCACGCACTACGATTGCGACCCATACAACTTGTTCCTTTGAATTCGGAATTATATATTTTCCTGGCTGCCAAACGATGCTAGATGGCCCCGTTTACCCTGCTATTTATACTGTAGATGGGGGAATAGGAGATGGATTTCAACCTTCATTTTTGTCAATTCAAATAGTGTGAAATTTGACCATATGCTCGACTAATTCCATACAACGCCCCAATGACCGTTTATTTTTGTTTGTTAACCCTAAATAAATCAAAAACACTGTGAATGAATAAATTAACCTCATGTATTTTGTTTATTTTCAATTGCAGATAACTGAGGAGAATGTCGAAGATGTCGTCCCTGTTTCCGCTTGTGTCTGTTTTCTTATTATTTCACTTCGTCCATTCTTTGAATTTCGCAAAGGGTGAGCGGCGAATTATTATTATAAAGCCTTTTCTACCAATCATTCAGAATTTGGAATTAATAACACTTCAAATATCTCGATGTATAGGATGAATTATAACAAATTTAGTACAGTACAAATTCTTCTGTTGTCTTAATCCCCGTTCTCCTTTTAGCTTTTCCTTAACCCCCTTCATACGCACTCTTTTCTCTCTCTTTAATCCTCTGCATGCTAGTAGCACTCCCGCCTTCCTTGGGGTGAAATGCTTAAAAAAATGGAGATAAGTAATTGTAACATAGAATTGGCAGCTCAGTAGGTAGATTCGCCCAACACATTGCAACATTATGTGGCATCCGCCGATCTAGACAAACCATGGATCTGCACACAAAGAATTATGCTTCAGATGCTGATGACGGTGCAGCATAAAACGCTGCTACAAAACATTAACTTAAAAATTTGACCAATGTTTTTAAATAGACTGGTCCGAAATGAGACATAATTAGAGACATGTTCTTAAACAGCTTTGTCAGATCAAGACTTGAGCCATGTTCTTAAATAGCTTCATCAGAACAAGACTTAACTTGAGCCATGTTCTTGAAAAGCCTCGTCAGATCAAGGCTTAACTTGAGCAATGTTCTTAAAATTCTAAGACGAAAATGAATGTGATACTTGTTGAAAAATTTGCTCAACTCACTGCTACGTCATGTGACGTTCGTCGGTCTAGAGAGACCATAGATCTACACCCAAAGAGTTATGCTTTAGCTGCTGATGACAGCGGAGCATAAAACCCTGCTACAAAACCAAAATATGAAATTAAAAACTTGAGTCATGTTCTTAAATAGCCTCGTCAGCACTTAAATAGCCTCGTCAGATCAAGATTTAACTTGAGCCATGTTCTTGGATAGCCTCGTCAGATACAGAATTAATTTGAGCCATGTTCTTAAATAGCCTCGTCATATCATGATTCCACTTAAGCCATATTCTGGAATAGTCTTCTCCGATACAGACTTAATTTGAGTCAAGTTCTTAAATAGCCTCGTCAGATCAAGACTTTCATATAGGTGTTAGGCATAGTGCTAAATCCATTCAGAAATATCTAAACTGTCAATTGTACACAACCTATGCTTCATTTTAATGATAAAAATTTTATTTGAACGAATAAATTCTGTTGGTCTTAGCGAGGACCATCCTTCTTTGTGGACTTGCGCTACAGAACGAATAACAATGGACTCAACAGAAAGTGCATCAATTAAGGACATTCAACTGTAGCAAAAATAAAAATGCTACCTGATACCTGATAAACTAATGAGATGATGAAATTCTGTATTACTTTCTTTCTTTTTTTAATCAATTCACACCAAGCAAGGCGAGGAGGCCACTATGACGCAAGAGGTTACTGAGAGTGAAAGAGAATGAAAAAAAAAGTCCTTAGAAGAAACCGGAAAACCAAACCTAAACAGGAAATAAGGAATAAACTTCTACTCCTGTTCATGGAGGAGTGGAGACCGGTCGATAGGCAAACCTATCTACTCCTATTGACTTCAAAGAGAAGGCTAGGAAGGAAACCCCCGTGAGTAAATACTGGAAATAGTGATCAAAATTAGTGAACTTGATAAATATATTTTCCTGAAAACTCGTTTCAATTGAAAGATTTTATGAATTAAGCCGAATGTTTCCGTATAAAGAAACGGCTAGTGTTCATTTTTTGCCTGATTTCTTTATTCTTTTCTACCATTTAGATTAATTAATACATTCAGCATGGAAATAAAGCCATTAAGATTGAAGGAGTTTACTGAGAGAATATGAGAAAAATTAACTATTTAGGAGAGAGGACAATAAAAGAACAGGGTTTAAGAATAAAATAGTATGTAAAAACCCGTTATGGAAAAAGTACGCTTTTCGATAACAACAACGATGATGACAATTGTTCTCAGCTAGCATGAAGTGAAAAGACTATATTGAAGAAGACTATATTGAAAAATTTAAATGCAATGCCAATCAACATCTTCCATCTTAATTCCTGTTCTGTTATTTTCCTTCTCTTCAATAATATTTTTTGCAGTTTCTTGTAACCCCTTGCATCTTATGGCTTTATTTATTCTATGTTCAAGTGGAATATTGAATCCATCCCTAGATCAGCTGATAAGAAAGTTGGTTCACTGTGTCATGCGAGAATTTTTCTCTCCAAAATCCATCTTACATATCTATAAGTCCACCATTCGTCCGTGCTCAGAATATTACCGCCAAACATTGCCCGGTGCTCCTGCTATTTACCTGGAGCTCCTTGCTAAAATCCAAAGAAGAATCAGCAATATTATTGCTTCCGATCTGGCGGGCCGGCTTCAGTCTCTTTCCCATTTCTACTTACTGGACGGCTGGATACGAGCGATTCCAGTTAGGGTCAAGGATCCGACGCGAAGGCAAAGGAAAAGGGGATTCTATTTAGTTTTATTTAGTTTATTTTATAAAACATGGACGTAAAACGTAGTGGTCAGTTACTGCTGCTAATACGTGTATCCACTGCAGACAATCGACTTCGTACTCTTGCTGCTGTGTCATACCCATACAACACTGTTAGAAAGTTCTTGAGATTAACACTGTAGACACCTTTCGATATTTGTTAATTACTCGATAAAATAAATTCTAGCAAAAAAAGTATTGCAAATAGAATTATAGAAACAATACTGATAATTATTGATATGCGTCATCATTACTTTGTAGGACCCATACGCCCAGAATGTATTGCTTGCATATGTAAGGTAAGTAATTCTATTTATAATATCATTTTACATTTCTTTTCTTTACAATTTTAAAACATTCTCTTATAGAAGAATACCACAGATCAGGTTTTTTAGTTACCAAAATACGTGATTACTATGTCAACTCGAGCGGGTGGTTTTATTTTAATTTAATATTCCTGGTTTCCTCTCTTGAGGTTACATGCCGGTTCAGATGCTTTTATTCCTCCTCAGAAAGTCCAGGTGAAACGTAAGCCTTATCCATTGTTCTAATCATCATGATCTGCCGCTATAGCCCACAGGAATCACTATGTCCGGCTATACCAGCTTGACAGTTCTGGTCACATCATAAATTCGTGGCCCCATGTAATAAATATGAGCGGGTCCACGAATGAGTTTGCTGAGAGAATGAGGCATCGTATTGCATCTTACAATTTTGGCTCTCGTGATTACCGGTGGCTCTGTAATAGTGTATTAAATAAGAGAAAGTTTTCTGTTCCTCCTCTCTTCAATCAGTTTAAGGTATTAATATCTTCTGCTGATAACACAAAATGTTTCGCCCATAAATTCTCCTTAAACTCTACCCTTGATTCATCTGGGGAATCCTTCCCTGACTTTCCAGTTAGAACTGAATCTCTGTTGAGTGATGTACATATAACCGCTTCCATGGTTTCTGGTATTATCGCTAATATGGAGCCCCACAAGTGAACCTGATGGTATCCATGTAATAGTCATTAAAAAGGGCACTCGCGAACTGGCTACTGTACTTTTTAAGCTATACGAAAAATGCCTCGCTACCTCTTGGTTTCTTGCATGTTGGAAATTCTCATCTATTGATCCTCTTTAGGTTGGTTTGTTTTATTTTACGGCATATCAACACCTCAATGGGTTATTTAATGCCAACAAGATTTTTATTGCAGATAATATTTTCTTTAAAAAATGTGTTGCTGGTAATATTTTTTTCATAAATGTATTGCTGGTAATAATTTTTTCTTCAATAATTCATTGCTGGTAATAATTTTTTTACAAAAATACATTACTGGTATTAAAACCTATTTTAAAACTTTCATAGTGTTTTGACCTCAGTTTTGGGGTTAACTATTGCCCATAGCGGAGACCATAATAGGTGCTACTACCCCGGATAAGAGTGGAGCTGGAAACAGCAGCAATTTAGAGGTAATTCTACGTTCCTCAAAAGTTCCTGATCAGAGGCATTGCTGTTGGATGTCGTTTGTCGTCTTACCCACGACGCGGCTGTAGTTTTTCGTCTAATCTAGGACGCGGGTGTAGTTTATCATCTTACCCAGGATGCGGAGGTAGATTATCATCTTACTAAGGACGTCTGTTGTTCCGTTCTTTAAGAACTCAGGGGAAACGTCCAATCCTTTCAACTATCGACGTATTAGCCTTCTGTCACTTAATAGTAAACTGCTAGAGGCCTGAATCAATGCCGAATTAGTTAAGCATCTCACATCGCAGGGCCTTCTTTCAAACAAGCAATATGATTTTCGTTTCTATAGGTAAACTGTTGATGTATTGACGATTATCGCGGAAGGAGTCTGACAAGCATTAAATAATATGTCAAGCATTGAATAAGTCTGTCAAGCATTAAATAAGTCTGTCAAGCATTAAATAAATCTAACAACCATTAAATAAGTCTGTCAAGCATTAAATAAATCTGACAAGCATTAAGTATGTCTGTGAAGCATTAAATAAGTCTGTCACGCATTAATTAAATTTGACAAGCATTGAATAAGTCAGTCAAGCATTATATAAGTCTGTCAAGCATTAAATAAATCTGTCAAGTATTAAATAAATCTGACAAGCATTAAATAAGTCGATCAAGCATTGAATAAGTCTGTCAAGCATTAAATAAATTTGACAAGCATTGAATAAGTCTGTCAACCATTAAATAAGTCTGTCAAGCATTGAATAAATCTGTCAAGCATTAAATAAATCTGACAACCATTAAATAAGTTTGTCAAGCATTAAATAAATTTGACAAGCATTGAATAAGTCAGTCACGCATTAAATAATTCTGTCAAGCATTGAATAAGTCTGTCAACCATTAAATAAGTCTGTCAAGCATTGAATAAGTCTGTCAAGTATTAAATAAATTTGACAAGCATTGAATAAGTCTGTCAAGCATTAAATAAATTTGACAAACATTGAATAAGTCTGTCAACCATTAAATAAGTCTGTCAAGCATTGAATAAGTCTGTCAAGCATTAAATAAATCTAACAACCATTAAATAAGTCTGCCAAGCATTAAATAAATCTGACAAGCATTAAGTAAGTCTGTGAAGCATTAAATAAGTCTGTCACGCATTAATTAAATTTGACAAGCATTGAATAAGTCAGTCAAGCATTATATAAGTCTGTCAAGCATTACATAAGTCTGTCAAGTATTAAATAAATCTGACAAGCATTAAATAAGTCGGTCAAGCATTGAATAAGTCTGTCAAGCATTAAATAAATCTGACAAGCATTAAATAAATTTGACAAGCATTGAATAAGTCTGTCAACCATTAAATAATTCTGTCAAGCATTGAATAAGTCTTTCAAGTATTATATAAATTTGACAAGCATTGAATAAGTCTGTCAAGCATTAAATAATTCTGTCAAGCATTGAATAAGTCTGTCAAGCATTAAATAAATTTGAAAAGCATTGAATAAGTCTGTCAAGCATTAAATAAGATTGGTGAAGCTCTGGTTGTTGTCTTTGACATCTCGAAATCTTTCGACAGAGTTTTAGCGTAATGTTCTTCTTCATAAGTTGAAAAGTTACTGTCTCGCGTCTAATTTTTTTAATTGATCCAGTCTTTCCTTTCTAGCAGTGAAATAAAAGGATTGCTAAACGGCCACTCTTCTTGATCTATTTGTACTAATCTATTTTCTTCATGTGTGAAGAAATTTCGCAGCATTTATTGCCATAGAAATCGATTGATATTACATGACTATTTCCCCATTTTTTTTTTGTTTCTGACTATTTTTCTGCTACTTAGAATGTTTCTTAGCATTTGGAATCTATCTTTTGACTCCCGAGTACACGTTCGCATTTTCCAAGAGATTACTTAAAATTCCCCCTTCTTGAAAATGTTGTTCTCTTTTTATTCCCGCAGGTTGAGAGCAACTGCACCGATTCGCCATGCGAAGACGGAAAAGGGTGTGGTTATTTTAAATTGACTAAAAGCAACTGGTCCTTTTGTGGAAAACCAATGGGGCGTAAGTATTGTATGTTCATTGTATCATTCACTTTCGCACAAATATCCTGGAGAAAAGAATAATTGTTTTTCTTTCCACCAGCTATAGGTTAAATAGTAAGTCAGATCGAGCTCTTCGGCTTTATGTTTGTTCAATATAAAGGATGGAAAACCTTATTCTTGAGCATGGATGTGGATGATTATATCTCGCCGACATTTCTTGTCATCTGTGAAATTTAATAAAGTTTGTCTTTTTTGCTATCACTCTTAACCCATATTCTGCCAACTGTATACACAAGCTAATTAGTTACGTTATTCTCTGCTTTCTTCTGTTTCTTCTGCCTTTAGTATGCCTTGTGAGTATCATATTTTCCAAGCTCACTTTTCTCATTATGCATTATACAAACGACAACTGTCTCTTTTTGATGGTATGCGTAAGTGTCCTTTTGCGTTCAACTAGCAACTATATACCATAAAATCCTACATATCATAGAAATCTCAATAGCAACGCTTAGTGCGTTGAGGTTGTATATCATACACTACAGGACCTGAGAGAGCAACAGAGACATTTCATATATATTTTAAGGTAATTGCTCATTTTTCGAGCCATTAGAGCCATAAATTCTTCCTAGGACAGTAGCTATGATCTGGAATTAAAAAGAAATCAGTGATGACATCTTGAATCAATCGTATGCATCCAGCATGTGGAATTAGCTAAATATTTCTAAGATTTATTTATAGTTATAACAAATTATGTATAAGAGTAAATAAATCGAAAATAGAATAAGCTGTATTAGAGGTAGTTTGGCCGAACCACACAAATTGCTACCAGAACAACATATCAATCTGAAAACTCGAGTCATGTTCTTAAGTATTCTCATCAGATCGAAACCGAGATAGATAGATAGATACATGCTTTCTTATAGTAAAATCATTTAAAATACTTTCTTATAGTAAAACCATTTAAAATGCTTTCTTATAGGAACATCATTTACAATACTTTAACACAATTTACAATGCTTTTTATATTAAAATAATTTATAATTCTTTCTTATAATAAAATAATTCACAAAGATTTCTTATAAAATCAATTACAATGCTTCCTCATAATAAGATCATTTGCAAACTTTTCTCATAAGAAAATCATTTATAATGCTTACTTATAGTAAAATCTTTTGTAATGCATTCTTATAATGAAATCATTTACAATGCTTTCTTATAATAAAATCATTTACAATGCTTTCTTATAGTGCAATTATTTACAGTGCTTTATTGTGAAAGCATTAAATAAATTTGACAAGCATTGAATAAGTCTGTCAACCATTAAATAAGTCTGTCAAGCATTGAATAAGTCTGTCAACCATTAAATAAATCTGACAAGCATTAAATAAGTTTTGTCAAGCATTAAATTATTTAGAATGCTTTCTTATAATAAACACATTTACAATATTTCTTATAATAACTCATTTACGATGCTTTCTTATACAGTGTAACCCGGATATAAGAGAGTTGTCTCTTATACCAGGGTTTATCTTATATCCGGGTTTGGTCTATTTTGTTTGGGTAAGTATGGCTCTAATTTGGGACCAGAGAAAATCTTTCTTATATCCGGGTTTCTCTTATATCCGGGTCTCTTATATCCGGGTTACACAGTAGTGAAATTATTTACAATGCTTTCTAATAATAAAATCATTTACAATGATTTTTTTTTTATAATAAAGTCATTTATAATGTTTGTTTTTTTTTTATAGTAAAATCATTTATAATGCTTCCTTACAATAAAATCATTTAAAAAGTATTATTATAATTAAATCACTTGCAATGTAGGTTTATAATGCATTTTTGTCGGAAAAATTATTTTGGAAATAAATTAATTTTGTTTTATTATTTGATTTATTTTCTATATTATTACTACGCCTTATCCAATGAAAATCTTTATTTCACAGGTTGGGAAACATGCGCACACAGTATTGGTTGTTCATCTTCCTGTTTGCAAGTCTATGTGGCATTGTATAGCTTTTGGTGTGATGGTCATAGCTGTGAACATGCCTCCCGATTGATCAACGGAGGAACGGAACAATGTAAGAAGCCTGGCACCCTACCTTATTGGCACAAGGTTAATAACTGCCTCCAGCAAAAGTAATTCATTCCTGGTTTGCTAAAGAGAGAAGAGGCAGTCTTTGATTTTGGGGCGTATCAAAATTTCTTTGGGATTAATAGTTAAAGTGACAACATATACACAATTTTAGAAATTTTAGAAATGCTTATATATATATATATATATATATATATATATATATATATATATATATATATATATATAATAACATTTGGAGTGCGACTTTAGTTTCGTTTTTTTACTAACTCATCAGGCCCAAAATATAACTTATGATATAAAAAAATATTTTTTTTTTTAAATCATAAGTTATATTTCGTGCTGGAGTATATATATATATATATATATATATATATATATATACACACACAATAATTATATAGAGGTCTTCGGCTCTCGTTTTTGAAACATGAAAACTCTTATATAGCGAAGGAATCATATTTTTTTAAAAATAATTATATTATATTATATATATATATATATATATATATATATATATATATATATATATATATATATATATATATTGGTAACTATATTCGTTTCGAAAAACCATCGAATTTTTGATTTGCCAATAATCAAATCAATCACAAGAGAAAAAAAGTTTTTAAAAAAAGAAAGAGCTAGAAACAAGAAAGTTTGTCGAAAAAAATCGCACAGATACAGGTTCAAAGCCCAAAGAAAAAAAACCTGATACGAGTAAACAACTAACTAAAAAGAGCTCAATACAACCGTAGAGGAGACCTAGATAAACCTAGTGAGCCAGACAAAACTACCCAGGTTTCACCTAAGCGGATCGTCAGGGAAAACTGGCTAAAGAAGCAAAAGAGAAAACAGCATATTTATAGGCGATAATCAAAATCATACCACGTGACCAAAGAAAAAGAAAAACAAGAAAAACACAAGAACACCGTTTAAGCTTTATTCACGACTAAAAGGTGAGGGGATATTAACACGAACACCGTGTTCTTGTGTCTTTTCTTGTTTTTCTTTTTCTTTAGTCACGTGGTATCATTTTGATTATCGCCTATAAATATGCTGTTTTCTCTTTTGGCTCTTTAGCCAGTTTTCCCTGACGATCCCTTTAGGTGAAACCTGGGTAGTTTTGTCTGGCTCACTAGGTTTATCTATCTATCTATCTATCTATCTATCTATCTATCTATCTATCTCTGTCTCTGTCTCTCTCTCTCTCTCTCTCTATATATATATATATATATATATATATATATATATATATATATATATATTAAAAGTCATAAGTCATATTTCGTGCCTAAAGAGTTGGTAAAACACCGAAACTTAAATCGCACCTCAAACTTAGGTAGATGTATATTTATTAATATACATTTCTTAACTCTGTCTACACAGATTGATCACTGTTATGCTTACACCTTAAAGTAAATATTTATTTGCTTACCTGTGCATGCTCGCTAACGCGCGCATCTACGGTTGCTAATATTTAGTTATTTGATTTACCCACCTTTATACCTCCTCTCTGTCTGTCTCTGTCTGTCTCTGTCTCTGTCTCTCTATCTATCTATCTATCTATATATATATATATATATATATATATATATATATATATAGATAGATAGATACATACATACATAGGTTAAATATTCCCCTGTTGTGAAAGGTAGTCGTCACATGCCCAATTTTCAGCATTACCATGCGTTCAGATGTGTTCTTCCGCTCGTATTTTGTCAATAATGGCACAAAAACTTGCACTACTGTCTTCGCTGACCACAGACACTACTGCTTCTATGTAAAATTATAATAAATTTATTGTATTCCTTAATAATTCATACGTTTTGATCGGCACTGTAAGTGAAAGATTTGCTTGTATTTGAATCGTTTTGTGTTAGCAAATTAATTCTCACAAATTAAACGAGGCAATTTTTTTTTTTTTTTTTTTTTTTTTTAGTGAATTATCTCTTATTTTGATATTCCAAATATTGATTTCTGGATAACACACATTGAGAAGAGAAATGAATTTGAATAATATTTAGTGAAAATTCTTTTGAATTTTAAGGTATTTCATAAAATATTAAACTCCTGGATTTTGTATTCAGTCTTGAAGCAATAAACAAAAAGTAAAACCGATGATTTACAGATTAAGTGTTTCTTATATATTTGAAATTCTTGTTTTCATTGATGCAAAAACTCAGTAAACTTTTTCTATTTCAGTCTGTTCATATCAATCTATCTCTCTATCTCAGTCTATTCATATCTATCTATCTATCTATCTATCTATCTATCTATCTATCTATCTATCTATCTATCTCTTTCACTCTATTCATATCTATCTATCTATCTATCTATCTATCTATCTATCTATCTATCTATCTATCTATCTATCTCTTTCACTCTATTCATATCTATCTATCTATCTATCTATCTATCTATCTCTTTCACTCTATTCATATCTATCTATCTATCTATCTATCTCTTTCACTCTATTCATATTTATCTATCTATCTATCTATCTATCTAACTATCTATCTCAGTCTCTTCTTTTATGTCAGTCTATCTATCTATCTATCTATCTATCTATCTATCTATCTATCTATGTCTCTTCTTTTATCTCAGTCTATCTATCTATCTATCTATCTATCTATCTATCTATCTATCTATCTATCTCAGTCTCTTCTTTTATGTCAGTCTATCTATCTATCTATCTATCTATCTATCTATCTATCTATCTATCTATCTCAGTCTGTTCATATCTGTTCCTGTTTATCTTTATTGTTTGTGCAAGTCGTTTCCCTGTCTTCGGAAAAATCCAGTGGCAGAAAATTGGATCAACCATCATTTAAACCGTTGTGTTTCTCTTCTTGCTGCATATAGCAAAATTATATTTTGAGACAATTTATTACAAGAATTCCAATTCATGAAAAATATATTCAGATCACAAACAATCTCCAACGTTTCAAATTTACTTGAGCAAAATAATGTCTTTTTGTTTTTGAATATTAAGTAACTGAGAAGGAATTATTTCTCACGTATTTTAGGATCATCTGTTTCTGTAAAACGGGATAGTGAGCAATTGTCTCGTTTGAATGATACTTTGAAAGCAACAAGCTCTTTTTCCCCTGTGCAAATATACTGATCAGTGACGTGTTTTTTTTTCATAGTAACAACATCCATTAGTTGCAAATATGGCGGACCAAACGACGCGGAATTGGATGATTCCCTGCAGCAGTGTTTTCTTCGAATATGTCACACCTTTAAATTAATGATAACTATACATAGTAAAAAAAGGGGGGGGAAAATTCTCTTTCTTGGTATTTTGTAAATGAAGTGCTGTGAATCAGATTCGGTAGAAATTGCGAAATGCGACAAGGGTAAATAATTCCTGGCCAGGGAAGATCTATCAATGTCAACACCGAAAACGACTTGCTCGTTTACTTCAATGTCTCTTATTTCAAATTGATTGTGTCTCCCGAATAAATAAATCAAAGAACAAAATAAACTGGACCAGCATGTGTCACCGGAAGTGTTCCGTTTGAAGACAATCATGCTGGGAAAATTGGATAAGACTCAACAATTCTATTGAATTAATACGGATTTGATGAGATATCTTATTTCCGATTATCTTTTATTACCGAAACGCATTGTTGGTACGTTTGAAGAAAGGACTGGAGAAAGAGTTCAGGGAATAGACATTGAGAAATATATTATATTTAACAGAGAAAACAAAAAGAGAACGTGAGGAGAGATGCAAAATCAATCAAGACCAATCGTTGGACAGATCAATCGTTATGAAAACAGACTGGTTATATGTAATCAGATTTAGCTACTTCGATCGATATACGATGAAGCATACATACAGTGCTGTTCGATAAAAGTGACTCACCTGATTTTTTTTTTACTAAATGTTCTCTTCTCCGATGAAACGAAAGTTGAGCTAAATTCAAAGGATAAGCGATCTAAAATCTGAAGAAGCTTTGAAAGCTCTTTGAATTTAGCAGTAAGTACTGTCAAGCATCCGTTCAGTATAATGTTGTTGGGATGCTTTTCTTTTCATCGAACTGGTTTCTTAAAACCCTCAGGAGCGAACAGCACAAGAGAATTTTAGAGTCTTGTCTGCTCCCTTCTGCTGAAAGGGTGCAAATCGACCCCACCAAGCTCATTTTTATGCAGGATAATGCTCCCTGTCACAAATCAAAATTGATGAAGGAATACTTTCATGAGTATCAGGTGAGTGTTATGACATGGCCGCCCCAATCTCCTGACCTCAACCCCATAGAAAACTTATGGAGCATTAAAATTACAGGCTCTCAAGAAAGCAGTTGAGCAACAAAGAGGGTTTGATTGTGAATTTCATATCCGAATGGAATTCAATGCTGGGGGATGAGATTTGCCAGAACCTAATCAAGTCAATGCCAAAAAAGGTTGAAAAGGTTATTCAAAATAAAGGAGGACCCATAGATTATTAAATATTTCGAACTATATTACCTATTATAAATAAATTATACCTCCATTATTCTTTATTTAAAGCTGTTCGGTTATGTTTCTATTGATTACTAGTTGCAGGAAATAAGTGAGTCACTTTTTTTACATAGAGTTTTTCCCTAAATCTCTTTTATGTCCAGTCCAAAATTATAATTATCAATAGAATATCTTAGGGTGAGTAAACTTAGTAAGTATTACAAAATTAGTTTGACCTCCAAAAATAGGCGAAAAAATTTCTAAGTAAAAAAATCAGGTGTGTCACTTTTATCGAACAGCACTATATATATATATATATATATATATATATATATATTGAACAATAAAAATATTAAAAAATTTAAAATCTTCAGAAACACTGGGTTTTAGATTAATATTCTTTCGTTTTTATTATTATTATTATTATTTCATTTAGATTCCTCGACGAGTTTCGGACAAAATGGCCATCATCAGGAGAAGAAATATTTCTGATTGCTGGTAGCAGTAAACTACAGAAATGAGTCTTTTGCTGGAGAAAATGAACTTCTGTCTGTAGTCTTCATTTGTTTTTTTATTTTTTTATCTTTTCAACATTCCTTGTGTTGGTCAAACAGTCTCTTTTAAGTTATTTGAGATAGGAGCTGGATGGATTCATGCTGCTCTGAATTTCCATGGTTAGTTTGACAGTTTTATTGGTTCCTGGAGAGGGAATGTGTCTCTGTTAAGTGTCTGTGTGTTATTTGGTTCTTAGGGAGTGAGTATGATATGTGTAAGCGTGTATATTGCTGTGTGCGTGTGTTATCATTTGCATCATTAGGGAGTGAGTGAGTATGATGTGTGTAAGTGTGTGTGTTCGTGTGGGGGTGTGTATAAATGTGAGGCCTCAACACCTCCTTAAGCATGTCTGTATTGTGTGGCTGAGAAATGTGGGTAGGTTTTGATTTGTAGAGTTATATATTAGTACTATCTATATTGTTAAATTTATGGTTTAACCGGGCTGTATAGTGTGTGTTTTAGACGTTGTATCCACTTATTTTCATTGGACTCTAAAATCTTTCTAATGTTATCGGCTCTGAACTTTTCTATTCTCTCAATTATAGTGAATTTGGCATGGGTTTTGAAATCGTGTTTTTCTAGGCGGAAATGTTGTTCTACAGGTAATAATTTTTCATGGGGATCGACTTAATTCGATTGCGATAATTATTAATTCTGTAGTGAAAGGGCCATTCAGATTTTCCTGCATATTGTTTCTGGCATAGTGTGCAATCTAGGAAGTAAATTATGTTATGACTTCTACAGTTAGAATCGTGGTAGATTTTGAAAGTAGATTTAGTGACTGAGCTAGTGAATGAATTCGTGTGTTTAATATGGTTGCAACATAAACTTCTTTTGTTGTTACATGGTTGGGAAAATCCTGTTGTTTTTGTTGTTAGTTTATTACGGATTACCTTGTCCCCTGAAATATGGTTACTACCTATGATTTCTTTTAGATTCTTAGGTCTACGATATGCTAGAAGGCCGGGTTCCTTAAACAAATTTTTTAGGTCTGGTTTGAGATGTAGTATTTCCCAGCGACATTTGATTATTTGGGATAGTGGAGGCAGAGTGGGGTTGAAAGTGGTTACTAGAGGAATGCGGCTAGATTTATTTTTAATCTTGTACATGAGGGTGTCTTCTCGAGGTGTGGAAATTGCTTTATTTATTTGTTCCCTGATTAGGTGTTGTTTATAGCCACGCGTTGTGAATTGATGCTCCAGATTTTCAATGTGTTTATTTAATTCTTCATTGTTGGAACATATCCTTCTGAGTCTAAGTGCTTGTGAATAGGGAAGGTTCTCTTTGAGGTGTTTAGGGTGGGAAGACTTAAAGTGTAGATAGTTGTGGGTGTCGGTGATTTTAGTGTGTAGTGTCGTTTGTAGTTTCCTGTTTTCATCTATGTAAATGCGGGTGTCTAAAAATGTTACTGATGTTGTGGATTTTTCGTAGTCAAACTTAATTGAGTCGTGCACTGTGTTTAGGGTAATAAGGAATTGGGTAAGTTTGTCATCACTACCCGTGTCTACAAAGAATATATCATCGATATATCTTGCATAGAATATGCAGTCGGTACCAATGGTTGGATAGATATGGGTCTCCTCAAATTTTCCCATGAATATTGTAGCATATGATGGAGCTACAATGGTGCCCATGGCACAATCTCTTATTTGAAGGTAATGTGCTCCATTGAAGTTGAAAGTATTCAGTGTAAGGGCATGCTCCATGAGTTTTATGATAACGTCTGTGGGGGGTGTCTTGTTTTCTTCTTTTAGTAAGTGCTTCCTATATATATAACTCACTAATGTCTCCAAGGGAACATGGCCCACTAGTTGATTGATCCAAAGTGACTTGGCCCAAAGAGTTGTGAGTTGAATTCTAGTCGCCTAGAGAGAACAACAGGTTCAGTTCAGTTAACAAGGCGAATTAACTAAAAGTGAGATACCCAAAGGCATGGTATGTGGAACAAGAACACTCTACCGTCGTAGGCTAAATAAAGGGTACTGTTCCAAATTCCAACAAATATCATCTGAAAAAGGCCGGAGTGTACAACAGCCAAAAAGTCGTGAATGTGGCAGTTATGAAAAGGACAACAATCTGAACAGTGTAAATATTATAAATATATACAGGGTGCGATGTGTAAATTATCGCCATTTTATATTTTTAATTTCACTCTTTCTCGTTATTTTTTTTGTCAACTGCCCAGTATAGTAGGGTCAGTTGGGCACCGTCTGTAAGAAAAATGGTGTACTGCTTGGCATTCGCACCGGAAGCTCTAATATGCACATTTCAGAGTAGGTGTCAATCTGAGGAAAATGCACTGGATTCGGAAAGATTTGAATGTCTAATGATGATTACGACGGTGTTTGGAGTAATCACTAGTGATTGCGACGTTATTCCTCAAGTCATCTTCCCACAGGACGTAAGACTCAACACGGAGGATTACATCAAGTGCTTTGAAGAGTTATTTCTGCCCTAGGTTAAGGGAATATCCTATGTCAGGCAACAGGAATCTGCACCCAATCATGGCTCTCAGACAATTTCAGCGACCACAACACCCCTTATATCTGTCAACTTAATTTCCCAGATGGTAACTCCCTTGATTATTATGTGTGAGGCCAAGAGACCAAAAAAAACCCATTGTAACACCCAAGATGAACTGAAGGGAAAGATTATGGCAGCATTCATCAATTCAAAAAAGAAGACCGCCCAGAAGAGCTGAAGGAGAATCCGAAGTAGTCAGGAGCCTGTGGTAGTAGCCAATGGCGATTATATTGAATAAATTTAAGTTTTAGTATTTCAATATATTTTTGTGTAATTTTGGTAAATATATCACTTAAATTGGGATAGCAGTGTTATTTTCATTTTGGCGTAATGTAGACAACAATTTACCCATCGAACATAGTGTATATATATATATATATATATATATATATATATATATATATATATATATATGTGTGTGTGTGTGTGTGTGTGTGTGTGTGTGTGTGTGTTTGTGTGTGTGAAAAGTGTGTGTATATAAATATAAATAAATATATATATATGTGTATAATTATTTATATATTATATGCGCGGTACTTATTAGAAAGCGCTCAATATCAGAGATGTAGTATTTCCCAGCGACATTTGATTATTTGGGATAGTGGAGGCAGAGTGGGGTTGAAAGTGGTTCATATATGGTTAGATAGATGTGAGCTTGTGACCCTGGGTTTCACGCTTTAGCGATCGTCGGAGTTTTTCTGACGATCGCTAAAGCGTGAAACCCAGGGTCACAAGCTCACATCTATCCAACCATATATATATATATATATATATATATATATATGTATTGCCGTTTTGGTATCTACTAACAGTTCCTCTTATATAGGTACTTGAACTTGTAAGTGAATGAACCTCACTATAACATCCCATACATCTTTTGGATTAATGACTTCTGTACAAAACGATTTGAATAACATGGACCTCGCTTCAAACCCGGGCCCAACCGTCACACCGAAAGAGCTAGAATCATGACTCATTGGGTAATTCTGGTCCCTCGGTGTCTAATTAGCAGCATTTCTTTCTTTCTTTCTTTCTTTCTTTCTTTCTTTCTTTCTTTCTTCTTCTTCGTCTTTCTTTCTTTCATTCTTTTTTCTTCTTCTTCTTCCTTTCTTTCTTCTTCTTCTTCCTTTCTTCTTCTTCCTCTTCTTCTTCTACATCCTTGTGCAAATTAATTGAAACAATCTCTTCAGTTTCCTTTCTTTCACCATGCGGTATGGAGTGACAGTAAATCAATTTCTACTTTTCCTCAGATTAGGTCATTTGCAGTGGTGTGCAGTAAAATGAATCTATTTTTGGGTGCATGATGAAATTTGTTTGGCCTTGAAAAATATTGCATCATCTGTGATTGCATCAGATTTTTATAATTCCCAGACACTAGGGTCTAGTCTGTCGATTACTTTTACCGCGGTCATTGTCTGTGATGAACGTTACTCCAAGGAAGCGTACGAAGATTGTAACGCTGCACGAACACAATGGCAAGCCTTACCAGTGAGCAAATCAAAGTTATGTAGACTGGCCCGGAAACTCTCCTGATTTAAATCCAATTGAGAATGTGTGGTCAATCTGCAAGGAAAGACTTCTTGGAATGGACATACGAAGTAATAACATGTGCACTTGGTCATGTTTCATTGGAAAAATACGAAAAAGTAAATAATGACGGAATTATTATTTTTGTCTCAATTAATTTGCACAAGGGTGTATGTGTCGTGTCTCTTGGCGGTCATGGCTCTCCACAATTTCCTAACCTTTGTAGCGCCTAATCAATTTTGTCTTTTTTGTTATCTCTTCCAAACCGTAGTCTGCCAGCAATTTACCCAAACTAGTGAGGCAGGTCATGTGCTGTTTTTCTCTGTCCGTCCTACCTTCATTCTACCCTTGTGAGTGTCGAGTTTTCCATGCCCTCTTTCCTCATCTGCCATAGAAATTTCAGTTGTCTCCTTCTGATTTTTCGTATAAGTATCGCTTTTTTCAAAATTCGATGTTGTCCACGTGTTCAGGGTGTAGGCGACCATGGCTCTCCACAAACTATCATCCCTTTGAACACATAGAAACGTTCCCTTTTTTTCTAAGCTTGCCACTGCCGTTCTACCATCTATTCACGCAAGCTCATCAAGTAGGTTCCCGCTGCTTTACCCTACCCATTTTGACTTGAGTGTTAAATTTTCTAAACCCTCTTTCCTCATTATGTGGCCAAGAAATTTTAATTGTCTCTTCTTGGTGTTATGTCTATCATTTTTGTTTCTAAGTTCTCTAAAACTACAGAGTTACTCACATGTTCAGTCCATGGTATTCTCAGTATCCTTCTGTAGAACCCTTAGGAGAATTGATATTATAGAACAGTTCAGTACTACTTTCTTTGTTTCTAACGAGATTTTTCTGTTTCTTAATACTTTGCTTAGCTTTTAGAAGGCATCTTTCACTGTTCCAATAGGCCTTCGGATTTTGGCGTTCTTTCTGTCCTCTGTTAAAACATTTTCCAAATATTTAAATTTTTGCACTTGTTTGATTTGGGTATCTCCAAATTGTAATTTGCATTTTCGGCTTTTCCTTTTGATGACAACTCGGTCTTCTGTCTCCATGCATTTAGGGTTCAAACCTTTCTACTCGCTTTCCTTCACGAATTTCTGTAAAAAGTGGTTTCTTTTAGGGTCTGCTATCAACACTGTGTCATCTGCATATCCCACGCTGTTAAGATTGTGACCACCAATTGTGAATCTTGTTTCTAACAAGATTGTAATGTTTCTTAATACTTTGCTTAACTTTTGAAAGACATCTTTCACAATCTCAATGCGCCTTGCAATTTCGGTGTCGAATTTTCCATCCTCTGTTAAAACACTTTCCAGATAATTACATTTTTATACTTGTTTGGTTTTGACATCCCCGTTTTGCATTTTTTAACGTTGGGCTGTCCTTTATGCTAACAACGATTCATTTCGTCTTTTTGTAGTTGATGTTTAGACCTTTCTTATCGTTTTTTTCCATTGCTTTCTGTAAGAGATATTGCAGTTTATTTTTCCGTGCCTGCTATAAACACCGTGTCATTTGCATATATCATGTTGTTAAAATTGTGGTCACCAATAATAAATCGTGTTTCAGAATCGCCTCATTGTGCAGGTAGAATAATTCCTGTTTATTTTTATATATCTACTGAATTCAATTTTCTAGCCGAATACAGAAGGGGGAGGCACGGTGGTGTAATGGATAGCAGATTGAGGAATCGGAGAGCGGAGTTCGAATTCCAGTCGAATCCATTACATTCACTAATGTGCAAATACCCTTAGGGTAGGTATGAATCCTCTTCCTCTCCCTTAGCTATGGGTAATTAGAAATACAGACTGGGTTCTGTAGCCTTGGATGGCGAAGGAAAACTCTGAATTCAAAATCAGCAGTTGGTCGTTTGGGGACCTTGTCGCGCGTAGTGGACCAGGCCTCTGTATTCGGCCCTTCAAAAAGCTTTTAATTTCATTTTTAGAATGTAATTCCAGTCAAATCCATTACGTGGTAATACCCTCGGGAAAGGTATGAATCCTCTTCCTCTCCCCATCTCCACCTATGGGTAAAGAGAAGAACAGACCGAGTTCTATAGCTTTGGATGGCATCTGGTATACTGCAGAATGAAATGGCAACCTACTGCGGGAAAAAATCCTCATAAGTCATGTATTGAAAGATACATGATCACCTAAGCGTGTATCACGCATGGCACATAAGTGACTGGTAAAGTCGTTTTGCCACCAGTACAGGTTCTGGATTATTCTAATATCTTTTCCAAATATGTCAATGTTCCCAAGCAGTTGTCAACAGTACTTTATGAAGGACTTTATCAAATGCTTTTGCTTAATCTATAAAACATTTGTATATAGCCTTCTGCATTTGTAATCCTTTTTATGATATCATTCTGAGTATAAATATTGCATTCCTTGTTCCAGTGTCTTTAATAAACCGGCACTATTCTGGTATGATTTCCTGTCTAATTCTGCCGAGCACTCTATTCATCAGAATTCGGGTGATAAGTTTTGTTATATGGCTCATTAAGCTGATTGCCCAGTGGAGTTCACACTCGGTTGAACCCGGCTCTACTTAGATCTTTCTCTTTGTCACCCTGCTTCTATTACTTCGTCCTTACAAATGGAATACAAGAGTAACGTGGATGAGCGGGTCCCGTGAAAAAAGTAGGGATGTGATTTAAGCCAGTGTCGGTTCTCTGTTATCATGAACTGTTCTAGACAGATGTTTCTAACGTATTCAGTCGGCGTACTGAATACAAAACACGGACACGCGTACACGCACACGCGTACACGCACACGCGTACACGCACACGCGTACACGCACACGCGTACACGCAAACGCTCGCGTGCGTGCGCCCACAAGCTCAAAAGAAAAAAATCATCACAACACCAATAAATAGCGCATGAATTATTTTTTAACTCATTATAATAATAACAAAAATGGAAAACAATTGAGAGTAAATTACAGAAAGCTTCTGAAGAGTGGGCCGAGCGATTACAAAACGGTTCGTCTCCGACACTCTGGAATCAGGATGCTGAATATAACGTTAATCAAATACGTGCCAAATTTTATATATATATATATATATATATATATATATATATATATATATATATATATATATAAGAGATTATAATAAAAACTTATTGAAATAGGTACGCAAAAGATTTCATGTTTCATTACTATGGGGGATGCATAAGGTCAGAATTAAAAATGTCAGATCTACGCTAAATAGAAATGTAAACCCAGAGGCTGGAGATAGGTGAGTTGATTTTATATGTCATGCTACGACATTTGTGTATATATATATATATATATATATATATAGATATATAGATATATATATATATGGAGAGAGAGAGATAGAATTAGATGTGTAATATATGCGTGTGCATATGAATAATTATATATATATATATGCAAGAAGTTGATCAAAATGAGAGACCAGCTGGCAAAGTTCCTTGAGATCCTAGGAATTCGCCATTTTCCTCAATAAAGATAAGGTGAAATAATTAAAAACACTACGGAAAACCCTGATTAATGTTGACTTAACGATGAACTTTTCATTGTTTTCTGCATGGATTCTTCGGATTGCTCGTCAGAATGATTCGAATTTAATCTTTTATTTTAATCCTTTATTATTCTGAACCTGTCTGCGTTTTATCGAGGGTTTCTTTCTTTCTTTTTTCTTTCTATCGTTCGTGCGTCCTTTCTTTCTTTCTTTCAATCGTTCGTGCCTCTTTTCTTTCTTTCTTTCTTTTTTCTTTCTATCGTTCGTGCGTCCTTTCTTTCTTTCTTTCTATCGTTCGTGCGTCCTTTCTTTCTTTCTTTCTTTCAATCGTTCGTGCCTCTTTTCTTTCTTTCTTTCTTTTTTCTTTCTATCGTTCGTGCGTCCTTTCTTTCTTTCTTTCTATCGTTCGTGCGTCCTTTCTTTCTTTCTTTCAATCGTTCGTGCCTCTTTTCTTTCTTTCTTTCTTTTTTCTTTCTATCGTTCGTGCGTCCTTTCTTTCTTTCTTTCTATCGTTCGTGCGTCCTTTCTTTCTTTCTTTCTTTCAATCGTTCGTGCCTCTTTTCTTTCTTTCTTTCTTTTTCTTTCTATCGTTCGTGCGTCCTTTCTTTCTTTCTTTCTTTCTTTCTATCGTTCGTGCGTCCTTTCTTTCTTTCAATCGTTCGTGCCTCTTTTCTTTCTTTCTTTTTTCTTTCTATCGTTCGTGCGTCCTTTCTTTCTTTCTTTCTTTCTTTCTTTCTTTCTTTCTATTGTTCGTGCGTCCTTTCTTTCTTTATTTCAATCGTTCGTGCCTCTTTTCTTTCTTTCTTTTTTCTTTCTATCGTTCGTGCGTCCTTTCTTTCTTTCTTTCTTTCTTTCTTTCTTTCTTTCTTTCTTCTTTCTATCGTTCGTGCGTCCTTTCTTTCTTTCTTTCTTTCTTTCTTATTTTTTGTGGAAATGTTTTCGTGTCACCGAAGCAAAATGGCAGGTGTTGCATGATATATTACCTTGCACTCACAAACACTCGCCACCAGAAAACATAGGAGGGAATGAAGATTTTTTGATTGAATGACTTGTTTTTTATGGCTTATCAACCCTTTGTGGAATATTTAAAGATTAAACACATTCTGAATTATAGGAATAAACCTTTTTTTATGTAAGATTGCATTAGCAATTTTTCTGAAAAAAAATAATATATTTCCAGATAAATATCCTATTATTTAACTTATATATTACATAACACGTACATCCGAGGGGCAAATGATCTGCCGCATGATCTGTGTATGTGACAACAGTATAGACAGCTTCAAACTTCCCTAACTACCCTTGCAGTCTGTATAAAAAAAAACCCTCATTATAAAAAAAAAAGACAAAAAAAAAATAACAAAAAAAATGCGGTGTTTCTTTCTTTCTTGCATCCTTTCTTTCTTTCTTTCTTTCTATTTATCCTTCCTTCTATTCTCTCTTTCTTTCTTTCTTTCGTGCGTCCTTTCTTTTTTTCTTTCTTTCTTTCTTTCTTTCTTTCTTTCTTTCTTTCTTTCTTTCTAAGCTCGAACCCGACTGCCTGCCAGGTAGATGTAGAACAGAGACTCGTGTGACAAAGTGATAATTTGCCGATGTACAATGGTTCGGATTTCCTGAAAAGGCGATGCCAATGTGTAAATAATAGTAGCCATATCTACCCCACATAATACCCTTTATGTTAAGCACTTCATTAAATTCTATGCTTAGCAACATGCCGTCACTCTTGTCAAGATTAATTGCGTAAAATACACAATTGTGGCACAAGGGCGAAAATAGGGGGAATGGATTTTTGTGGCTGGTCGGCACTTACTATCCTGCACCTAGCTAATCCGATTCACGATCCATTTATTCGTTACAATTGATATATTCACCACAAGACCTCATCCATTGCCAATAAATCCTTCATATACCATACTACCGCATACTCTCGGGGAGGGGGATTAAAAAACGCACCCCCATGACATAAAAATTTAATTTCATGATTACAAAATACTATACATAAAAATTGCCATCCTTGTCAATCGCCGGAAGTCTATTTCTTGTATCACTTGTGGGGAAAGGATAAGTTTTTACGTGTATATCTCTAATTCACATTTCCCTGCAATACAATTGGGAATAAAAGATGCCAACATGGAAATTTGTCTCAACAATAATCCGCGGTAAAAAGGTATGAAATACAAGGTGTATTGGATGTCTGCTACATCAACATTGGCACCGCTATGCAACCACTTTTCCTATTACATCAGACTTACGTCATCCAGCCGAGTTCATTTCTACAAGTGTGAAGGGAAGAAACCATTAAGTGCAATGCTGTCTAAACATTTGGCACTTTATTTTCCGTTGAAAATTTCATAATAGAATAGCCTTTTAATAAAGCAAGTTTTTTATATTTTGTTGCGGGTCCTGTGACGATGCAGTGCCATCCTACGAAAAGATAGCCTTGTGCCAGACACTACACACAACTACCGGACCCACAAACAAAGTAAAAAAAAGAAAAAATATACAAACGTATATAGCGTGATCTTTTCTTTCTAAATATCCCAATTTCCTAGGCGAGGAAAGAGGAATAAGGTCGCTTATCACGTGCACAAAAATGAAAAAAAGGGTAGACAAGAGGAATGACTGAAGCAAGTCTGATAAAACACACAAATATAAAAATTTATTATTTATGATTAACAAGTATTTAGTCTCGTGAGTGGAGACAATAGGTAGAATTACTGAAACTTGCAAAAGGAACGATAAGGCAGTGACATAAAGTTCATCAGTTTTCCGCGCCAAAACGAAATTCAAGATGGCTAAGGCGGGAAAAAGTTCATCAGTAGGAAAGTTCTGGAAGGATGTCTGCTTGAATCATAATGAACGTGAATGCAACAAGGAATAAAAATACTCACTGAGAATTATTGTAATGTGTGTGTAATGTGATATTTTTAAGGTACTGGTTCATAATGGTTACAGTTCAAAGAAATATGAGAAGTTCTCTGGTGTTGTGATGACAGTGTAGTAAGTGCTAAGTTTCTCTGATAGGAAACAGAGGAAAGTTCAAACAGGATGTTAGCCTTAGGTTGATGAAATAGTCGTCGAAAAAGGTGTGAGGCGACCGTATTGTTGAGTTCTGGTAGTGAGTAGAGGAAAGCTTGAAAGTTGTTCGCTTCCAGACGAAAAGTTAGTCGTTGGAAAAAATGTATGATAACGACAGTGTATCTGTCTCTACATTTTCTAGCGGATATAGGAGGAAGGTTCAACATGTTCACATTAGGTTGAGAAATTAGTCTTGGAAAAATGTATCGCCGACAGTGCTGCAGTCTCGACATTTTCGAGTAGAAAACGGAGGAAAGGTCAGACGAGTCGTTTGCATCAAGACGAGATAAAAAAAAAAAACAACGTAAAAGTGTGCGGGGCTCAACGCGCTCTAGTTTAAAAGCGGAGGAAGGTTCGAACTGGTTGTTCGAAGAAAAGTATTGAACACATGACATGTTGAAGGTTTAAGATATTCCGGCTCGTTTATGGGTTAAGAGCACGGAATAAATGAGTTGTCCTCATAGCTTGAGAATTCGAGGAGCAACTGAAATTTTGCAACACTGGTCGTCCGTGACGTCAGAAAAACGCGCGGGAAAAAATTCAAATTGTGTTAAGTATCAGCAGCAGTCAGCTCGCTTACTGGCGTTTACTGCTATTATTAGCTGAAAGTGAGAGGAAGGGATGAAGACTCGCGTGCGCGTCGCAAAGGAGGTGGAAATACTGTGGTATTCCACAATACAATCTGTTTATACAAGATTATTTCGGTTCAAAAATAATAATATAATTTTATTAACATTTATCAAATTTATTAAGATGTATGTAGATTTAATGGATGAAATTTTTAAAAAAATCAATAAATCAGAATTCGTTAATAACAAAAATCTTAAAAAATCTCTTACAATATCTTAAATATTGAATATATTAAAATCTACTAAAGATTCATATATTAAAATTTACTAAAGAATTCTCTGTATTAAAAGGATAAAAAATTCATTATGTAAAAATATATTAGTATTAAATATATACATACATACATATATATATATATATATATATATATATATATATATATAATTATTTATTTAAAAATATGATTCCAACACGCTACATAAGAGGTCTCATGTTTCAAAACAAGAGCCGAAAACTTCAAAATAATATTTGAATTAACTTGAGTTAAAGTAGGCTCTGTTCCATCTTCAAGCGAAATTTTTTGGGGAATGACTTATTTCTGAAGTTTACGAGTTTTAATAGTATGGTCAGAATTGAAATCAAAAATTTCCATGGTAACATCAAGGGCGGATTGTTTAGAATCGGCAGGGGTGGGGTGTTAATAATTTGTATCAGTATAGAGTTACTTTCATAGATGTCGGGTCACGGTAAGGTGGGGGTGGCTAAATTTATGACGGAGGATGTTTTCGCATAGTCTGGCTTGAGCGTCTACGGAGATTTATTTATTTATTTTTATTTTATTCTTTTATTATATCTCTTTATGAAAGGGATTTGTGTATATGAAAAGGCCGTAACGTTTGTTGTTTGACGACTTCATAAAGGGTTATCAATTTTTGTAGGTAATTAAAACTATGTATATGGGCTATGGATTTTAAAATTTATTTTTTTGTATGCGTGTTTTAGGCTAGTTATTCAGAGCGTAAGTTCGGTTGTGTCGGCAGAAAACCGTTAATTCTTGCCGGTTGTTTAATAGGTTTTTATTGTTTAGGAGCTTAATAATGTGTAGTTTCTCATGGAGGCACAAAGGGCATGGGTCATTCCAAGTTTTGCAAGTTCTAGTCCTGTTAATGATTTTCCATTTTACTTTAGGTGTCCTATTTTTTTATTTCAGGTGCCAAAAATATTTAGATAGAGAGGTCTGATGTCTAAAGTTTATGTTGTTGAAGGAGCATTTATGCTGCCTCCATCTGGTTTTAAAGGCATTTTTCGTGGACCCAATGTATATCATATTATTGTTAGGGTTCTCCGTGGATGATATAGTGCATTGGTATACCACAGATTTGATGCAGCACTTATTTTCTAATGGGCAGTCTACCGGGTTTCTACAATCGAATAATTTTTCCCTATCATTATCTGATTTAAGTGTAGAGTTATTACAACTATTCAGGTAAGGGGGTTTGTTCAGGATATTATTATTGTGTCTTCTTATTATACCTTCTAGATTTTCAGTGCAGCAATAACTCAATTTTAATGTGTTCTTATTGAATATATTACTAAGCCTACTTTTGGTGGGAAAGTGTTTATCGATTAGAGCTAAGAACTTCTGTCCTAGTTTAATACTAACCATTTGGTTGAACGGAGGTGTATACCAAATGATGTTTCTTTTCCTGTTTTTTTTCTTTTGGTTATTGCAATTGTCCCTATATTTAATGTTAGCATTTTTATAACCACTATTTTTTAGGGCAGTGTTGTAGAAGTCATTATGTTGGTGGAATATTACTTTGTTAGCGGAGTTACTGCTAATTCTATTTTCTATTGATGAGGGTATATGTTTAATTGCGGATGGAGGGTGGTTAGACTTCGGGTGTATATATAAGGGGTTAGCATTTGGTTTTCTATAGGGTTGGTACAAACTAACGGCACACCGCGAGATTGATATCCAGGACATCGGACTGTATAGAGATGACGGGCTCATGGTGGTGAGGAGTTCCACTAGCTTTAAGATAGAGAAGATCCGTAAAATTATTTTTAGTGAATTTAAAAAACTTAACTTAAAGATAACAATCTCTTCTAAATTGAAAAAGGTAAACTTCCTCGACGTAACCCTAGACTTACCGAGCAACACGTACCAACAATCCGCCCTTGATGTTACCATGGAAATTTTTGATTTCAATTCTGACCATACTATTAAAACTCGTAAACTTCAGAAATAAGTCATTCCCCAAAAAATTTCGCTTGAAGATGGAACAGAGCCTACTTTAACTCAAGTTAATTCAAATATTATTTTGAAGTTTTCGGCTCTTGTTTTGAAACATGAGACCTCTTATGTAGCGTGTTGGAATCATATTTTTAAATAAATAATTATATTTATGCTCTACTTTCGTATCGAGCACTATTTTTTAAAAATAATTACAAAAATACTAAGGAACTTTGGATTATTTACCAAACCAGTTTCTTTCCTATTTTCTACAATATTTTCACATATATATATATATATATATATATATATATATATATATATATATATATATATATACTAATATATATAAATATATATATTTGTAATAAAATATGTTAGTATTAAATATATCAAACAGAATCAAAATTTTAATCTATTAAACTATATTCAAAATTCAAAATGTATTATTATTTAAATATATTTAAAAAAAACTCAAAAAATTAAAATATATTAAATATATTAAAATATATTCAATATTCAATGTATTAAAATTCCGTGTATTAAGAATTTAATGCGTTAAGAGTTATTCAAAATACAATTTTTAAAAATGTATTAAAAATTCAATGTAAAAAAATGTATTTGCAATTCAATTTAATAAATTGTACAGAAAATTCCAATACCTTAGATTTATTAAAATTCAGAGTATTAAAATGTATTTGGATTCAATGTAAAGCATATAGGAAAATTTCATTTTAATGAAATATTTTATAAGTAATATTGAAATATTTGAAAAGTAACATTAATAAAAACATATATCACAAATGCAATTCATAAAAATGTATTAAAATTTCAGTATATTGTAAGGTTTTATAATTAAAAATACTGAAATATAGTTCAAATTCAGTGTGCAAAATGCATTAAACCTTCAGTTAATTAAGATGTATTAATATTAATATATTATAGATTAAACGTATAAAATGTATTAAAACTTCAATATAATAAAAAAATCTATTAAATTTCAACGTATTAAAATGTATTAAAATTACAATATTAAAATGTATTAAAATGCAATGAAAGCAACTGAAAAGATAATTCTCCAAACATCAAATTTTTGGTGAATTTTAAGTTTAAGAAAATATCGCATTTATAACATTTAACTTTTCTTAATCAAGTCAACCCAAGCAAGACGATAATGCCACTAATACGCAAGGGGTTACTGGGAGTGAAAGCGAATTAAAAGACATGAGTAAAGCGAGAGAATAAGAAAACTGGATTCAGGAAAGCAGAAAATGGTAATTGGCTTTGAATTTAAATTGTTGAAGATTGTAGATTGCATAGAAGTCGATTTTCATAAGCCAGAATTGTGAAAAAAGAAACTATTTGAATAGAACGTACGGTTGCATCTATCTATTTCAACAATAAAACGATGGGACCTAACTACCAATCTATTAGTACGCTTAAATTCATGCAGTCGAGATACCAAAGAGGAGAGTTCATTAGAATAATTACCAGAAAAGACAGGGGCAAGCCACATCCGAATGGTGGGGAAGTGGCTGAAGTCGAGATGCCAGGTCAGGGCCGATTACAATACAGACCCTTTTTGAAGTTTGTCTTGAATCTTGATATAAATGGCAAGAGCATCAGACCAGATAATTAGCAATATTGAATGAACAATGCATGTATTTTTTTATGGAATTCGAATGAATAAATTTTCATTAAATTTTAGAATGTTTTATTTTTATTCCTAAATTCGTTTTCAGGATATAATCAGTTACCTATTTTCACTTATACTATTTTTTTAATATCTGTCTATATTTCTGACATGTGGTATTATGTACATTATTTACATTGTTCGGAATATTGTCATCATCATTGTCGCCATATTTATTACAACGTTTCGGCCGTTGTACGCTCCGACCTTCTTCAGGTGGTTGGAATGTCGAACTGAACCCTTTATTTCGTTCACTTGGGTAGACTGTTCTAGTTCCACGTGCCATGTTTTTAATGGATGTCAATCATCAGTTATCTCCTTGTTAATTTTCTCTCTGAAAGTTCTCCACTGCCTTAGTCGAGTATTGAACTCACGCCCTTTTGGGTTCTTTCACAGGATCTAACTAAAGCCTTTATCCACTGTGCCATGTGTATGCTGAAGACATTAGGTTTATAATACCCAGAATATTCATACACAGATGTCTTCAATGACACATAGCACAGTGGATAAAGTTAGATCCAGTGATAGAACCCAAAAGAGCGTGAGTTCAATACACGACAGTGGAAAACTTTCAGAGGGAAGCTGATAATTGAGATCCATTAAAAACATGGCACGTGGAACTAGAACAGTCTACCCCAGTGAGCCAAATAAAGGGTTCTGTTCGACATTCCAACCACCGGCCGAAACGTAATAAATATGGCGACAAAGATGAGGACAACAGCTCGAATAATCTAAATAACATATTTTTTTAGTTCATACAAAATTATTCGTATGGTTTTATTTGCTTAAAATGGACTTCATTTCGTCGGAGGGACAATCTAGAAAGAACAGTAAAATTCTCTCTAACTCTTTCTCTCTTTAAATATAAGCGAATATTTTTGATATTTTATTTAAACAGTGATTTCGTTGCAGCTGTATAATATTAAAATATATCCCACCGATTTTTTTCTTCGTAACAGATAAATATTAAGTAAAATGAAAAAAAAAAAATTCAATAGATAAAAAGGAAAATCCGTTTATTAGTTTTGGAAATCGAAGCAAACATCTATCATTCTGTTCCACCGACAATCCACAGTTTTACTGCGCATGCGTACTTATTGATAATTAAAATGATTATGGAGTATCGAAGAAACGCCAAAACAGCCAATCTTGTATTTCTTTTTAAAATATATGAATGACATTGCAGCATTTAATTTTTCCTTAATGAAATGATTTTTCTTTTGTTGCCTTGACAGGCGATGCTGGCAGAGTATATTAAAACAAAACTAAATTTTTGTTTTGCAGTTTTTTGTCGTTTTAAAATGGTTGCCATAATTTTAATTGATTTATTGACTGGCGTGGAAGAAAACTGATGTAATCAAATTTTGGAAGATTAACCAACAACAACAAATGAGATGAGAAATTCATTTGGTATTTTAGAATGTGAATGTCCTCATTTTAAGCTTAAACATTCTTTATAATTAATTCGACGTACACTTAGATTCGTCCGGCACACACACACACACACACACAAACAAAAAAGTTTCAGTCCTCACCATATAGCAGTAGTCTGTGTGGCCAAAACCGCTATCCTCATCTATCTTACGATCGTTATATTTCGATCGGTCTACTCTCTGTTCTTAGTGGTATTATCAACATTTTGAGATAAAGCCATTCGCTTGTGTTAGTGTTAATTCCTGCAATTTACATTCTGTAATAAAATATTATTTTTCTATATTATATTCATACTTGTATCGGCATTTTGTTGTTTCGATACAGGTTTTGACTGGGACCTGATCTGGTTTGCTTAGTATCATGAGATATCTGTAATGAAATATTGTCATTATTCTATTGGTATCCTCATCATTGTTACTTGGATACAACATTTCATCAGTATCACTGACCGGCCTTCTTAGTGTTATGGGATGGTTTCAGATGATTTTATTGCCAGTATCCTATGAATGATTTAGAAAAGCATCCTTATTTTTGTTGTTTTCATAAAACATTTCCTCTAGTTCACTATCTGGATATCTGAGTATTATCGGATGGTTTGAGATGAATTATTGTCATTATTCTATGAAATATTTAGAGTAGCGTCCTTGTGCTAATTAATTGAAACAAAACGAATAATTTCTTCCTATTTTTCCAATGAAACATGATCCAGTGCACATGTTAGTACTTCGTATGTCCATTCCACAAAGTCGTTCCTTGCATATTGATCACATTCTCGATTGGATTTAAATCAGGAGAGTTTTAGGGCCAATTATACTTTGATTTGTTCACTGGTAAGGCTTGCCAGTGTGTTCGTGCAGCGTTACAATTTTCGTACGCTTTCTTGGAGTAACGTCCATCGCTGACAATAGCCGTAGGACAACTAATCGACAGTCGAGATAATAGTGTTTGGGCGTGATAAAATCAACTGTAATCACGGATGATGCAATATTTTTCAAGTCCAAACAAATTTCATCATACACCCCGAAAATAGATTCATATTACTCCACAACACTGCTAATGACCAAATCTGTAGAAAAAATAGAAATCGATTACACCCTGTCACTCCAGTGGGTCTGAAACTGACCGCATGGTGAAAGAAAGGAAACTAAAGTGGTTGTTTCAATTAATTTGCACAAGTTCGTAGCATCCTTATTTTTGTTGTTTTGATAAAAAAAGTTCCTTTGTTTCACTGTCAGGACGTCTTGTGTGAGGTATGGAGATGATTTATTGTCTCTATTCTATTAACCGAGAAGAGCATTTGTCGAATAATTCCTTTGGAAAATAAAACATTTTTTTATATTGGCATTGTTTTCCATTATTTACAATGGGAGACGAGTGCAGTAAAATGAACCCAGAAGATATCTGGACAGACTGTCTAAAGTAAATCGCTTGCAATTCGATCAGGTTAAATTGTTATCTATTCTTTTTTTTTTTTCGGGAATCATCAAGCGGTAAATAATTGCAACTTCTATAGACATAACTCGATCCTACTTAAGGTCCCTTCTTCATCTGAAAGCCAAACTTAACGTAACTGATCTTTAGATTCAAGAGACGAACGTATCGGGCCGAAGAGACATTCCCGGGGAAGTTAATAACGTTTTCTGATCTTCTCCTTTATTTGTGGCTAGGCAGATTAACGAGAATCGATAAAGAAACAAAATGGATTCCTACTTACCAGGACAAAAACGAAAATATCTGAATACCGTAACACATCCATCAAATTACCTACAAAGATTTATATTAAGTTTGCTGAACATTGCTTGTCATTATTTTGCCATGTGTGCACCGTTTCTACCTCCCCGAAGTCTGCATCCTCGCAAAACCGACAGAGAGACATAAAAAAAGTTGAGGGCAAAAAATTAAAAGACAAGTGGCTTCCAGTTGGTAATAAATGTATTGGCAATAATATGAATGGGTGGTGAGAAGATTTTTTTTTTTTTTTTTTTTTGCCAGACTACGAATTCCATTAAAGACGAATTTTCATGGTGGGTTATTTGGTTACGTTTTAGGTTCGGTCACCGTAGTAATATGGGCTTGAACGCGCGCACACACACACGTACACTCCTATCCATTCCATATGTATTTAATTATCACAGTCAATTTTTATTTATTTATTTATTTATTTATCTATCTATCTATCTATCTATCTATCTATCTATCTATCTATCTATCTCAGTCTATCTGTCAGTCTTTTCGTATCTATTTATATCACAGTCATTTCATATCTATATCACAGTCCTTCGTATCTATCTATCTATCTATCTATCTATCTATCTATCTATCTATCTATCTATCTATCTATCTATCTCAGTCTGTTCATATCTATCTATCTATCTATCTATCTATCTATCTATCTCAGTCTATCTGTCAGTCTTTTCGTATCTATTTATATCACAGTCATTTCATATCTATCTATCTATCTATCTATCTATCTATCTATCTATCTATCTATCTATCTATCTATCTATCTATCTCAGTCTGTTCATATCTATCTATCTATCTATCTATCTATCTATCTATCTATCTATCTATCTATCTATCTAAGCCCGTTTGGATCTATCTATTTGTATTTAAAACATAATTCATACAAAATATGTAAAACTAAATATCTCGAACTTCCACTGTCCGGAATATATATATATATATATATATTTATATATATATATATATATATATATATATATATATATATATATATATATATATATATATATATCCGATGCAATGAGAACGAAAGTAATATATACATTCTAACGTTTACAGCATTAATGCAAAAGTGGGCTCGGTCGAGGTGGAATTGAAATCCACCGAAACGAAGTTGCATCTTTGTATTGAATAAACTGTTTTTTGTCTATATGATAAAATTATAATTAAATACCACACACACACACACATACACATACACATATATATATATATATACATACATATAAAAAAATATTCTTTTAAGGTATGATATATTTACGGGTTAGAGTGCTGAATATCACAGATACAGTTTATGTAAATATAAAAGTGGACATTGAAGTTATTAGGTTGGTGCAAAAATAATGACGTAATAATGTCGTTTTTTGACGTATTTTTTAACGTAAAAAAACGGCATTATTACGTTATTATTTTTGCACCAACCTACTATAACCCAACGTCGACAGTTACAATAGGGATATATTTGATTTAATTTCATCCTTTTCGTTTTTAAGAACGCTTGAATTCTAATGTAAAATATACGGGAACAATAAAAAATAATTTCTTTTTTTTAAGCGTTTCACCCCAAGCAAGGCGGGAAGCCACTAGCATGCAAGGGGTTACAGAGGATTTGGAACAAGATCAGATAGGAGTGATAGAGAAAAGGATGAAGAGAAGGATAGTGAATAGATCAGGGTAACTGGAGACGTCGATTGACATTACATTTGGATATTTGGAGATTATAGCTATCAGGAAAACAGCACGAAGGGAGGGAGTTCTACGGGCGAGAGGTGCAAGACATGAGGCTATTGAAGTAGAACAGACGGCTACATTTAACAGTTTCGACAGTGAAAGGGTGTGAGCGAGATGCCAGCCTAGTCGAACGCTTAAATTCATGAAGCTTTGGAACCAGCGAAAGCAGCTCCTGGGAGCAGTTACCATGAAAGTATTTGTAAAAAAGACAGAGGGAGGCGACGGCACGTCTTTGAGAGAGCGACTGTAGACGAGATGCCAGGTCAGGGCCAATTACATTGCATATCCGCCTCTGGATCTTATCAAGAACCTTGAGACAAACATAAGGGACACCAGACCATATATGGCAGCAATACTCCATGCAAGGGCGAATGGTTCATTTGTAGATTTCAAGGATCGACTCAGGCGAGAAAAATGTCCTGCGTTGAATAACCTGCATGCCTCTTCTTACTCTTTGGTGTTTAATACAAGGGCAGGTTTTAATAAAAAGCAGTCGGAATTTTTTTATCGGCATTCAGTAAACAGGTCGGGTCTTTGCGCAGAAAATCACTAAAATGGCCGAATAAAAGCGAAATTAATGAATGGGTATGTTTTAGTAAGCTGGAGGGTGTTTGAAAATTTCCACGTACACAATAAAATGAGTAGTTAAATAAATAAATAAAAAATCACCCCCCACTCCGTCTATTGCGCATCTAATAGTATCCGAAGAAATATTTTATGTGATAGTTTTTAACTAGTTATAAAAATTGTGTTCATTAATTTAATCCGAAATCGTCAAGGGATGTATTTTCATTTAATGCGCATATTGAGGTATCTTTAGTGTACTCAGGAAAAAAAAGTCGGCGTGCATTATAAAAATAGGACCTTAGACACTTCGACGTTGTGTAATGGTTAGCAAACTTGTCCGGCTAGATCAATTACCACTAAGTAATGAGTTCGATCTCCACTGGATGCTTCATGCTTTCGGCATCTAAACTACGATAAGAAAACTACTAGTGGGCAATTTGACTTGGTGTAATTGATAGCGAGCTTGACCCGCTAGATCAACTACGACTGAAAAGTGTGTTTGCTCCTCACTGGGTTTCCCATAATATCGTTTCTTGTGCCACCTGTAAACTACGCTTGGAAAATCGTCATTACGAAAACCCAGAACGGCAACGTATGTATTTCCGTGTAGTATGCCTATCGAGAGATCTGATAGGCATTATAAAAAAAATAGCCTTGAGTACTTCAACCTGGCGTAATGGTTAGCAAGCTTGTTCCGAATGAGTAGTGAGTTCGATCCTCACTGAGTGATCCTTAATCTCGGCTTTGTGTCACAACTAAGCTATGCTTAGCAAAGCACCCCTCACTATGTGATCCATACTTAGGCAAACACCAGCCACAACTCGGCTATTTTCAGTAAAACTCTTGTTGTTCATGGATATGTAAAATTAACTTCATTTCCTGTTATGAATAATCAAGAGTTTCGTCACTCTCCTCTTTTCTGTTTACTGGGACTATAAAAGGACACTGTACGCAAACCTCGCATTCTCAGCAGAATAAACCTTTCTTAAAGCATACACTTTTGTTATTACATATACTGCAATATAAACATAAAAATTTCAAATGAAACACAAAAGTCTTTGCATAAAAACACTTGCTATATATATATATATATATATATATATATATATATATATATATATATATATATATATATATATATTCTTAATGCAAATTTGCATGTAGTTACTTACAAAAGATTATGTAAGCAAAAACGATATGAAATTTTTGTACTTATCAGTTTGAAGTTTCAAGAGCGTGACTGACTCGCGTTTTGCTAGTTTGAATGCACGGAACTAAAAAAGGTTGTTTAATTTAACGATATCTCGTGCATTTCTCGTCAGGTCACGTGGCTATATTCAATTCTCGTGATTATCTATAATTAGTTTTTATTAGTCAAGGAGAAATAACTTTTTGTCTCTCGCAACACCCTATAAAATTATGGACTTGAGCATTTCGACGTGATGTAATGGTTGTCAAGATTTGTCCTTCTAGACCAAATAAGATGGAGTAGTGAGTTCGATCCTCACTAGGTGCTCTATACTTTCGGGCTTGTGCCAAAAATAAACTACGCTTAGTAAATCGCTGTAATAATAGCCTCTTACGCAAACTTTTACTGCGATTAAAACCCTGATTAGCGATAAGCGAAGCTACGGCAGTCGTTCATAGTTCGAGGACCGGGACAACTGATTTGAAGTGTCGGATGGACTATAGCTTTTCTTTTTTAGATGAATAGGACTGCTGACTATAAAACTTTGTTTGTATTTATTTATTTATTTTGTAAAACGATCAGTCTGTTGTATAATACAGGGTGTCCATGAAGTTCGTGTGCACTTTAAAAAAATTATAACTTTATAACTATTTTTACAGATTATTTCTATCGCAAATACAAATAAAGTTTAATGTACCTAGTTTTAAGTATAGCTAAAATAACTAATGTGGTTTCAGCCATTACTGTAAATCAGTTGGCAAATGTTTTCCATGAACTGCAAAATCGTATTACCCTTTGTATTGCTAATGATGGAGGACATGTGGGAACTTAAATAAAATTTCAATAAAACTTTACTTCTTTCTAATCCTTTTTACAAATTACTTCTATCGCAAAGACAAATAAAGTTTATAAATTTTTTAAAGTGCAGACGAACTTTATGGACACCCTGTATTAACCGAAGGCCAAGTGCCTTGGATAAGATATTCCTTATTGTTATTCCAACTGGGCATTCTGCCAACTGCGATTTCTGCCCTGTTTAACTAACGAAGTTCTTGCCTTTGAAACTTGCATGTAAAACATTTACTGAAAAATCTACCTTCGTCTTTCTCCTGGATTCATATTGCATGCAAGAGGAAATTTCAGCAATTTTTTAATAGAGGTTTTTAGTGCTTTATATTGTGATAGACAAAAGTTGAAATGACGAAATCCTTCTTTATCTATGCAGTCAGGTGGTAAAGGCAGTTATTTAAATTCTGGACCTCACCAATTATATGCATGCACACCCACAAAACAAACGGATAAAAACACATTACCTCTGATATTCATACCATGTTATAACATTTCAGTCTGTACTGTGAGTAGTTTTGTTAGGTAATACAGTAAAACAGCACATCTTAGCGTGAATTTTAATGGGGCAATAGTCTTAAAATGGTCTAATCTATAGAATAAAGTATTTGTCGGTTCTAGCACTTCATAACTCTATTTTCTTTTTATATTAAAGTTCAACCCATACAAGGATCTAGAGGCGTTCAAATTAGAGGATTATTGTTAAAATTGTGTAAAAAAGGAGATTATAGGGTTAAATGGATAGACAACGATTGATCCTTGATATGACGAGATTAAAACTGTAGTTTAGTTGATTTTGTTTAGCAGCACATCACCACCTCTGTGGGTTATTTAATGCTGAAATCTAAATATTTTGAAGGTAATTGTATGTTTCCATCTACAGATAAATGTATTGTTGGTAATTCGACGATAAATAGCTATTGTTGGCATTTCCACGTTAAATAGATACTATTGGTAATTTGACGATAAAGAGCTACGGTTGGTAATTCAACGATAAATAAGTACTGTTATTAATTCCACGATAAGTAGGTACTGTGGATACGGTATATAAGTACTGTTTGTAATTCGACTACAAATAGGTACTCTTGGTAATTCAATTATAACTAGAGAAATGGCAATTCTTTTGTATGAAAATGTATTGCTGGACATTTTTGTTTACTATAAAAATGTATTTTTATACATTCATAGATTTTTGTTTTTTGCTTGGCGGTTTAACATTGCCCATAGCTGGGACCCTAACAGGTGCAACCACCCCGTATCAGGGTGCACTTGGGAACAACAGCAATTAAGTGGTCGTTCTACGCTCCTCAAAACCTCTAATCTCCTGATCAGAGTACCTGCTATTGGGTGTAATTGATCGTCATACGCAGTACTTAATAATTGTAGCATTCAGGGAAGCATCTATGCAGGACTCTACACCAAAAGGGTAGTAGTTCTCTGGAAAAAGCTGCCCAGGTGGAAGTGTTTTTCCTCAGATTCATGGAAGAAAGAGGAGAGGAGAGTGATTCGACACCGTGGAAGTGACATGGCGTGTGTCCTACCTCTAAAATTCTGAACTAGAAGGTAGAACTAAATAATGATGACGTTGTTTCTGAACATTTGTTATATAAATACCGACACATCTGCAGAATTGCGTCTATTAAAAAAGAGTCTGATGTCTGAGTAACGAATGAAATTAGATAAAGGAGCTCATACGAGAATAATAATAATAATAATAATAATAATAATAATAATAATAATAATAATAATAGTGATGATGATGATAATAATAGTGATGATAATAATAATAGTGATGATGATAATAATAATAGTAATAATGATGAAAATAATAATAATAATGATAATGATAATAATAATCATGATGATGAAAATAATAATAATAATGATGCTGATAATAATAATAGTGATGTTTATAATAATAGTGATGATTATGATAATAATAACAGTAATGATAATGAAAATAATAATAATGATGATAATGATAATAATGTTGATGATGATGTAAATATTAATAATAATGATGTTGATAATAATAATAATAGTGATGATAATAATAATGATAATGATAATAACGTTGATGATAATAATAATAATGATGCTGATAATAATAATGATGATGATAATAATAGTGATGATGATAATAATAATAATAGTAATAATAATGAAAATAATAATAATGTTGCTGATAATAATAATGATGATGATAATAATAGTGATGATGATAATAATAATAATAGTAATAATAATGAAAATAATAATAATGTTGCTGATAATAATAATAGCAATAATAATAGTAATGATGATAATAATAGTGATGATGATGATAATAAAAATGATGATGATGAAAATAATAATAATGATAATAATGATGATGATGATGTAAATATTAATAATAATGATGATGCTGATAATAATAATAATAATAATAATAATAATAATAATAATAATAATAATAAACATAAAATTACAGAAACACCCTTAATAGATTTAGATTTTGTCACAAAGATTAGGGAACTGGAGCATGATGAAGCTTATAAGTACCTAGGAATTATCGAAGGATATGGCATACAACACCACCAAATGAAGGAAAAAAAATAAGAAAGGATTGTACGTCTGGTTCTAAATACCGAGCTAAACTGAAAAAACAGAATATCAGCCATAAACACATTGGCTGTCCCTGTGGTGCAATATAGCTTTAATGTCCTTAACTGGACCATAGCTGAAATTAAGTGAATGGACGCCAAAAGGAGAAAGCATCTAACTTGATACCGCATGCATCATCCCAAAGCTGATGTTGATCGTCTGTATGCGCCCAGATCCGAAGGAGGCCGAGGTTTAGTTCAACAAGAACTGTCCTACAAAACTACAACAATTGGCTTTGAAAGATACTTGGAAACTACAGAAGACTGGATGATGGTATGTGTTAAGGAACATAAAAGTAGTAAGCGTCTTTACTCCGTAAAAAAGGAAGCCAACAAATTCAAAATGGAGTTTCAAATGGGCGCAGAAATGCAAGTGCAGCACAATACACCGGCTGAAACTGCAAAATACTTTAAAAAGACAGCAAAGACAAATGCAACTAACCAGATACACAAGCGATGGCAAGATACGCCGCTTCATAGCCAATAATCTGCCCGTACCAAAAAGCTTACGTAGACAAAACCAGTACCCATCAGTGGCTAAGTAGTGCAGGGTTGAAAGCTGAAACTGAAGGTTTTATCTTTGCTGCACAGGACCAATGCTTGTTAACTAGGAATAATCAAGCACGTATACTAAAATATTGTGTTAGTCCAAAATGCAGATTCTGTGATAAATATCCAGAAACGATTGATCATCTTGTATCAGGTTGCACGATATTGGCACCCACTGAATATAAAACTCGGCATGACAGAGTGGACCAATATCTGCAATGGAAAATTTGCAACTTATACAGGAAGGAAACTGAAAGAAACTGGTATGAACACCACCCAGACCCGGATACGGAGATAGGACCTGTTACAATTCTATGGGACTACACAATACACACTGACAGAACAATCAAAGCCAACCGCCCAGATATTGTTATTAAAGACCACAAACAAAAAAAGTGCCTCCTTATTGATATGTCAGTCCCCGCAGACTGTAATGTATCTTTGAAGATATTCAAAAAGCTGTCAAAATACAAGGACCTTGAAATAGAAATCTCGAAAATGTGGCATATGGGAACATCAACAATCCCTGTTGTAGTTGGAGCCCTACGATTGGTTGGAAAAGATTGCAGTAGACTAATTGAAGGGATTCCTGGAAGTCCATGCCTCAAAGAGATACAAAATTTGTTCTGACAAGTACAGCCCACACTTTACGAAGGGCTTTATCTATGTAATTTTTTTTTTAATTTGTCAGTGGAAAGTGTCATGATGCCATTTCTGACATTAGGTCCCTGGGCGGGACTCGGAAAGAAATGTGTAAACGCCAGAAATCAAAGGAAATAATAATAATAATAATAATAATAATAATAATAATAATAATAATAATAATAATAATAACTAGAAATTATCAGGCACATATGCTGAAAAATTGTGTTAAAAATATGTTAGCCCAAAATGCATATTCTGGCATACATATCCAGAAACAACAGACCCTCTTGTATCAGTTTGCGCGGTATTGGCACCCACTGAATATAAAACACGGTATGATAGAGTGCGTCAATATCTGCACTGGAAAATCTGAAACTTTTACGGAAAATAATATTCAAGAAATTGGTATGAACACCAACCAGACCTGTTTACGGAGATAGTGCCTGTAACAATTTTATAAGATATCGCAATAAACACAGACAGAACAATTAAAGCCCAGACACTCGGATGAAAGACCGCAAAGACAAAAAAAAAGGCCTCCGTATTAATATGACAGTCTCTGCAATTGCAATATATCTTTGAGAATACAAGCACCTTGAAATCGAAATCTCAAACATATGATGCATGTGGACATCAACAATTCCATTTGTAATCGGAATCCTTCACATTGATAGGAAAAGATTCCAATAGATTCATACGTAGGGCTTTATCTATGTAAAATATGTGATATTTTTTTTTACAAAATTGTTCAGTGGAAAATGTCCTGATGCCATTTTTGACCTTAGGCCTCTCGTCTGGACCCGGAGAGAAATGAGTACATACCAGAAAACAAAGGAAATAAAATAATAATAATAATAATAATAATAATAATAATAATACTATGATATTTCTGTCAACACAGATCGAACAATACAAGCAAACCGTTCAGACGTTATTAGCAAAGAAAAGAAAAACATTTTCACACTAATTGACATGACTTTTATATATATATATATATATATATATATATATATATATATATATATATATATATATATATATGTGTGTGTGTGTGTGTGTGTGTGTGTGTATAAAGAGAAAGATAGAGATAGAGAGATAGAGATTATTATCCTTATTACAACACGTGTTTTCTTTCAAATTTGAAGTCAGATGTGTCCAAAAAGTATTTAACATTAGATTGCTGCTCTTTAGGGATTTGTAAACGTACAAATAAAGCTAACTTAAATTGTTCTTGGAATTTACCTAATTTCAGAGTAAGCTCCTTTGACTTATCTATTTTCAAATTGATAGATTGGTTAAAAAATAGTACTCAGGTCTTTAGGCCTATTATTAACTCCAGCTTTTCGTTAGCAGCATAGTATGTGCTCCGTCAGTGGTGCATAAGATTTAGAATCCAGTGTTATCCTTCTAGACTGGTTTTCAAATAAACATGAAGAGCCCAATCTGCCCTACTATATTACCCATAGTGAGGAGGAAAGATCTTTTCCTAAGATTATTTGCACGGAAGTAAAAGCGACGAAACTCGGGTGGAATTCGAATTCAGTCCGTAAACATCTACACATTACACTACTCGTACATCCTATTTTTCGTTTACAAATACAGGGGGTCATCGACTTACGTCTCAGATCCGACAATACGGCGCGGCGTCACCTGATTTTCGACGTCGGTCGGCACTCACCTACATAAGTACTGACGAGTATGCCTTAAGCTTGGAAGCCATAATGAAGGAAAAAATGTCCACCCACGCACTTACAAAAAACCTCCCAAAAAACAAAAACAAAAAAAAACAAAAAACGACACAATCCAATATTAGTGTGCAGTTAGTGAAGAAACAACACCGTCTTCCTTATACAGCGCCGTGTAGGACGTATTATAATATGAGAAATGACGCCGTAACCACGAAATGTCGTACGTCGGGTCCGACGTAACCCGACGACGTTCTGTAATTTTTTTATAAAATGGAGGTAACTTATGGTCGAGTTTAATGATCGAACAAATCTGTCGCAACCAAAGATGTGAACAATCATTCGTTTAAGTAAATCGAGACAAACTTAGTTAAAGTTAAAAGTCTATTGAATTGATACTGGAAAAATACTGCTTGCATATGAAGAGTTGTCATCTTCAGTAACCCCAGAGCAGGCACCGATGGGATCTGTAACTGAGAATAATTGGTGCGACAAGTCAATCTAGACGTAGATGGCATTTGACCCGAGAACAGTCAGCTGTCAAATCAGGAAATGTTAGTAATATAGGTATAGTTAAATCAGAGCTGGCTTCTTTGCTTAACAAAAAAGTATCATGCTCTAGGTAGTTATAGGCAGATTAACAAAATGTCAGCCGAACTAGGAAATATGGCGGTTGAAATGCGTGGAGAACATCGAGGTGCTAAAAAATCAGCATATTGCAAATGTCATATTGCCAAACGAATGATATTTAACTGCAACTGGAGGAATGAAAGAACTGTGACTGCTTCTAGAAACTTTTTAAAACGGAAAATGATTTCAGGCGTGATTAGTCCCATACCTATTTAACAGGCTTCACTCCCCTTGAAGTGAATGAAACAGATCGGTGAGATTCCACATTAAAAAAGCCGGGATAATAAAAATAACAAAAACAGATGGTAGCGGTAATAGTAAAATCATCAGCAATAACGTGGAGTAAAATAATTATGAATGAAAAAAAAAGTGTAAAAAAATATCATATAAATATGTCGCCATGACGATATCGAACAAATGAGACTCATCCTACTGAGGATGAAAAAAAAAAAAAGCGAAGAAATGTCAATATAGCAACCGAAACAAATATGACCGATTTGATCGTCTGCTTTCAATAGGCGAAGGTTTTCAGTAAAATAGATAAATATTTTCTTACTGTTGAATGAAAAAATGAAGATGAAACGAATGAAAGAGACAAAAATAATGATAAAAAACATCTTTACTTTTACAGGGAGAGTAAGACTTTACAAGGCCTTGGGGCCACTCGAGGTAGAGAGTTACTTTAGGAGGCCATTTGTGAGGGAGATAACGATTAACCTTTGCCCTGAGTAGGTTAAGATTGTAGTGATCGAGTAAACAGGGCAGTGGTTCACGTGAAGAAGCTTCTCGAACGGAACTTATTTCATATTGATGAAATATGGAGAGAATGTGGGTGGTTTGCTATTATATAAGAGGCATGGCTTGTTTTTACCGTGAAGGTTTGTCTTGGCTGGACCAGAGAATGCGGTTCGTCCGAAAGCTATCCGTGGATATAGCAGTAGAACAGAGAGTGGCTAGCCACATCCCGCCTGTGGGAGAGGGATTGATGCGTGGACAATAATTCCACACCCAGAAGGGTTCGGAGACGCTTTTGAGGTCTGTCAAGGCTGGAGAGTGAGGTCTTGGATACTCCTTCCCAAATATGTAAACATTACTCTATGTTTGGCCTAATCTGGCTCTTGTAAAGTTTAGCAGTAGGAGTCAGGTATTTCTTTGCACTTAAAAAAAATAAATGAATTAATTTAGATCAGGGTTTGTAGTCGAGTTCAAATTAGCTAAGTACTATCAGAGAAATGCAGTGTGTTCAATTCCAGTCAATTTGTCCTTTAACCGGAATATTTTAATCTTAATATATATATATATATATATATAAATGGCATTTTTTAAGTTTAACGTTCTTTTTATAGATACAAGTATTTAAGTAAATGCTCTACTTATAATAAACAGTATTAAATAACATTTACCGGCCTGAATGTCCGAGAAATTTTCATAGAAAATATTCGTCCTTTGACGGGATTCGAACCTGCATCCTATACGGAACCGCCATTTAGGAGGGCGTGCCTAACCGATTCGGCCACAGAGGATCGTTCGGTTGGCAAGGTCGAATTTACTGCTTCTAAACTTCAATCTTCCATGAATCTCGTACAATCATAACTGCTCATGGCGAATCAAATGTAAACAAATGACGTCATACATTAAGAAATGGACAAAGTCCGACAATTTATTTATTAAAGACATTTTTTATGTTTAACGTTCTTTTTATAGATACAAGTATTTAAGTAAATGCTCTGTTTATAATAAACAGTATTAAATAACATTTACCGGCCTGAATGTCCGAGAATGGCGGTTTTCATAAACGACCGTGGAGATGTTCTCTGTCTCGTCTCTTTTTGTGTGTGTATATATATATATATATATATATATATATATATATATATATATATATATATATATATATATATATATGTCTGGGTGCTTATATATTATAATCTGATTGCGTTTGTTTTACGCGTGATTTTAGGACCCCATTCACACACTCTTAGGATTAAAATGTATACATTGTCAAAGGACCGGATATAAAATTAGCTAAAGTAACTTCAATGAAGAAATAATTTGAATAACATATATATTTCTTCTTTTCTCCTCAGTAATTTTATAGTTGTAAACTTAATAGCGATTAAATTTTGATTTTGAAATTAGCAGTTTTTAATTTTAACATTAAAATTTATCATATAATTTAGTAATTATTGGTTAGAATAAATTCTTTTTTAATACTACCCATATTTTAAACATCTGAATAGATATTATAACATGACTTCGTTGTCAAGCTTTTTTAATTTTCCTATACTTGTATTTTGATTGGTCCATCTAGCTTTTGTAACAACGTTTTCTCCTTGCGAAGGATTGTTAATTAATTTGAAACATTTAAAACCATTTATTTTACATTCAACACCATCACTTGATAAGACACCGAGGGTGTTGAAACAAAATGGCTATTTTTGTAGTGATTTTTATGTTATAATTTTTTTTTTAAATAAATAATTATATCTGCTCTACTTTGTATTGAGCACTCTTTTAAGAATAGTAATTGTTGGTTATTGGAATTCATTCCATATACACCAATCATATACTTGGGTATACATATATATATATATATATATATATATATATATATATATATATATATATATATATATATATATATATATATATGTATTATTAATAGAAATCTTATAAGTATAAGAAACTATACTAGCTCGGAAAACATTCGGTGTCTCGATTTGCAAATAATCAAACCAATACCAAAGGGGGAAAAAAGTATAAAAAAAAAAGAACCAAGAACATGTACGTTAGCCGAAAATAATCGTCTAGCATGCGAGTCCAAGGCCCAAAGAAAAAAACACCGATACGAATAAGCAAAATAACTAAATAAAGTGCTCAATACAGTGAGTAGAGCAGACCTTGTTAAACCTAGAGAGCCAGACAAACCTACCAAGGTCTCACCTAAGCGGATCATCAGAGAAGCCAGCCTTCTCTGACGATCCGCTTGGTGAAACCTTGGTAGGTTTGTCTGGCTATCTGGGTTTAACTATATACATACATACATATATATATATATATATATATATATATATATATATATATATATATATATATATATATATATATATCATGCGAATAGAGAACAAACCCAAAATATAAAGAAAATACGAATAAATAAAATTTATTTTCTCACAGATTTATTATAAAATGTTATCTGAAATTTTCAAATTATGTTTCTATCTATATAATTAATATTCATCTCTGAATTAAGTCCATTGACAAAGAAGGAGATTATGTTGAAAATAAATATCCATTGTATAGAATACTATTCACACCGTTCAGATAATTACTTACCCATGGGCAAGTATACATCAAAGGAATGGCTCATTACGTCATTAAATCATACATCATTAACTCAGTAACTCTTTAAAATATATATACAAGTTGTCCATAGAGTTCGTGTGCACTTTAAAAAATTTATAACTTTATTTGTATTTGCGATAGAACTAATCTGTAAAAAATGTTATAAAGTTTAATGAACCTTGTTTTAAGTATGGCTAAAATAACTAATGTAATTTCCGGCATTACTGTAAATCAGTTGGCAAATGTTTTCCGTGAACTTCAAAATCGTATTACCCTTTGTATTGCTAATGATGGAGGACATGTGAAAACTTAAATAAAATTTCAATAAAACTTTAAAAAATATAGATTTACTTCTTTCTAATCCTTTTTACAAATTATTTCTATCCCAAATACAAATAAAGTTATAAGTTTTTTAAAGTGAACCCGAATTTTATGGACACCTTGTATATCATAATATGAAATCCGAAAGTGGTAAGGATAATCCATATATGATTTTTTAATCCATTACCTACCGTGAGGCCCATTTGAGGATCTGTTTAAATTAAACCCGCTACATGTTATTTATTGTATTTGCATTCAATTGCTTACATACATTGGATTTACAGAGGTATGTTTTACAACACTTAGCCTTTAATGTTTTTATTATTAGCCGCAAGAAAACACTTTCTGTGGTAATTTTACTTTTCACGAGTAGAAAAATAATGACTATTTTTAAAATTATTTTTTTATTATTTTTAATCAATATTATTTTTCGACGTTTTATACACATATATGTTTGATGTTCTAGTTTCCTTAAAATCGACGATGGTAACTACTGAAATGAAACATAAGGAATAAATAAACTTCTAAGACACCTGTCTGGGTCAAAAATGTGCATTAAAAAATTTGGCAGTTAATGGGTTAACACAAAATATTATAAAGATCCATGAAAAGAGCGCAATGTATCAAAGTATAGAGCAATATGATATAAATCAAAGGAAAAGCTCAATGCATCATTAACGTGTACGGTAATAATTAATTTCCGACATATATATATATATATATATATATATATATATATATATATATATATATATATATCATCCACTGAGAGTCCTAATACTAATATGATATACATTGGTTCCACAAAGAATGATTTTAAAGCTAGATGGAGGCAGCATAAGTGCTCTTTCAACAATATAAATAAAAGAAATCAGACTTCTCTATCTAAATATTTTTGGCATCTGAAGGAAATAAATAGGACACCTAAGGTAAAATGGAAAATTATAAACAGGACTAGAACTTGTAAAACTTGGGATGACCCATGCCCTTTGTGCCTCCATGAGAAACTGCACATTATCAGGTTTCTAAATAATAAAAATCTATTAAACAATAGACATGAGTTAACGGCTTTTTGCCGACATCATCAAATTCACGCATTGAATAATTTAGCTTAAAAACTAACATACAATAAATTAACTTTTATAATCCATGGCCCCAATAAAAAGTTTTAACACCCTACAAAAAATGATAGCCCTTTATGAAGTCGTCAAATAACAAATGTTACAAATGTTTTTATATACACAAAACCCTTTCATAATAAATAAAACAAAAAAATAAATTAATCTTCATAGACAAGTTAACCTGACTGATTGAAAACATCTTCCGCTTTAAATTCAGACACCCCCACCATACCCTGACTTGACATCTATGAAAGTAAATCTATGTTGATACATATCATTAGCAGACAACACCCCTACCTATTTCAAAAATCCACCATGGCCGTCACCATGGGAATTTTTGATTTCAATTGTAAAACAAATTTAAAACACGTAAATTTCAGAAATAAGTTATTCCAAAAAAAATTTCGCTTGAAGATGAAACAGAGCTCACTTTAACTCAATTTAATTCTAATAATTATATTGAAGTTTTCGGCTCTTGGTTTTGAAACATGAGACCTTTTATGTAGGGTGTCGGAATCATATTTTTAAATATATATATATATATATATATATATATATATATATATATATATATATATATATATATATTAACTGATTTAAAATATGGTTTCTTCGCTACACTGGAATTACCATGTCTCAAAAAACGAAGCTAAAAGCTTCAAATTTAATTATATAATTAAATTAAAAGCATCACTTCTTTTAAAATTTACTGAGTTTTAAACGCACTTATAATTCGTAATTTTTTTGTTTCCAAGGATACAGAGTAATCCAATCATTTAGACAGGGCCGGTAGCCTGTTCATTTTTATTAACTATTATCTTAACTATTATTGTATCAATTATGAATCACGTTCGAAAAAGAGGTTAAGTCTAGGTAGGGTAGGGGTGCATTTTTCAACGAATTTTGACATCCGTTCATCGCATGTCGTCTGGTTTTTTATCAACGACAAAAAGGTTTTCGGCATTTTATCCGCTAAAATCCAACTTGTATACATAAAGATTCTTTCTAAAAGGGGTGTTTGGGTTAGATACGTTATATTGAACTACAATTTTAATATATTATTTTTACTCTTAATTATTAATAGACTATATTTCTTTTTAAAACAAATAAATGTAATTACTTAAATTATTTAAAAATTATTATTACATATAGAATATAAGTATGTATATTACCAGTTCACGTTTTATTTTTTAATTATTTTACTTTTAAATATTATTTAAGGAAAAGTTTTGCACAATGTCGGCAAAAAATAGCTATTTCATTTCTTTGATTCAGTAAATTTTTATTTTTTAGAAACTTAGTAATATATAGTTTCTTATGTATGCACAAAAGACATGGTAATAATTGATAATAATTTTTTTTAGATATTGATTGATAATAAAATTGAAAAGTGATAATAAATTTGAAAATTATTATCAATCAATATCTAAAGAACTGTTCATGAATGTGTTGGACTTTGCTACCGAGTACTACAGCTATATTATTATCCAAATAGAATATAATTTTGATACGAAATATTAAAAAGATGGGTCCATGAATAGAGCTCAATGTACAAAAAAACAGAGCAATAAGATATACATAAAAAGAAAAGGTCAATACGTCATTTGTTGTGGATTCTCAAATGAATGAATAACGCAGGAATGAAATATAGCAAATAAATGTATTGATGTAATAATACAATTGGTAATACGGTTAGTAGATCCATAAATATGGTTAGTAGCAATGATAATATATATACCGTCTGGGAAATTCAGTATCGAAGTATGACTTCCTTCTGAGTCTACGTACTCGCAACTGTGACTCCTACAAAGCGGTTACCTCACACTCTCACTCTCTCACTGTTACTGTATCACTTTCATTATATCACTCCCTGAGTATTCACCGGCAGCAGTACAAGTACACACTAGGCGAGTCCATTTGTATAAAAAGGGTTGGACCCCTAAACATCATTAAAAAGTTCGGTCATGATGTACTGAGTTAATGCTATATGATTTAATGATGTTTTGAGCTTTACCTTTGATGTCTATCATAATGTTCTGTATTTTGATACATTGATATCTCTTGATTGATTTTTATAATACTTTATATTAAAAAAGACCTGTTTGGATAAATCTTTAAAGAGTTCGGTAATAATTAATTTCAAACAAGCGGACTCAATACAAAATAGTGCAATATTCTCTATCTTAGTATATTACACCGAAAAACATGGCAAAAATCGCTACACCATTGCAGTCGTGTTTCGATGCGTATCAACGCATTTCACCAATGAAACATGACTGGAATCGTATTTATAATTGGAATATAATTTATTTTAGGATATTACATTGAAAAAAGATGTCAAAACCGCTACACAGTTCCAATCGTGTTTCATTGCGTATCAACCCATCTCATACTCCTAAAACACGACTGCAATTGTGTAGCGATTTTGGCATGTTTTTTTATGTGATATATTCCTAAAATAAAGTATATATATATATATATATATATATATATATATATATATATATATTGGATCGAGGCAATTGGATATCTAGCCACACTGAAGAGCTGTGATACAGCGAAACAGTCTGTCTGTGGATGACGATATTTGGTCCCGAAAAAGTAATTCAATCGGTCGAGCACTGTGGAGAAAAATGCGAATTTGTAAGCAGTTGATATTACTGCTGATGATGCAAAACCCTCCAAATTGGATTGAGTTCACTCGGTCACTGGCGTGTTTATGAAAAAATAAATACGTAAAATTCGCCTTTCTCTCTGCCAGGTGTTGATAGCCTAGGGGTTCGAATCCCCTACTGATGCCAAATCGGTCGGGTTTCGGATCCGGTTTAAAGCGATCGGATGTCTAGCCCCACACTGAGGAGCTGTGATACAGTGAAACAGTTTGTTTGTGGATGACGTTATATATATATATATATTCACAGATGATAAATATAGCAGAGGTTGGGAAAGTGCAATTCCACATTTTTGTTTGAATTTCTAGGATGAGGTGTTAGCATTATTTACGCTATTTATCTACGGACTATTGACCCCATCCTTGTAGTCCGGATGTCACCGGGGCGGAAATGTTATAACAACAAGAAAGATGAGGAAAATAGTCCGAATATAAATAGTGTAAATTATGCAATTAGACGTTTCATCAATGAATCTGTGACATCAGTTTTTTCTGATGCCAGCGGAGCAAGCACATTATCGCTGCTGAAACACACACACACACACACACACACACACACACACACACACACACACACACACACACACACATAAATACATACATACATACAAATAGTGCGATGGGTAAATTATCGTCATTTTTTATTTGTTATTTCGCGCATGCGTGTTGTTTGTTTTTGATTTTGGCAACTGCACAGTATAGTAGGGTCAGTTGGACACCGTCTGTGAGAACAAAGAGCACCATGTCGCAATTCTCTCCGCCAGATATTTGGAAACAGCATGCTGTATTGTTTGGCATTCGCGCCGGAAGCTCCAATACGAACATTTCAGTGTGCGTGAGAGTCAATCTGAGGACAGTGCAGAAGATTCGGTATAAGTCAGATGATTCTAATGGTTATTACGAAGGTGTTTGGAGTGATCACTCGTGATGGGAGGTTATGTCACCATTCATTTTGCCACAGGGCCTCAGAATCAATACGAAGTTATACATGAAAGGCTTTGAGGAGGTAGTGTTACTCTGGGTCGTGAGGGTGGCTGCCGAAAGAACCTGTGTTTAGTAACCGGACTCTGCACTACATAAGAAGGAAAACCCAGTTATACCTGTCAGACAATTTCTGTGATCATATCATACCTTACATTTGGCCAATTAACACCTCAGACCGAAACTCCTTTGATTATTATTTTTGGAGCGCATTTGAGTGAGAGACTCTTATGGGGTCCACCCCTTTTTCATATAAGTGGACTCTACCAGTGTTACTTTGACTGCTGCCGTTAAATACCCAGAGTCAGTCAGCCAGAATATACGAACGGAGATAGAGAGTGTGATTGAGTTGGAGGTACAGTAATAGTTTGAGGTAACCGCTTGTAGAAATCAGTTACAAGCACGCCCGACTCTCTGGAAGTCCTACTTCTAGACTCTCTCTCTCTCTCTCTCTCTCTCTCTCTCTCTCTCTCTATATATATATATATATATATATATATATATATATATATATATATATATATATATATATATATATTAGGTTGGTGCAAAAATAATGACGGTTTTCGACGTTAAAAAATACGTCAAAAACCGTCATTATTATTGCACCAACCTAATATTACGACTAACCGCGTTCCTGGATTTACTAACAGTATTACCCATTGTATTTTTGTGTAAATACATTTAATTTCTTATCTTTATTTCTTACGTTTGTCATTCATTGGAGACCGAATTTCATCTCGGAATCCACAACAGAGACCAACACAAATTTTGTAACACCAAAGATAAACTGAAGTTAAGGATTATGGCATCATTCACCAGGTTAAAAATGGAGGCTGTCTAGAAGCGTTGCAAAAGATTCTGAAGTTTTCTGGAGGCCGTGTTTGAAGCCACTGGTGGTTTTATTGTGAACATTTACTCCTTAGTATTTCAAGATATGTTTGAGTAATTGCGGTAAATATATCTGTTAAAATGAGATGTCAATGTTATTTTCATTTTGGCGGAATTTAGATGAGAGTTTATTTATTGCACCTTGTACGTGCCTGCTTATATATGCGTGCATTAGTTGGTAAATTCCATATATAAACGATGCCAATTGTGCCGAGAAATTGTATAGACAAAAACATTTTTCCGTAATGTCAAGAAAGATGATTGTATCTTGATCGCATCAGAACGCAGTAATAAATATCCATTTCTGGTTTTGTTCTTTTTATTTTTAGACCAAACACAGTTCGCTTACTTCCAGGTAATGGTTTATGATAAAGATCAGACAGCACTAAGTAATGGAATATGTAATGAATAAGTGAAGTGAAAGCGGGGTCTGCAGCAAAAAAACATGGTTTAAATGTAAATTCGTTCGGACTTCATGTCAGCAAGAGAAAGATAGAATCTTTTCTGTCAATTTACCCCAAAATATTAATATAATGAACCCCAAACTGAGGGGAAATACATACTCCTTAATTAACGACCTAGTATAAGAGAATGGTCGTTAAGCGAGAATGATTTTCTGACCGCTATATCAGGCATACTACTCGTGTATTAGGTTTGTCCACCAGCTTCAAATACCACTTTAAAATTCCGTTCGTAAAAGTTCTCGGATCTTTTCTGTGAATTCAGCTCAAAAGAAAAATAAATTATATTTACTAAAATTACCCCAAATTGTCCCAGAGCGGGGCCCTTCCGTTGAACTCCTGTTCACCTTTGCGTTCACCCCAAATGTGGGCGTCTAGGTTGCGCTATTTCTAAGTGTGGGGTTAACATTCGCGCTGATTAAGATAAACAAACCAAAACAGATTTTTTTTTTACTTTTTTTTTTAAATTGTGAAGAGTTCATTGTAAAAGTACCTCGAATATCATCCGTACTTACGAAATGTGAATAACTCCTGATTTTTTCTAATTTTTCATTCTGAGTTTTTGCTCGGCAAAATCAAATTTTGATTTAAAATTTATAATTTCAAAAGAGTGCCAAATATTTAATAAAAAAACAAACTTTGATTTAAAATTTATAATTTCTTGGGGGTGAATTAATATTTGTGATAAGTAACTTTAAATTAACTGGGGTGAGTTAACAAAGGATACGAAAGATGTAAAATGAACAGAAACACAAGCTTCAGATTATAGAGAAAGATGCGTGTTAACTCATAAGTAGACTTATGCATTAGATCAGTGGTTGCAATAATTTTCTCAACCACGGAGACTTTTTAAATCACGTAAACAAATTTCGGCGCATGTTTTCCCATAAAAACACGCGGTCAGTTCCGAAACTGTAGGCCCTATATATTGCAAACTTTCAACTCAGGCTATCTTTTACCTAACCTATAGACTAACAGCACGAATGGCAACTAGGTTACTGTGCGCTCGTTACAAAGCAGATTCTCAATTCTGAGTACTTCATGTACTTTTAACTAAACCCCAGCTATAAAACGCAAACACCAGCTACATATATGTGGGCTCGCTATTCTACAGACCATTAGCTCAGATTGTTTTCATGTAACTTGTAACAGGATAGTCCTTGGTATGACGATAAACTACACCCGGCAGCAAGACTCTGATCGGGAGATTGGAGCTTTTGAGGAATGTGGAACCACCTCTTAATTGCTGTTGTTTTCAGGTGCACCCTCACCAGGGATTGTAGAAATTGCTTGGGTTCAAGCTGTGGCTAATAGCGACCCACAAAACAAAAAACAAACATTATGAAAGTATAAAGATATATTTTTTATAGTAAAAAATACCATCAATATATTTTATATAGTAAAATTACCAGCAAAACATATTTATAGTAAAATTACTAATAGTATATTTTATCTGTAGTCGAAACTATAAAACTGTCTTCAAAATCTTTATATTTCAGCATTAAATAGCCCATAAATTTGTTGATATGCCGCTAAACACAATCAACCAAACAAACCTAACAGCAGGAAAGCCAACAACAAAACTGTTTGATGGTCACACTGATAACTCACAGCTCAGACTGTTTTCATGAACACTTACCAACATCAAATTAAACAGCGCAACCCCTTAGCACATAACTGTGGGTCTGATATATAGCAGAACGTCATTATGTACCTTTTATCCAAACGTCTAACCTAACTGCAAGACATCTAACTACACAACTGCGGTCTTGTTACACAAGATACTCTCAGCTCATAATGTCTTCATGCATTGTTACTCAAGTTCAAACCTAACAACATGAAGTTCAACTACATAACTGTCTATACCTTATTTTTATGGATACAATTTATTTAAGTAAATGAATTGATTTTTTTTTAATTAAACACTATTAATTACATTTACTGGCCTGAATGTTCGAGAACTTTAGTAGAAAATGTGCGTTCTCCGACAGGAATCGAACTTGTGTTTCTATACGGAAACCATCATTTGACCTAACGAGCTGTACCATTCAGCTACATAGGAGCGTCTGGTGAGCAAAATCCGAATTATTGTTTATAAACATAATCTATTTGTTTTCAATCGACCATTTTGTTCCCGAAACGTAACTAATGATGACATATTATTATATATATTATATTATTTTAATATAGTTTCTGTTTATACGTTATTTTTATAGATAAATGTTTTTTTTTTGTTAAACAATATTAATTACATGTACTTACTTAAATGTTTGAGAAGTTTCGTAGAAAAATATGCGTTCTTCGACAGAGCTGAGTGGTATAGCACGTCAGATCAACTGACGGTTCTGTATAGGATACAAGTTCGATTCCTGTCGGAGAACGCATATTCAGACCAGTTATCTCCAAGGTCTCCACTGCCTTAATCGTTTATTGAACTCAGACTCTTTTGGGTCATGTCACTGGATCTAACCAACGCCTTTATCCACTGTGAGGGGAATTAGCAGGATATAACTGATAACTGACATCAATTAAAAAAAACAAAACAATAAAAAACATGGCACGTGAAACTAGAACAGTCTAACCCAGTGAGCGAATTAAAGGGTTCAGTTCGACAATCCAACCACCTGAAGAAGGCCGGAGCGTACAACGGCCGAAACGTTGTAATAAATATGGCGACAAAGATGACAATAGTCCGAATAATGTAAATAGTGTACATAATACCTCATCTCAGAAATATAGATAAATACTGAATCTTCAGTAAGTTGAAAAATGATCCTTGACTAGTATATATATATATATATATATATATATATATATATATATATATATAAAGAATTACATAAAATAAATGGACAAAACTTGTCAATATTATTTAATGAAACATGCATCAATGAAAATATGTTGCTTATATATATATATATATATATATATATAATATATATATATATATATATATATATATATATATATATATATATATATATATATATATATATAAGCAGCATATTATATATATATACCAGCCATTGTCTTGAAGAAATGCGCGCCTGAGCTAGCATCCGCCCTCTCTAAACTGTATAATTACTGCCTCAAGGAATCTTGCTTTCCTGACTGCTGGAAGTCCGCATCCATTGTTCCTGTCTTTAAGAACTCTGGAGAAAACTTTGACCCCGCTAATTACCGTCCTATTAGTCTCCTACCCCTCTTCGGCAAAGTCTTCGAAGCCCTAATCAACGCAGAAGTGGTTAACCACCTTACCACACACGACCTTCTCTCAGACAAGCAATACGGTTTCCGCTACGCCCGTTTTACAGCTGACGTGCTTACGGCCATCACGGAAACCGTCTACCAAGCACTTCAAAATAATAGTGAGGCTCGTGCCGTGGCCCTACACATTTACAAAGCGTTTGATGGGGTTTGGCATGCCGGCCTTCTTCGTAAGCTCCAGGGTTACGGTATTACTGGTCGACTGTTTGATCTGATACAATCATTCCTATCAAATCGAGAATTGAAGGTCGTTCTCAACGGTTTCTCCTCCAGTTCCTATCCCACGAACGCAGGTGTTCCCCAAGGCTCCATCCTTGGCCCCTCACTTTTCCTTATTTTCATCAACGACCTTCCTGACGCCATAGGTTCCCAAGTTGGCATCTACGCGGACGACACTACAATTTACTCCTGCCTCAAAACCAAATCTAGTGTCGCAGTCAAAACTAACCTGGACGCATGTCTTGAAATGGACCTCCAATCGGTTGTGAACTGGGGCAACAATTGGATGGTCAAATTTAACGCCTCAAAAACTAAACTACTCTCCATTAACCACCATAGATATCCTTACCTACCACCCATTAGAATGTCTGATAGTCAACTTCTTGAGAGTGACTCCCTGCGTCTGCTCGGTCTCACGTTGACTGCTGACCTGAGATGGAACAAATACATAGAGTCAATTGCATCGTCCACCGCGAGGAAAGTTGGCTCTCTGTGCCGCGCCAGGAAATTTTTCTCCCCTGAATCGATACTTCAAATATACAAAACGACCATTCGCCCTTGCATGGAGTATTGCTGCCATATATGGTCTGGGGCACCTTCTGTTTACCTCGGAGTTCTTGACAAGATCCAGAGACGGATATGTAATGTAATTGGCCCTGATCTGGCGTCTCACCTGCAGCCACTATCTCACAGACGCGCCGTCGCCTCTCTCTGTCTCTTCTACAAATACTTTCATGGCAATTGCTCCGATGAGCTGCTTTCCCTGGTCCCCAGTCTCCATGAGTACAAGCGCCTTACGAGGCTGGCATCCCGCTCTCACCATTACACTGTAGAAACTTTAAAATGTAGCCGTCTCTTCTACTCCAATAGCTTCATACCTCACACCTCTCGCCTGTGGAACACCCTTCCCAATTACTGTTTCCCTGATAGCTATAATCTCCAACTATTCAAATGTAATGTCAATCGACATCTCCAGTTACCTTGATCTACACACTACCCTCCCCTTCATCCTTTCTTCTATCACTCCTATCTGCTCTTGCTACAAATCTTCTGCAACCCCCTGCACCCTAGTGGCTTCATGCCTTGCTCGGGGAGCTAAGCTTAGAATATATATATATATATATATATATATATATATATATATATATAGATAGATAGATAGATAGATAGATGTAGATATGGAGAAAAGTAAAAACAAAAAGATAATGCAAACGAATGGTGAAAATTATCTAAAATATAAGTAAAAATATTACGACCAAATAAATAGGCACACTATTACTGAAGATCACGATGCACAGTGTAAATATGCAGTTTGAAAAAAGACACACGAGAAAATGCTGTTAACATTAAAAATAATTCTTTTTTTTAAGAAAAAGAAATTCTCGTCCTTTTCAATACTCGTGATTTAATTACAATGATTGCTTGACATTTGCAGCTGCTTATTAAAGTATGTCATAGTGGATGGAAGTTTTCGTGTGTACAGGTTCCGTCCTTTAGGGTTTCATACCTCATCTCAGAAATATAGACAGATAGCACTAATGCATCATACCATTTTGTCGAGCATTGACTTTTGCTGCCATATATGGCCCGGGGCTCCTATAATATATCTCGAGATTATTGATGAAATTCAAAGAATTGTCTGTAATGTAATCTTTCTTCACTTGTCATCTCGTATCATTTCTTACTTTCTTAGTACCGTGACTTAATCCGCTGCCTTTTCTAAAAAAATATTTTCATGGACATCTTTTTCTTGGTACATGAATTAACTACGTTCACAGGTTTGTATACAAATTGGAACTCTTTCGTTCCTGAGTCTCGCAAGATTTGCCTAGTTTACACTTTGAACCATCGTACTTTAATAATTTATCCTCCAAGCATGTTAAACGATGAACTTGTAAGGATTCAGAAGATTTTTTTCAAGAAAACGGTTTTCCTACTAATATCATTAAGCGTATTATCGACAGAAACATTAGGAGTTTTAAAGAAATTAGTTTTATGATCCCGCCGGTTCCCAATTTACCTCAAATTGTCATAGTTAGGCAGGAAGTGCTAGTTTCTTGCTAACATGACTTCAGCTTGCATTACTTCCTGCTATAACACGCTTTAGTTGCATATTGTCTTTCAGAATAGATCTGTCTTTCCCTCCTTTAAGATCGGTTATCCTATTTTCAGAAGAGCTCTTTTATTTACAAATTTAAATGTATCGTGATTTGGCATACATACTTTGGTGATAAGATTAAGTTGCATACTGTCTTTCGGTCTAGATCTGTCTTTCCATTCTTAAAGATCGGTTATCCTTTTTCAGAATAGCTCTGTTGTTTACAAATTTAAATGTATCGTGATTCGACATACATAGTTTGGCAACTCACCTTACGCAACAAGTGCCTATTTATTTACGACCCATAAGTCGGAGTGGTTTATTGAGAACCACTCAATCGGTTCACTATTCGTTCATTGGAAAACATTTATTAGAAAATCTGGACTGTTTTGCCGAATATAATGACACATTTTTCTCTATTTTACATTGAGCTCGCTCTATCTACTACCTTTGAGTTCTCGAGACTGTTTACATTAAATTTCATCAGCCTTGACTATTTAATCAGAATGATCCCTTCATTCATTTTTTTTTGTGTTTGTTCAGGGGAATGTATTTTTTATTATTTATTACTCTTTTTGGTACTTTTATTATCTGCGTTTAATAATCAGTTTGCAGTTAAAATCTATTTTAATCGTGTTCCAGTTACTCCTCCTTCATTCGCAATTTCTGCAATTGTGTCGATATTATTTTGTTCATTTCGCCAGCGTTCAACTTTTGAGAAAGTGTTGTCCGGAAAAATTTCCTTCACGTTACAATGCCGTCTTCTTTATATATATATATATATATATATACATATATATATATATAGAATGTGCTCGGGATACATCGAACCCGTCATACGGTGTTTCGTGGTTACGACGCCATATCCCATAATACACGTCGCCACTATATGGCGAAAATGGCGTTGCTTCTTTACCGGTTGTACGCAATATTGTATTGTGCTACATTCTCTATCTCTTGATTGTGCCATTTTTTGGGGGAACATTTTTGCCTTTCAATATGTTTCCCAAGTACATGGTAGACTATTGGATGATGATGCACGTGATTTTCGATATATATATATATATATATATATATCCTCAATATATATTTGTATGATAATAAAAAGAAATATAAAAAGAAATTTTAAAACTATACCTTCCCTCTCTAAACTCGACCATGTCTCTAGCACCATTCCTCACCACCTTCTATGTCAACTTATATAAGCTTAATACTGCCTATCAAAAGTGTAAATTTAAAATTCATTTTTCGTTTCACCTTTTGAAAGTGACGTCTGAAGATCCAGAGAAAAATAAAATTCTCTGGTGAAATAAATTATTACAAATGGAGCCTTAAAGTGGTCTGTTTTTCTTTAAATTAAATTATTCGCTCTGACTTAACACTGAGCTCTGAGGATTTCATCCTCTTTGGGATTATCCATACGGATTACCAAGATTTTTGTTAATTATATATATATATATATATATATATATATATATATATATATATATATATATATGTAGACGTTTGGTGAGAGTTCCCTTCCTTAGTACCTAATCAAATCCCATCAAATCCATGTGACCATCTACTATTCATCATTTTTTACAGCAGATTATTCCTGACCAAGCAACAGAGAAAAGCCCGGTTCTTCCTTAAAAGGTCTATTAGGAATGCTATTGAGAAAATCCTCATGCTTTTGCCGGCAATGTGAGCAAATTAACATTCCGACCTGGATCCGGACCAGTAATTCAAAAATTATTGATTCCCAAACTTTCATTACTGCGTTAGATTTCAGTGATATTTTTTATGTGCATGTTTACCATGAATTTTTATAATTTGGAAATAAATTTAGTAATAATAAGAATTAATTGCGAAATTGTGCTAAAGTCACAATGAAATAAAAATATTTTTTGTATGGAAAGTAAGGACCTAAGTATATCAAATTGTCTTTAAATTAAGTGGCGGCAGACGAATTATCGTTGAACTTTTAAAAGGTAAGCTTAAATACAGGTTGACCCCCAAAAAACGGGAATTTTTGAAGTGCGTATTGCCAGACAGGCGCAAGTGGCAACACTGCGAGACAGTGACCTTGAGCAAGTAAGCATTTCGCCATTTAGAATTCAAGATGAAATTCACAGTATCCCAGCTTAGATGTTGCAGCAGTAAATGAGGAATCTCAACAGCAGATTTCAAGAATGCATTCGTACAGGAGGACGCCATCTACAGGATGAAATTTAAAAAAAAATGAAAATTCCATCATTGTTTCTTAAATGGCATCATTTAAGGTTTCAATTACTATGAATAAAATATATTTCTTCCATCAACTCTTGGTTTTATTGGATTGTAAAACAGTTCCCATTTTTTGGGGTCACGCTGTATTAATGCAATACTTAAATGCAGCGATCAATTTTGAGTTCTGTAGTTTATTGTTGTCTATTGCATCTACTCCCTACCTATTGCGATGAAGAGCCTTCTGCAGGAGCTACCTTAAACGATGCCCGTTAGCGCGGCGTTTAAGCTAGTAAGTGTATATACACAATTTTTGTTCGAAGAAAGTTCACTGGAGAGGATATGGGCCTGAGATATCGCGTAAAAAATTGTGTAAGTGCTTTAAATCGGAGATGCCTGCTGCAGCTAGTGTTATGGTCCGGTACCTTGTACCACGGTGATAGTCCAAGGTAGAACCAATAAAGAAGAACTCGAACACAGTTATGGAATAACACAGATATATGACAAACAGGAATATATACAGAGAAGTAGAAGTGTTAGTATGAACAATCAGGTTTAGTAGAGAGAACAATATAGTCTCGACCAGTATCACTATTCCAATGTCTTGCGGTAATCGTCTGAACGCGACTCTGTTTCGGACTGCCTCTGACTCGACACTTGACTCGACTTGAACTACTGACTATATTTAGTCACCCCCCCACGTGGGCATCATGTGGCACAAGGCCGTTTTAACGTGGGATCTCCGAGCCCGTGGGCTCGGCCAAAAATATGCCCATTGAACCCGTATAAACGGGCTCAGGGCCAGTTTACCTCCCCGAAAGAGAATCCGCCCTTCGGCGTAGCCTACTTTGCGTTCCTCCCCGCCCGAAGGCAGAGAGTTCAACCGAACAGCCGGTAAAGACTTGAGCGACTGACCATATTCAGTCCCCCCACTGGGGCATAATGTGGCACAAGGCCGGTTATTTAATGTGGGATCTCCGAGCCCGTGGGCCCGGCCCCAAAATATGCCCATTATACACGTATACACGGGTTCTAGGCCGGTTTACCTCCCCGAAAGTTAAGACGCCCTTCGGCGTAGCCTCCTTCGGATTCCTCCCCGCCCGAAGGCAGAGATTTCAACCGAATAGCCGGTCAAGACTTGAGCGACTGACGATATTCAGTCACCCCCCCCCCACCAGTGGGTCATCATGTGGCACAAGGCCATTTTTAACGTTGGATTTCCGAGGCGGTGCGCTCGGCCCAAAAATATGAACATTTAACCCGTATAAACGGGTTCTGGGACGGTTTACCACCACGAAAGAGAATCCGCCCTTCGGCGTAGCCTCCTTCGGATTCCTTCCCGCCCGAAGGCAGAGAGTTCAACCGAACAGCCGGTCAGGAAGTGAACGACTGACGATATTCAGTCCCCCCCACTGGGGCATCATGTGACACAAGGCCGGTTATGTAATGTGGGATCTCTGAGCCCGTGGGGTCCAGCCCCTCAAAAAATATGCGCATTATACCTGTATACACGGGTTCAGGGCCGGTTTACCTCCCCGAACGTGACTCCGCCCTTCGGCGTAGCCTCCGAGTTCCTCTCTGCCCGAAGGCAGAGTGTTCAAATGCTCAGCCGGTCAGGAGCTGAACAACTGACGATATTCAGTCAAACCCACACTGGGGCGTCATGTGGCACAAGGCCGTTTTTAACGTGGGATTTCAGAGCCCGTGGGCTCGGCCCAAAATTATGCCCCATTGAACCCGTATAAACGGGTTCAGTGCCGGTTTACCACTCCGAAAGAGAATCCGCTCTTCGACGTAGAATCCTTCGGGTTCCTCCCCGCCCGAAGGCGGAGAAGTTCAACCGAACAGAAATACTGATGATATTCAGTTATCCCCCCACCACTGGAGCATCATGTGACACGAGATCGGTTATTTCTTGTGGGTTCTCCGAGCCCGTAGGCTCGCCCCCAAAATATGCCCTTTGAACCCGTATAAACGGGCTCAGGGCCTGTTTACCTCCCCGAACGAGACTCCGCCCCTCGGCTTAGCCTCGTTCGTGTTCCTCTCCGCCCGAAGGCGGAGAGTTCAACCGAACTGTGGGTCAGAAAGTGAGCGACTGACGATATTCAGTCTCCCCCCACAACCAGGGCAACATGTGACACAAGGTCGGTTATTTATTGTGGGTTCTGCGAGCCCATGCGCTCGGCCCAAAAATATGCCCATTGAACCCGTATAAACGGGTTCAGGACCGATTTACCTCCCCGAACGAGACTCCGCCCTCGGCTTAGCCTCGTTCGGGTTCCTCTCCGCCCGAAGGCAGAGAGTTCAATCGCTCAGGAAGTGAGCGACTGACTTCTTGCCTACTCTCGAGGCGCAGTTTTTATTAAGTATGGAATAGTCCATTATTATTATTATTATTATGGATAAGGTCCCATAACAGCTAGTACTTTCCCAGGTTTATCATTCCACCATTTATTCTTCAAATGAAAGAGTCTCCGTTTAATGTTGTTCTTAGTATCATTGATGGCATCAATCACCCTATTGTGTTTCGTGTCATCAGTTATATCGAAAGAGATATAAAAGGGTCTTTCATTTCTCTTGTAAAATCACTTTCAATTTCTGCATCGCTGTCATCAGCCAAAACTAAGTGTTTCCCTTCCACGAAACCTCACTGTTTATGCTACAGACATGACGGTTAAAGAATGCCATTTGCCATCACAATCAGCCTTGTGCAAGCTCGTTAATCACCTGCTTATCTCTCCAACATATAAATATATATAGCATATAAATTACTATAAAGTAAATTGTACGCATTATTTATCATCTCTCAGTTGCATCTCTGTAATTGGACAGAGTGCGCTCAGGGGCTTTTCTGTCAAAGGACAGAGGAGCAACTGAGGAAAATTATACTGAAAAGGTGCCCAGACCTGGGGGAACAGGTGCCCGATGTCGCGCCCTCCCATTGCACAAGAGAGAGGGATCGGTGATCGCACCGAGGATAGCGCAACCGACGGTTGCGGGGACCGAGGGGAATTTTTGACCCTGTCCGGGTGCACGCGTTCGGGTCCCCACATTAATCCGACCTTGTGTCACATCTCATTCTCGTGGGGGAATGAGTAAACATCGCTTATTTCTCCAACGGGAGAGATAGACCTTCCTCCGAATGGTCACATTTCAGGAACGCATTCTTGTTTTAATAAAAATAGATTCAGCCTGGCAAGTGCTAATCGATTATAAGTCTATCACTCAGCATCCCTCATAGCACTAACACAATAGAGATTTTGAATGACTCGTATCCTCAGAAGTGTATAAAGTCCACTAGGTACCAGTGTACATACACGTCTTATAATTGGTCTACACTTGTAACCGTGTATCCCTATTAAATTCCCTAACAATATATTTTTAAGTGCATTCCACGTTTTCTAAACCCATCTATACTGATATCAAACATGGCTAAGAATGAAAATGGTATCAGCGTTAGGGTACTTTTAGCAAAACGCCTTTTCGTTTGCATTTTGTTTGGTTTGGTTTGTTTCTCAGTACATTAAACCATTGTACCATCTTAACGTCGAAATTTAATGTTTTGTTTTATGATTGGAATACAGTTTGAGAACTTTAAGAAATTTTCGGATATTGTATAGATTAATCTGATGAAATACTTTATATCAACCTCTATGGCTTATTTAATGTCAGAATCTAAATATTTTGTACACAATTTTATAGTTTCAAGTGCAAATAAAATGTGTTGCTGGTCATTTTCCTATAAAAAAGTATTGTTGGTAATTCTTCTATAAAACGTGTTGCTTGTCATTTTCCCTATAAAATATATTATTGGTAATTCTACTATAAAATATATTACCAATTATTTTCTTATAAAATATATTATTGGTAATTCTTCTATAAAATGTATTGCCTGTTATTTTCTTATAAAATATATTATTGGTAATTCTACTATAAAATGTATTGCCTATTATTTTCTTATAAAATATATTCTTGGTAATTCTACTATAAAATCATTGCCTATTATTTTCGTATAAAATATATTATTGGTAATTCTACTATAAAATTATTGCCTATTTTTTCTTATAAAATATATTATTGGTAATTCTACTATAAAATGTATTGCCTGGTCATTCTCGTATAAAATATATTACTGGTAATTCTACTATAAAATTTATTGCTGGTCATTTTCTTATAAAATATATTATTGTTAATTCTATTATAAAATGTATCGGTGGTTATTTTCCCATAAAATCTGTCATTAGTAATTCTACTATAAATTTTATTGCTGGTCAATTTCTTTTAAATATGTATTGTCGGTCATTTTTCTGTAAATATATACTCGTAGTAATTTTATTATAATTATAATACGTTCATAGTGTTTCTGTTTTGTGGAGTGTCACTATTTTAGCATAGCTGGGACCGTAAGAGATGCTACTACCCGAGCTCAAGGTGGGCCTGAGAAAAACATCAATTAAGAGTTGGTACCGTTATTCTCAAATCTTCTAATCTTCCCGATCAGATTGCTGCCGGATGTAATTTATCTTCTGTTGTGGATTCCGGGATGAAATCCGGTACCAATAAATAACAAACGCCAAGAAGGAATATAGGAAAATAAATGTATTAATGTAATAATACAAACTGGTAATGCAGGTTAGTAGTTCCAGAAATGCGAATTATTAGCAATATATATATATATATATATATATATATATATATATATATATAGTCTTTGGTATCGACGTATCGCTGTGTTACTTCTTACTGAGTCTTCGTGCTTGCTCACTGTGGCTCTTGCTCGTTACGTTCGTGCTCGTTCGTCGCCCTTCGTTCTACTCCAGTAATGTGTTTTCAATTGAATTAGTGTTTGGGATATAAACACTGACTAATGTCGTATAACCCCCCACTTCGCAAGAGACATTCGCATTTTTATCGGGATCCTTCATATCTGTTCGTAATTCTTCTAGCCTTTCTACAAGGGAGCTCTTTATCTGCAACGGCTACTCGTGGCCCCCGTTTCATCCCTTACATCTTGTCCTTCCAAAAAAATTTCCAGCTATCTTAAATTAGTCAGTTCAATCATTAAGTCTAGTCTCTGACAGGGCACAAATATGTCGGCTGTATCATGATAGGTCCTTAACAGCACAATCCTCCGTTCTAGTCTATTAAATAACACTATACCAATCAGTTTGTTTTGTTTTGTTTTGTTTTACGGCATATCAACCTCAATGGGTTACTTAATGCCGACAAGATTTTTATTGCTGGTAATATTTTTTTTTCAAATGTATTGCTGGTAAATTATTTTCTTTCAAAAATCTTTTTTTGGTTATATTTTTTCTTCAAAAATGTTTCGCCTGTAATTCTTTTTTGAAAAAAAAGTATAGCTGGTAATATCTTTTTTCGAAAATGCATTGCTGGTAATAATTTCTTCTTCAAAAACTTATTGCTGGTAATAACTTTTACAAAGTATTTCTGGTATTAAAACATATTTTTACACTTGTTTTGAGCCCCGTTTGGAGTTTAACTATTTGCCCATAGCTGCGACCCAAACAGGGGCTACTACCCCGGGTCTCGGTGGACCTGAGAACACCAGCAATTAAGAGGTGGTTCCACGCTCCTCAAAACCTCCTGATTAGAGGTTTTGCTGTTGGACGTAGTTTATCGTCTTACCCAGGACGCGTATGTAGCTTATCTTCATACCCAGGACGCGGACGTAGTTTATAATCATACCCAGGACGTACTATGCCAATCAGAGTTCTCACATGCCAACAAGCATCATTCATTAATCGTAACCAAGTAGCAACATCTCCACCGAGCCTTGGCTATGACGGCCGACTAAACCTGCTTTGACAAACTCCTTCATCTCTTGAAATCCGAAAAGCCATATTATCATTTACCTCAAAATCACTTTCTTTGGTTGTGATATGTCCCGGAAAGGGATATATTTATTCAAAGTAGCAAAGTGTTTTTGGACTACTGTAACCGGGTAGAACAATCTAGCAAGTAACCTTAATGGACTGGTCCTCGTCGTAATGGTATGCAATAGGCGAAGACAATAGGCGTAGCCAATATGCGTCGTCGTCCTGTACCTCCACATCAGTCTGTATTTATGGCTGACACCAGCCAAATATATTTGTGTGAGGGGGAACCCACATGTATGCATATTTATTACATCAGGTTGTATTTGTCTTTCAGGCATACAAAAAGAACCTTACGATATCAAGCAATGCCTGTGCAGGAAATGTTTAAAATAGAGAAAGTCATTACACCGGGTCAATCCCACTCAGTTAAAAAATGGCGTGATAAAAACCAGACATCAGTCGTGGATTTTGTCAAATCGCAGGAGTTACACCAGAGTTTTCCTTCGAGCTGAATGCCTTAAGAAGGGGCCAGGGGACTAGTACGCTCCTAGTGGGGGCTTATCAGGTGCCTAAACACCAATCAAGGAGTTGCTAAGTGAACGTTGATTTAATGATCGATTCATCCGGCATTTCACATGTTTTAATTTTAAACTTACTGGATATTTACTAGCCATCGTCCTCACCGGAAAGGACTGGCAGAGGGACCTCATTTATTCGCTGATAAACCGGCGACGTGGCGGGTTGTAATAGTTTACTACTAGCATTCATAAACTGTGAGATAGATAGATAGATAGATAGATAGATAGATAGATAGATAGATAGATAGATAGATAGATACTGTACAGACTGAGGTATTAAATAGATTGGGGTAAATGCATAGATAAGATAATGCGGCGCTTCACATAGGTTGATAAACAGACACCGAGAAGGATATATAGATATATATTAGATTACATTAGATAGATAGATAGATATGAACAGACTGAGATAGATAGATAGATAGATAGATAGATAGATACTGTACAGACTGAGTTATTAAGGTAATGCATTTATACGATAATGCGGTGCCTCACATAGTTTGATAGGAACATAGTGAAATATATATATATAGAGAGAGGGATGTATATATATATATATATAGTGATATATATATATATATATATATATATATATATATATATATATATTAGCATAGATAGATAGATAGATATGAACCGACTGCAATAGATAGATAGATAGCCTTTGAACAGACTGCGATATATAGATATTAACAGACTGAGATAGATAGATAGATAGATAGATAGATAGATAGATAGATACATAGAGAGGAATAGATTGAGATAGATAGATAGATAGATAGATAGATAGATAGATAGTGTAAGGACTGAGATATTAAATAGATTGAGGTAAATGCATTGATAAGATAATGCGGTGCCTCACATAGTTTGATAGGAACATACTTCGATGGATGTATAGAAAGATATTAGCATAGATAGATAGATAGATAGATAGATAGATAGATAGATAGATAGATAGATATGAACCAGCAGGAATAGATAGATAGATAGATAATGAACAGGCTGCGATAGATAGATATTAACAGACTGAGCTAGATAGATAGATAGATATGAACAAAGATATGAACAGATTTCAATAGATAGCTAGGGAGCTAGCTAGATAGATAGATAAAATATAAGGTGTTGTAAAGGAATATAGTGTAAGAATGTGAGAGTGTTTATGGGAAACAGATCATGAAATAAATACTGAGTAAGATTAGACATTGAGAACAAAAAAAAAAAAAAACGGAGAGATTTAGGAGAAATCGAAAGCAAACGAGACTGTAAGTAATATGGTCCTCTGAATTGGTTGGGATCGGAGACACGAGCCCGTACATTAATGTCTGTGAATCCGAACAGTGAAAAGTAAGCAAAGGCAAGACGGCCTTTTACCCTCTGTCCATTGTTCGCATTACACATTCTAAGCCAGCAACAGACATGCCCCCAGGGCCTACCTCTGTGGCAACTACACATTAAGGTAAGTAAAATGTCCATGGTGAATTTCCACGATTTTTATGTAGCCCCTCGCACGTATGTAAAGTGATGCAATCTGATAATTCATGTGTAGCAACGGGCAATCATCCGTTATAAATGGAAGCACTTTTGACCAATGAAAATACTTTTATTGCGACGTTGGATCAGCCACATTTCCAATCACTTTTATAGTTAAGAGTGATACATTAAACTGTCTTAGTCGATATCGGAACTACTTTCGAGGCTATGCTCACCAAATGATCCAATATCGGATTCATTGAAATGATATAGTCAACGTGTGATATTTAATTAAGAGCAGACCACAGGCTTCGTCTGTTAAAATCTTATAGGCTTTCAACTGTGGGAAGCGAGTGCTGCATGAAATCAATACACTGGCAGTCGAAAGAGCTGCATACAAACAAAATACAGTCCCTTTTATCATACTGGAGTATAAAGCCATGACTTTCTTAGAAACGATAACGAATGCCGTTCCGGCGAAAAACATTGTTAGGAATATAAAATCAGATACAGCACCTTCAAATTTAACGGAACTTTGTATAGTTCAGCGTTCCCATTTATATATATATATATTTGTTTTGTATACTTTATCGTTTAACTACAATTCTATAATTTTATATTTATTCCCTTTATATTAGATTATACTTATACGTTGAATTAATTTAAATATAACTTTGCTTCAACAAGACCCATAGTTTTTTTTTTAAACAACCGTATCGAATAACTAAACCCATTCATCTGGTAGCATTTATTCCTATATTTAGATTTTTATATTTATTTAATACTAACTCAATATTAAATTTATTTTTATATTTATTTAATACTAACGCAATATTAACTTTATTTTTATATTTATTTTATACTAACACAATATTAACTTTATTTTTATATTTATTTTATACTAACTCAATATTAACTTTATTTTTATATTTATTTAATACTAACTGAATATTAAATTTATTTTTATATTTAATCTTATTCTACCTTTAATTCTATCTTTCCTCTTCTTTCTGATTCCTCTTCTTTTCTCTTTTTCTTTTTTTTTTCTTATTTCTTTTTCTCTCCGATCCTCATATGCGTAAAGTTGCCCCCCCCTGTACTGCTTGATCATTTACATTTAAATTTAACGGATATTTTATTTTATTTTATTTTCTTATCTACACAATTTTTTTTTTTGCTTTTATATTCCAATATTGAATTATAATAAATTTAAAGGTTGGCTAAATATACCATGTAGTGTTGCTCCTATGAGGACCCAGTATTTTCGAAAACAGCCGAACTGAAAAGTTCATCAATATTACTACCTGATGATTAAACCAAAAACTGGCGTGAGTAATATGTATAGTTATTTTCAGCTTAATTCCTGCCGTGCACCAACTGCTTACGGGTAGATTCTCCGACTGACACCAATTCAACTGGGTTTCGATCCTACCTAAAGGACGTCTAGCCACACCGATTAACTGTGATACAGCGAAACAGTCTGTCTGTGTATGACAATATATCTAAAAATAAATACGCTTAACTTCATCTTCACCCCTGCCGTGCGCCAACGGCTTAGGGGTAGATTCTCCGACTGACACTAATTCAGGCGGATTTCGATCCTAACTAGAGACAACCGGACGTCTCGTCACACTGATGAGCTATGATGCAACGAAACAGTCTGTCTGTGGATGACTCTCTCTGTATATATATATATATATATTGATAACATTTCACCTTTCTATAATTACGATGCATTCGGTTACAAGTAAAAAATTCACCGAATCTTAGTTGGTTACCATAATTTCTGGAAAATAATGCGCACCCCAACAAATGATCGAAAAATTAGGAAATATATCTATCCCTATTTATAATCCGCATCTATAAATTTTGTCAAAAAACAAAAAAAAAAAAAAAAAATTACGAAGACATTTCGTCAACCTTGACATTAAGAATATACTCGAAACTAAGCAACTAAAATAATGTTGAAAATTACCATCGCGCTTTTCCCGATTAATATAACATTTTATTTTGTCGCCAAAATGTGGTCAAAACGTGCGAGTTATCGTGCAAATCTTAAACATAAAGTAATAGAATTAGCAGAAAGAATAGGAAACAAAGCTGCAGTTAGAGAATATGAGTTGAATGAGGCTAACATACATTTATGGAAAAAGAATAAAAATGAATTAAAAATTTGTAAATCAAGTGCCAAAGCTATAGTTAGAGGAAGAAAAGCTCAATATCCAGATATGGAACAAAGTTTAGATGAATTTATGAAAGAAAGACGATCAAGTTGATGTTCCATAAATACTGTGGAAATAAGGATGAAAGCAAAACTTCAGCAAACTGGTGTCTTCTTTTTATGAAGGGATTTGATATATCTATTAGGAGAAGAACATCCATAGCCCAGCGGTTACTGATAAACATAAATTTATTGACGAAAATGTTACAATTATTATTGTTGGATTTAAAATGAAAACTGTGATAATAACTTTCTTGTTGTAGAACAACAAGTACGTATTTATTGTTATAAATCAATAACGAAAAAATATTTTTGTTTAAACCTATTTATAATACGCACCACTACTATCACCTGTAATTTATAGAAAAAAAAACTTATTACTTTCGAGAAGTTACGGTATATTATTTCCGAAAAGAAATAATTTTATATCAGATGATAAATCTAAGGTATCTGTTAGGATCAATAACCTTCATATATATAATATAAGTAACCAACTTGACTTAAAAAATGAAGACGCCATTAAATTGTTTTATTGTTACAAGATGCATCATATTTACAATTAAACGAAACGACTTTTAAAATTAAAATCCGCCGGTATAAAAATCTATAGATCCTAACAAATACATTAGATTTATCTTCTATTATAAAATTATTCCCTCTTCAGAAATAATAAAGGGAACCAACTTGATAGAAACAAAAATAAAGTCTCCATGAAATTGTTTTAGAATATCTCTGTAAATGGGTAATATAAATAAAGACAAAAGGAAAACATATCTTATCCAACGTTTTTTTCTTCCTATGAGGGTCTTTATCAAGGCAAATACAATGAGTTTATTTTGTAACGCATTTAGTAGAAGAGAAAGTAACTTAGACGGAACATTCTCGAGAGTGACGCTATCGAATCTTATCAAAATATAAATCTACGCCCTGGATGTTTCCAAATGTCTCCGTTCCCGAAAGAATTAATACTTTTCCAAGCCAACATCCAGGACTACAAAACGGTTAAAAATGAAAACAAAAAGGTTAAATTCCTAATCTCCTGTTATTTAAAATATATAATACACAAATTAATCAAATTAATCACAAACTAAAATGATTTAAATACTAATTTGTATTAAAAAAATTGAAGAACATCATTTAAGCAATTTCGTTTGTAACGCATTGAATTGTATCATTTGGTGTCTTCCATAGCTTTCCTATACTTTTCGGATAACCTGATGAATATTTATCAGTGCTGTTAAATTTAAAATTAAAAAAACAAAAAAAATTTGTTCCTGTATGTAAATACTTGTTACAAAATAAAATACTTGCATTTGCCTTGATAAACACGTCAGTTACGATAGATTTTTTTGCGCTCGGATAAAAAGAACATTCGGACAGTTTTTATATAATTTATGATCTGAAAAAAAGATCACATGAGAAATTGAATGAAAACTTAATCAAAGCAACTTGTCTGAATTAATCAAAGAAATGTGGATGAAAGAAGGATTGGCGCCTAAATACACACACGCACACACAAATACACACAAATACACACACGCGTGCTTATGTATGTGTCTGTGACTTATATTTCCATGTATATGGCGACTTTTAGATATGATGGGTTCAATAAATATAGCCCTTTTTCATGAATTTATCCTATAGTATATCCTGTAATATAAGACGACTGGTTATTGATAACATAAAGGTGATTAATTTATCCTATAACTGCAGTATAAGACGACTGGTTATTGATAACATAAAGGTGATGAATTTATCCTATTACTATAGTATAAGACGACTGGTTATTGATAACATATAGGTGATGAATTTATCCTATAACTGCAGTATAAGACTACTAGTTATTGATAACATAAAGGTGATGAATTTATCCTATTACTATAGTATAAGACGACTGGTTTTTGATAACATAAAGGTGATGAATTTATCCTATAACTACAGTATAAGACGACTAGTTATTGATAACATAAAGGTGATGAATTTATCCTATTATTATAGTATAAGACGACTGGTTATTGATAACATATAGGTGATGAATTTATCCTATAACTGAAGTATAAGACGACTAGTTATTGATAACATAAAGGTGATTAATTTATTTTATTACTATAACATAAGACGAGTGGTTATTGATAACATAAAGGTGATGAATTTATCCTATAACTGCAGTATAAGACGACTGGTTATTGATAACATAAATGTGATTAATTTATCCTATTACTATAACATAAGACGAGTGGTTATTGATAACATAAAGATGATGAATTTATCCTATAACTGCAGTATAAGACGACTGGTTATTGATAACATAAAGGTGATGAATTTATCCTATAACTGCAGTATAAGACGACTGGTTATTGATAACATAAAGGTGATGAATTTATCCTATTACTGTAGTATAAAACGACTTGTTATTGATAACATAAAGTTGATGAATTTATCCTATAACTGTAGTATAAGACGACTGGTTATTGATAACATAAAGGTGATGTTATTGGCAATGTAGTTACAGTATCCATAGAAATTCAAAATAGGTTTCTTGCCCACCTTTTTTTTTTTTTTTAAAATTTTGTCTCATTTATTTATTTATTTTTGTTTTTTTTGTTTCGGATAATTTAAAATTTTTTTTTCATTTTTTCTTGCTTCACTTCCTTTTTTTTGCTTTTGATAAGTTACTATTTGTTGATTTTTTTAACATTTTCTGAAGGCTATGAAAGTAGCAAAACCAACTTGTCTTAGTCAATTCTCATACCTGGACGTTTCAAGATTTCTATGACAGCAAAAGAATAAAAAAATACAAATAAAACAGAACGAAGAAAAAATCTTGATGGTTGTATGATAAGGGAATGGGCGCAATTTTAAAGAATAGGTAAAATCAGTACATCTCGTAGGAATCACTAAATTTGTTCGAATGAGGTTCCGGCCGTTGTACGTTCCGATCACCTTCAGGAATTTCGGACCGCACCATTTATTTAGTCCAGGAGAGTAGATTATTATTATTATTATTATTATTATTATTATTATTATTATTATTATTATTATTATTATTATTCATTTGCTATATCTAAACAGTTAAAAACACTCTGGTGTACTAATGGCCAGTTACTTATATTTCATTGACAATCACAAAATACCGCTAATGACAGTACGATAACAGTACATTCCATTGCTGTGAACGCAATCATACAACAATGTTTATATTTTCTCAGCTGAACTTGCATGAATACAAATTGATTTCACTGGAATTATTCTTCGAATAGGCAATTTATTATGAAGTTATGCCAGTAATGTATAAGGCAGAAATGGTTTTATTACATTTATTATCAGTTTATTTGATAATGTGAATGATAATGTACATTATTGGTTATCGCACAGTGGCAGAGGTTAATCTACGAACAAACATCACTCAGAATTTAAGGTTTCTGTTTTTAGAATTATAGTATGTGATGACCCGAATCTTTAAGGGTGATTTTTGGTATCGTATACGTGAAAATATACGTTCTATATATATATATATATATATATATATATATATATATATATATATATATATATATATATACATATATATATGTCCTCTTCATTTGTTCCTGTCTTCAAGAACTCTGGCGACCCCTCTGACCCTTCTAACAACCGTCCTATCAGTCTCCTACCCATCTTCGGCAAAGTCTTCCAAGCCCTAATCAATACCGAAGTGGTTAGCCACCTCACATCCCATAATCTGCTCTCAGACAAGCAATATGGCTTCCGCTTTGCACGATCTACAGCTGATGTGCTTACGGCCATCACTTAAACTGTCTACCGAGCTCTTCAAAATAACGGGGAAGCTCGTGCCGTGTCCCTAGACATCTCCAAAGCATTTGATAGGGTTTGGCATGCCGGCCTTCTTCTCAAGCACCAGGGTTATGGCATTACGGGTCGATTGTTTGACCTAATACAATCATTCCTGTCAAACCGTGAATTGAAGGTCGTTCTCAACGGATTCTCATCCAGTTCCTATCCTATGAACGCAGGTGTTCCTCAAGGCTCCATCCTAGGCCCCACTCTATTCCTTATGACACCACGATTTATTCCTGCCTCAAGATCAAATCTAGTGTCCCTGGCAAAACTAACCTGGATGTGCCTCTCGAAAAGGGCCTCCAATCGATTGTGAACTGGGGCATGAATTGGCTGGTCAACTTTAATGCTTCAAAAACAAAACAGCTGTCTATTAATCACCACAGAGATCCTTCCCTGTCCTCCATTATAATGTCTGACGCTCAACTTCTCGAGAGCAACTCTCTGCAGCTTCTCGGTCTCACGTTGACTGCTGACCTGAGATGGAACAAATACATTGAGTCAATTGGTTCGTCCACCGCAAGGAAAGTTGGCTCCCTGTGATCCGCCAGGAAAATTTTCTCCTCGGAATCGATCCTCCAGATCTACAAATCAACAATTCGCCCTTGCATGGAGTATTGCTGCCATATATGGTCTGGTGCCCCTTCTGTTTCCCTCGGGGTTCTTGGTAGGCTCTAGAGGCTGATATACAATATAATTGGCCCTGCTCTGGCATCACGTCTACAGTCACTTTCTCACAGACGGGCCATCGTCTCTCTCTGTCTGTTCTACAAATACTTTCATGGCAATTGCTCTGGGGAGCTGCGTTCCCAGACTTCATGAGTTCAAGCGCCCTACGAGGCTGGCATCCCGCTCTCACCCCTTCACTGTCGAAACTCATAAATGTAGCTGTCTCTTCTACTCCAATAGCTTCATGTCTCGGACCTCTCGCCTGTGGAACTTCCCTATTCCAGTTTCCGTGATAGCTATAATCTCCAACTATTCAAATGTAATGTCAATCGATATTTCCAGTTGCCTTGATCTATCCACTACCCTCCTCATCATCCTTTCTTCTATCACTCCTATCTGATCTTGCTCTAAATTTTCTGTAACCCTTGCGTCCTAGTGGCTTCCCGCCTTGCTTGGGGTGAAACGCTTAATATATATATATATATATATATATATATATATATATATATATATATATATATATGTGTGTGTGTGTGTATGTATGTATGTATTGTGTGTGTATTTAGGCAGCATTTTTTCATTTATACATGTTTAATCAATTTAATATAGACAAGTCTTGTCTATTTTATGTAAATTGGTAACAGAAGCCATTGGTTTATACCAACAGCATCCCATACTTAATACTTCTCGAATTCACTCTCGCGTGGTCATGTATGACGTCATGAGCTGCAATGCGATTTTCACTTCTAGCGTCTTATATGCACGTGTTTATCATTGCTTGGAAATCATCCATGTAAACAGAAACAGACTATCATCACTTTCTTGTCTGTGTATTGCTTAATGTACTGTAATTGTCATCTATGATAATGGATTATGTAATCAGAAAGCTTACATTGGATTAAAAATATGGATCAATATTGTGATTTTCTTTCTTCGTTTAATGATAATGTTATTAAACTTATCAGACGTTATGAAAAGAATGTGCATAAAATAAATAGACAACACTTGTCTATATTATTTAATGGAACATGTATGAATATATATATATATATATATATATATATATATTCATCAAAGTGTGCTTATTACACTGGTATCCACCCACACTTTTTATTACAATCAGAGGAAGGTGTTGCCAGAGGTTGGGAATGCCTTGGATTAGGCATGCTCATATTTTTAAGAGGGAGTGAGAACAGATACTATATTTGGCATTTACTCGTCCCTGCGTCTATAGTCACGTCCTGGGTAAGACGATAAACTACATCAGAGAGCAAGGCTTCTAGTCAGGAGGTCTTGAGGAGCGTGGAACCACTTCTTGGTAGCTGGCGTTCCCAGGTTCACTCTGACCCGTAGTTGTTCACCTGTCAGGGTCTCAGCTATGGGCAAATAGTTAACCCCTAATGTGGAGTCAAAATCCCGCAGTAAGGAAATTTTAATCCACACAGAAGTAAATATAAATAATCAAAATCCTTATTTTTAGTCTAATCTCTTTTATCAGTTTCCAAGCAAAGAACACTGTTATGAGAAGAAATTATGTATGTGATAACTGTAGAAAATTCTCCCTACAAAATTTACGTACGAAAACTTTTTACACAAAATTTCTGCGACAAATAAGAGCAAAAGGAATATGACCGTTTCACTGATTTCTGCGATGCGTTTTGTGTTTTAGGACTTCATCTGATTAAGTAATATTTACGTGGACCTGACTACACATGCGCAAGAAGGAAAGAGGAAATTGATAGTTTTAATTTTTTTTTAAATATATGTTTTCATTGTTAAGTATAGACGATTTCCTTTAGTTTCTTTTTCTTTTTGCTAATATTTCCATCATTTTTATCATTAAACATTGATTTAAAAAATGCCGTTCTAATTAAAAGAGAAATAAAATTATAAGATGAAAAAGTTTAGAAATTAATTTAATCGCTAGATTACCCACAGTAGATACACGCAAAGGTTCTGAAAATGTTTTCATCTTTTCCGGCATATCTATTATCACCATGTGGGAAATTTAGTTTGGTTTGTTTCGTTTTACGGCATATCAGCCTCAATGAGTCATTTAATGCCAACCAATTTTTATTGCTGGTAATATTTTTTTCCAAAAATGTATTGCTGGTAATATTTTTTTCTTCAAAAATGTATTGCTGGTAATACTTTTTCCTTCAAAAATGTATTGCTGGTAATACTTTTTCCTTCAAAAATGTATTATTGGTAATATTTTTTCTTCAAAATGTATTGCTGGTAATATTTTTCCTTCAAAAATGTATTGCTGGTAATATTTCTTTCTTCAAAAATGTATTGCTGGTAATATTTCTTCCTTCAAAAATGTATTACTGGTAATACTTTTTCCTTCAAAAATGTATTGGTGGTAATATTTTTCTTTAAAAAATGTATTGGTGGTAATATTTTTTCATTAAAAAATGTATTGGTGGTAATATTTTTTCATTAAAAAATGTATTACTGGTAATATTTTTTCATTCAAAAATGTATTGCTGGTAATATTTTTTCATTCAAAAATGTATTACTGGTAATATTTTTTCATTAAAAAATGTATTGCTGGTAATATTTTTTTTGCAAATATGTATTGCTGCTACTATTTTTCCAAAAATGTATGGCTGGTAATTTTTTTTTTTAAATGTATTGCTGGTAATGTATTGCTGGTAACAATTTTTCCTTCAAAAATTTATTACTGGTAATACCCTAGTTTGGTTTGGTTTGGTTTGTTTCTTTTTACGGCATATCAGCCTCAATGGGTCATTTAATGGCAAACAATTTTTATTGCTGGTAATACTTTTTCCTTCAAAAAAGTATTGCTGGTAATATTTTTTCCTTCAAAAATGTATTGCTGGTAATATTTTTTTTCCAAAAATGTATTGCTGGTAATATTTTTCCAAAAATGTATCCCTGGTAATGTTTTTTTTTAAATGTATTGCTGGTAATTATATTGCTAGTAATAATTTTTCTTTCAAAAATTTATTGCTGGTAATAACCTTTTATAAATCGTATTGCTATTTTTAAAACCTATTTTTACACTATCATAGTGATTTGACCCAAGTTTTGGGGTTAACTATTTCCCCATAGATGGAACCTTAACAGGTGCTACTAACCCGGATCAGAGGGGACCTGTGAACACCAGGAACCAAGAGTTGGGCCCACGCTCCTCAAAACCTTCTGATCAGAGGCATTGCTGTTCGATGAACTTTATCGTCTTACCCAGGACGGTGGAAATTTAGTAAAAAGATTGATAGAAGCATGAAGAAAATAAAAAAAGCCAAGTCATATCGGCTAGATATTATAAGCAAAGCATAGTTTGTTTAAAAGAAATTAAATTTAAAATATTCAGTGACATTTGCCTTCGTGCACGTGTGTAGTCACATCAAGACTTTACTTTAGTCCGACGAAGGCCTAAAGGACGGAACGTGGCACACAAAAACTTCCTTCCACTACGACATACTTTAATAAGCAGCTGCGTGTGTCAAGCAATCATTGTAATTAAATCACGAGTATTGAAAAGGGACGAGAATTTATCTTCTTAAAAAAAGGACTTGTAATTATTTTTTAATGGTAACAGCGTTTTCTCGTGTGTCTTTTTTCAAACTGCAAATTTACACTGTGCATCGTGACCTTCAGTAATAGTGTACCTATTTATTTGCTTGTAAGTTTTTTACTTACTTATATTTTAGTTAATTTTCAACATTCGTTTGTATTATCTTTCTATTTATACTTGTCACCATATCTATCTATCTATCTATCTATCTATCTATCTATCTATCTATCTATCTAATATAAGTGGTTAATACACACAGACATATATATAAAACACACACACACACACACACACACACACACATATATATATATATATATATATATATATATTCCTGCGTATATATATATATATATATATATATATATATATATATATATATATGTGTGTGTGTGTGTGTGTGTGTGTGTACAGGCATATATGTATGTATGTCTGTGTAAATATACATATATATGTATATGTGTGTATATACGTATGTGCATAGAAATATGGGCATAGAAATAGTAGGTCCTTGCTAGATTAAATATTCATTAATGTTTTGTTTATATTAAATTTATAAACTTTTCTCGATTGTACAGCGGCTCTTTTATAAATACCCTTCGTTTTTAGTTGCTCCCTCCATCTTCCCCCTTTTTTCTTTTCTTTTCTCTCTTTCTCTCATCTGAATTTTAAAGTTTGATTATATCGGCTTTTTATTGTACGTAGTGTCACTACAAATGTTTACACTCGTTTCCAGTGTCGGTTTTTAATTTAATTTAGGTCAGCGATTCAGTAATGAATTATGCATTGGAAAATAATTCATAATTTATCTGTATCTCACTCATTTAACTCCTCCCTTTAAAACTTCTCTCTGTTAAATTTTAATCCCCACCTTCACTTTTTAGGCTTTCCTGTTCTTCTTTCGTCCGTTCCCCCTCTCTAGATCTTTTATTTACTTCTCATATTCGTCCCCCACTCTCATACATACACTTTCACTAAATTTTATTTTTTATTCCCGGCGTTATTTTTTCCGATTTCTTTTTTAATTTGTAGGTCTGATGAATGGATCGTAATTACGATTCCAATGTAATAAATTATAACCATGGAATATTAGTGTTTAAGCCTTTTTATCATATATATATATATATATATATATATTTCTCTCTACGGTTAACAGAAGTATCGTCATGAAATCGATCTTAAACGAAAATGACATGTTCATCATTAATTAATCATAAAGATCAGAAGCTCATGAAAGATTGAAATAAAGTTCATATATATATATATATATATATATATATATTATTCAAGGATCATTTTTAAACTTACTGAAGATTCGGTTAGACAGTTACGCATTCCCAATACCTCATAAATAGTGGACTATTCTATTTTTATCGCGAGGAAAGACGGAAAAGACATATCAGAGACGTTGTTTGATTTCAGTGAGTAAATGAAAGAAAGAAAACCGTGAAAATGTTCACAAATACTATTAATTATTATTATTATTATTATCATCATTATTATTATGGTGTACGTGGTATCATATTAGTATTTAATTTTAAATGTCTAATTACTAAGTCTCCTCGGAATTGACCACAACAGTTGCCGTGAAAATATTTGTAGAAATGAGAGAGGGATGTCACGTAATGTCGGTGATGGAGTGACTAAAGTTGAGACACCTGATCAGGATCGACTACATTAGAGACCCTTCCTTGAATATCGTCTAGTATTTCGCGATGTACAGCAGGAATACCAGATCGTATAAGGCTACAGTATTCAATGCACGGACGAATGTTAGATTTATAAACGTGCAAGATGGAATCTGACAAAAAAAAAAAAGTTTTTGGCACGACACAATCAACCAACTTTCCTTGACGTTAGACCTAAAATAAATGTTTCCGAGTAAAAAAAACAAAACAAAAACAGATGAATTTGTTTGCAGAAGAATATTGGAGCGCAAGTAAGGTCAACTTTCTGATGCTTTGTTCAAGGCAACGCTAGAAAACGTTCCTATCACTTTAGCCATAACATATTTTAGATTTGTTCCAATGTCTTCCTTACATAGTTCTTACTGTAGTAGTAACATTGTCGAAGTTTGAACTAGATCGGGCCAGTTTTCTTGTTGCTGTTACAGTGTAAACTTGGCCGCTCCGCTAGCAGTGTGCACCGAGTAGGAATAAAGAGCAGAGATCATATTTCTCTTGTCGGAAAACCCTACTACTTATAGATATGTATGGATCAACAAGTCCCGAGAATTACACGTAATTATTACCTGAGTTTTTATCTGACATTTTCAATTTGTCAAGAATAACGCCTCTCAAAAATATATAGTTGCTGAAGATAAAATTAATTTTACAAATATCGATTGGATATAATCATCACTAAACTCTTAATTTTATTTAGTATTATTAATGATCTTTTTCTTGACAATAAGTAATATAATGTGGGCGTGTTTTTGTTTTACTTCCCTCCAAAAAAAGGTGATAAAGCCACTGAGACGCAAGGTGTTACTAAGAATGAAAGAAGAAGAGAAGACGTTAGTGAGGAGAAAGCATAATAAAAGAACAGTCTCCGGGATTTGATTGATTGATATGTTTGTTATGGCTTTACATCGAATCAATTGCTGCATCTCCTGCAAGGAAAGTTGGGTCGCTGTGACGTACCAGAAAGTTTTTGTCTCGTCAAAATCCATCTTGCACATTTTAAAATCATCCATGCATGCATTGAGGAGGCATGGATAGTGGCTCGGATTGAGGAATCGGAGAGACGAGTTCGAATTCCAGTTGAATCCATTGCATTCACTTACGTGCTAATACCCTTGGGAAATGTGTGAATCCTCTTTTTCTCCCTCCAGCTATGGGTAAATAGCAGGACTGAATGGGTTGCCTTGGATGGCAACTGGTCTAGGAGAAGGAAAAATATGAATTCAAGACCTGCGGAGGATTGTTTGGGGACTTTGTGGCCCGTAGTGCACCAGGTCTCTGTAATCAGCCCTTCAAAAAGTGTGGATGGTCCTGCACGAAACATTCACCACTATAATCAAATCTCATGTGCTATACATGCGGGTTGGGGACCGCTTGTGAATTCCAAATTCCCATGAAACTCCAATATTGGAGCCGGCTCAACCCACCTGGTGAATGTCATTATAGGCACAGGTAGGTCCATGCATAAAATACTGCTATCGTATCTTGTCTGGTGCTTCTGCTGTACATCTTGAGATTCTTTAGAAAATCCAAAGCCCGATGTGCACGTAATCGATCCTGACTTGACATCTCGACCTCTGTCACTTTCTCACCGATATGACGTGGAGTCATTTTCATGACGTCATTTTTTTTTACGAGCTTTTTTTACTGGTGCCGAGAAGACATGTATATTAGGATGTTACTAGATTGGCATCTGGTCTTACATGTTTACTGTTTATATAGCTTAATACAACTGCCACTCCAACAGTTTTTCTATCGTAGTTGCAACCTATGGAATTCCTTTCCGTTTGCTTGCCTGATAACTACAATCTACAAAAATCGAAATGCAACATCAATCGCCATCTTCAGTCTGTTTGAACCCCGTTCATCTTTTGCGTTTTACTCAATCCTATCTATTTTCAGTCTTCTCTTTAAGTTTAATTCCATGTATCCAACAGCGTACTAGTAGCATTCCCACCTTGCTTAGGGTGAAATGATTAAAAAGGAGAGAAAAAAGGGACAAAAACAAAAAAACAAAAACATACAAACAAAAACAAAACAAAACACCCCCTACCAAAAAAAAACAAAACAAGATCAACTAAAATCCGGTCAGCATGTTTGTTGTATAAACCAGACTGAGCTCTGGGTGTTGCACAGACACATGCCTTTAGTTTCCCCACGGTTTGATTTCCGAGTACTCCACTGAGGCTGTCTGTTTCGCATCTCTAGAGGGTCTGATGTTTAACCGATTGCTGGGAATAAAGAAATTAGTGCGAAAACGAACACAGTAGTCTAGGTGGGAACTTGAACTCGGTTCCTCGATTCCGATTTCAACGGAGAAAAATATAACGCCACGCGTACATCACTCTATGATTCTAGGGTTATCTCTTATTCATACAATATGAGAATGCAATGAAAAGTGATTTAAAAATCAAATGTAAATTTTGATATTCACTCATTCAGATTTGTAAGTGGTTCTGGCTGAGAACGTTCCAGTGTCTTATTGCAAAATGTCTGCAAAATATCACAGTTGCACAAAACTACATTCAGTAAGTAAAGAAGAGCATGATGAAACAGTGACAGCAAACAATGCCAATGCATGGCACATAATAGAGAAAACTGCATAAAGATACAGGGAACAGATGCAGGAAGCCAAAAGAGGAATGTCCCAACGAAAGGTTTGCAGTTATAGAATGAATAAGAATTGCGCATGAATCGTTCTGAATACGGATGAGGATAAAGAAAGATTCCTTCTTAAAGGTAAGCAAAATATGATGAAAAAGAAAAAAAAAATGTTAGAAACAAGAAAAGATTAATCGACTGTTATAATTTATCCTACTATATGACAGTGAATGCTGGAAAATCGGATCACAGATGAGTCTTCAGACAACAGATATTTCGTTATACAGAAGGTAACTGAACTAACCATATGAGCAACCACGAGGTTTTACAGAAAATGGAAACAAAATTACACTTTTACGTCGTATCAGTAAGAAAACGCTGAAATGTCTAGGGTATATAATGAGTAAAGCCGGCTTAGAATATTTGACACTCAGAGGACATTTAATGGATTAATGTTAAATGAAAACAGCGCATATCCTACATAGATGAAATCAGCGCATATCCTACATAGATGAAAGCAGCGCATATCCTACATAGATGACAACAGCGCTTATCCGACGTAGATGAAAAATGGGCTTATGCTACATAGATGAAAGCAGCTCATATCCGACAAAGAAAACAGCTGTTATCCTACATAGATGAAAACAGCGCATCTCCTACATAGATGAAAACAGCGCTTATCCTTCATAGATGAAAAGAGCGCATATCCTACTTAGATGAAAACCTCGCTTATCCTACATAGATGAAAACCGCGCTTATCCTACATAGATAAAAAGAACGCATATCCTACATAGATGAAAACAGCGCATATCCTACATAGATGAAAACAGCGACTATCCTACATAGATGAAAACAACGCATATCCTACATACATGAAAATCGCGCTTATCCTACATAGATGAAAATACCGCATATCCTACAGAGATTAAAACAGCGCTCATCCTACATAGATGAAAACAGCGCAATTCCTACATAGATGAAAACAACGCTTATCCTGCGTAGATGAAAACAGCGCTTATGCAACATAGATGAAAAACGCGCATATCCTACATAGATGAAAATAAAACTTATCCTATATAGATGAAAACCGCGCTTATCCTACATAGATGAAAATAGCGCATCTCCTACATAGATGAAAACCGCGCTTATCCTACATAGATGAAAAGAGCGCTTATCCTATATAGATGAAAACAGCGCATATCCTACATAGATGAAAACAACGCTTATCCTGCGTAGATGAAAACAGCGCATATCCTACATAGATGAAGACAGCGCATATCCTACGTATGGGGCGTTTGTAAACGGTTAGCAGGCAGGATTTAGGTTAGATAAGAAAAAGACAAATTTTTCTAAGAGCTAAAAAGGACAGGAAATTGTGGAGAGCCATGCTTGGCACATAGAAGAAGTTAAATGTAGAATTGCTTAGGGATGTTGACTGCAGATGTTTATAAAATCTGCGATTAACACGTTTTAAGGCAAAGTTTTCTGAAAGCACGCTTTCGCTTCGACGTGTCAGTAAGCATAACAGCTAATCCATTAGACGTCTGCAATTACATAATTATTTGCAAGTCGGTTTACCCTCTTCTATTTAAAGTGTTTCTATTGTTTGAATCGGCATTTAAATGATTAGTTGAATGAAGTCACGCGATTGCGTCTGTCAGCAGCAAGATCACGCATATCGTCTCTTCAAAGTAGTTAGCGAGAACAGACGTAAACTCTAGCAAGATGTGAGAGATGTCAGCCAATGGAACCATCACTTAACTTTCTGACATTAGTTAAAAAAAAAAAAGGAATTGCAAGAAAAAAATGCCCAAGGCGGTTTAAGAAGGGGAGGAATTGTAGATATCGAAAAAAATACAGTGAAATGCTGAATGTCGCCATATCTTGTCAGCTTCTTATATGTAGAGATTCCTGATATAATTCAAAGATGAATCTACAAAGTTATCATTCATAAGCTGGCATCATGGCTCCAATCATGTTCTCACCGCTATAGCGAAACTTCACTGTGTTTTTTTTTTTTGTTTTTTTATATATAAACTAGTTTTAACTAGTGAAAATTTCACGGTTCTCACATTTTAAATTTTATAATGAATTTCTTCAGTTAATGATTGAATAAGCTCAAGGCGAATTCTTCGACAATAAAATATCCGTAGAGATGTCTCTGTCGCATCGTTAAATATTTGAGCTTAACAACTTTAATGTGAATAATGGTCGTTATTTTAAAAAGTGGGAACAAATGAAAGGATTTGAAAATGGCAACTTTTTCTATTTCATTAAAACAGACGTTAAACCCTTCTATTAGGTTGGTGCAAAAATAATGACGTAATAATGTCGTTTTTTGACGTTAAAAATACGTCAAAAAACGACATTATTACGTCATTATTTTTGCACCAACCTAATACACTAATTATTTTTGGAAAAACGTTACAGTTTTAGACGAATTTTTTTATTTGTTTTTAATATAGTAACAAAGGCACTTTGACGTATCCGAGCTAACATCTCTGCCAGACGTAGGATTTGACAACTGGACGCGTTTCTAGCTCAGAAGGGCATAAAATCGATCAAGATCGAAGTAGTGATTTTCTAAGCCCGGCTTAGATGTGGCACAAGGCCGAAAGTATGTAGCACCCAGTGAGGATCGAACTCACTACTCAGTCGTAACTGTCCTAGCGTGACACTCTTGCTAACCATTACACCACGTCGAGGTGCCCAATCAAGGTCGCAGTATAAACAAGTCTGTAGATGGTTGTGTACGTTATGTTTTGGACGAGTTTATTCGTCAGTACCTGAAAATAAACTTTTGGTAAAAACGTCCACCCCGGGGACGAAGTTAAACTCTTCTATCTTCCCACCTTCCTTTAATTTATTGGTTGATTCCAAGGAGCTTCTTTATTATGTCTTTTGCCTTCTCCCGTGATCAAAACGGAATAGTCCATTATTTATCAGGTATTAGCAGAAGACGTTAAACACGTCTCTCTTTTGTTTTTGTTTTTTCGCTGAAACCATGTAGCAGCTCTAACACGTCTTTTTTTTCCCTTCCACGCGATCAGTACGGAATAGTCCATTATTTACGAAACATTGAAAAAGCGTAATGGCCGTACAAACTAAGGGACTAACGAAGATAGAGACCCCACAGTTCTTAAATGATGTTTTAATAGTAACGTTTTTGAGACTTCCTCGTTGGGATCTTGACATCACGAGAATTAAGCGTAGTACCTGACAGACAGCTAGGCCTTATCATATTACTGTTGAAATTTCTAGATGTAGCCTTAAGTTCAATTCTAATCGATTCTTTCATCGTTTGGGTAACTTAATTTCGGGCCTTCTTGCTTTCCGGTCAACTTTGATCTGGAAAGATTTAAATACAACATCTATAGTAATCTTTTGTTCTTTTACTGTTCTCAATAAGTTTGCCTAGAATTTTCACTATGAAAACTCTTGAACCTTAGTGGCTTTATCGCTTTTCCAGGGTAAAATGATGACAAAAAACCTTAGCTTGAAAAATCAAAAACAGATTTTAAATTAAAATAGTAATGTCTGAGAAATGTTAGTTCTGAAACATGTTAACAATTTCAGTCCCGGTTGAGAAAGGCGGGTTTTACGAAAGTTACAGAAGGTATTTTAATGGCGGCACAATAAGAATCCGTAAGAACAATTTATTGTCATTTCTTTTTTTATGCAGACTATATGGAGATCAATACACAGGCGATAGAGCAATCCATTTGGAATCAGAGCGTATGAATCATTTATCAAAGAGGCCACAAAAAACAGTAGGCCAAATTGTTCATCGTATATAAAATTTATAAACGAAAACAATTAACAAGGTGTTATGAGCATAGATCACAACAGATTATGGAAATCTAAAAAGCCGAAATCCTTTCAGGCGTGAAGATGCAAACCTAAAAGAAAGTAAAATAGTCCCCACGAGACGCTTTAGTTTTTGAGAAGGCGGGATCTTCCATACTATTGACGTTGCATGACTTTTTGAGTTGTTGAAAAGAGGAAGAGAAGAGAGGTAAACATTAGAACCATGAATTGGAAGAGGATATAAATTTATAATGAGGTGACAGTGATCCCAAAACTTACCGAGGTTTTACGCACTATATCTGAAGCGCTTCATAAGTGGCTTTATAAAATTAGCCCCAAAATCTATTGCAGAGCACTACAAATGGTACAGACAAAAGGTAGAAAAGTAAAAGACCATAGTTCTTTAAGATGAGAATAACATATTATTATTATTATTATTATTATTATTATTATTATTATTTCCTTTGATTTCTGGCGTTTACACATTTCTTTCCGGGTCCCGCCCAGGGACCTAAGGTTAGAAATGGCATCATGGCACTTTCCACTGACAAAAAAAAATATATATATATTACATAGAAAAAGCCCTTCGTAAAGTGTGGGCTGTACTTGTCAGAACAATTTTTTGTATCTCTTTGAGGCATGGACTTACAGAAATCCCTTCAATTAGTCGACTGCAATCTTTTCCAATCAGTCCTAGGGCTCCAACTACAACAGGGATTGTTGATGTTCCCATATGCCACATTTTCGAGATTTCTATTTCAAGGTTCTTGTATTTTGACAGGTTTTTGAATATCTTCAAAGATACATTGCAGTCAGCAGGGACTGCCATATCAATAAGGAGGCACCGTTTTTGTTTGTGGTCTTTAATAACAATATCTGGGCGGTTGGCCTTGATTGTTCTGTCAGTGGAAGAACAACACGAAACACAACAGTAGGAATAACAAAGAATATATTACACAAGAAATAATACAAGAAGTGAAAGGTTTAGTAAAAATGTCCGACTGGTTTGGCGTGACTGCTATCAGCACGGCTCGATTAAATACCGACCCAATACCAAATCCGTTCGTCTCTCTTGAGAGCCTTAGTATATATATCCTACGGAAGAGTTCATTCTTGTCAGTCTAGGTAGGCACCATGATAATTATGAATGCCATTTCCCTTGATCGACTGATTTTTTTTTAAATTTAATACCGTTTATAGGTGATTTTGTGATATTAGACGCTCATTCATTCTAACTTTCAGTAGGTCAAAGAATTCTCGTTATCACTTCCGAAATTCTCGTTGTACACGAGACTTTGTAAACGAAGATAACACCTTCAAATAATACTTGTTCAAATAGTAATCGCCGAATAGTAATTCTTATAATGATCAGTACAGAGGAATAGCATAGTGGATAGTATAGAAATTAGCACCGGCATTTATTGCACATAATGTACAAATGCGACAAAAGTCCAAAAAGGGGAATAGGCAAAACAATGGTCTTCTGTCTTATCGTAAAACTTGGCTAGCCACAAACACTGACTCAAACATATATCAATATTCCTTTCACCAAAACAACGCACTATTACTTACCATTCTTGCCTCATTCACCATAATGCATCAGAATCCACATGATGTCTTAACTAGTCCCCATATGTACAATTTATTTTCTGGGGGGGAGGGGAATAAAATAACAATTTAAATATCAAACAACCCCAATGAGTATTTACAAATGTTTACAAAATTATATAAGAGAAACTAAACAAAATAGTGTTATTAATAACCCCTAATAAGCCTAAATGTGGCAGAATCATCAGTTAACTAGACTAAATCAACATGGGAGTTTCAAAATATATAGAGAATAGGGATCACTTAGACGTCACGCTAATTCCCGTTTGTACGTTTCCATTACAATCACATGATCTCCTTACATAATATTGGAATCGTCCGTGTTTTCTCACCGGTGATCTGTATTCAAACTACGGTTTCAGCAACGACAATTTATTCCTATACAACAGGTGATTTAAAAACGATTGTAGGATATAGCGTACAGTACACACTGTACTTATTACTGACCGGGTTAGATGTTGCTTAACTTCGGTGATAGCAGGAGAAATCATCGAAATGAAAAGAGTCTGATCCTTTGAGACAATAGAGAAACAGATAAGATACTAAAATTCTCCAAGCTAGATATTGCAATTTTTAAGGAGGAGCTTCGGTCTTTCAAGACTCTCGATGTGTTGAATGCTAGGGTTGATGAGGAAGAGCAGTAGATGTCACGAATCCACAAGGGAAGTAAAAAGTATCTGCAGTTGTGTTTCGTAATCGTGTTCCCTACATTTAATGCATCTTTAGATACAATCTTAAGGTAGATTTCTTATTGTGTTCATGTTTGAGAGCGACCGTCACTAGCACTGACTTATCAGTCAATGAATGTTAAAAGTTTACTTTCCTAATCAGTAGATTTTTAAATGTTTCGAGTCTAAGGTCAACAGTTATCTTCCATATATAAATTATCTTCCATACATAAACTGTGTCTCTTACATTGTAATACTTTACTTCGAGAAGCTCTTGGGCCTTGTAGAAGGTGGACATCATTGTAATAAAAAAAAGCAATGTATTTTTAAATACATTTCCAATCATGCAACGTGATAATGGCTTTTGTGATGTCAGCGAACACTCGTTGCCACTTTTGCAATTTTCGTTCCAGTAGAGATTTTGTAATCGTAGATATAACTATAGTAACGCTATTGAACAATACTGGTGTCAGACGCGCTTGAATAACACTCGCAATAATAGTAATTCCTCGATAATACTCGCTAAAAGTAACCACCGAATAGTAATCCGTATAGTGATCAGTATAGAGAAATAGTATAATGATCAGTATAGAGAAATAATGTAGAAATAGTGAATAGTATAGAGAATAACAAACCATATATTAATAGAGGATAGAATAGAAATAGTGATCCGGATAATAATATAAGATAGAATAGAAATGGTGATCATTTAGACGTATCGCTACTTCCTCCTTATACGTTTTCCCCATGGTCACGTGATCCACTTAATTCAGTAATGGGATCGCCTGTGTTAGCTCTCTGGTGATCTGTGTTCAAATCAGGTGTCGGCAGCGACACTTTATTCCTATATAACACGGTTCAGGTCAATTTTGGAACCTTACTGTTGCGCTCAATTTGAAATTTGAGGTCTGATATGATAAATAATGAAATCTTTCCAAATCGTTACCCTTTGTTTTGGGCGGGGAGGGAAACGAGTTTAAAGATTTCTTTTAGTTTCAAAATTGGAACGTTTGAATTTCATTCCGCTGATCAGTGAAAGACTTATAGCACAGCCTTATAAAATTTATAATTGAAATATATGCAATTGATTGGTTTGAAATTACAAGGGATAATGCATCATAAGCAACTGTTATTTATTCAAAATGACCCAGAGAATAAAGCAACAGGCGACCAAAATGCAGAATATTGCCTTAAAAATCCAAAGCACAATGCTTTCGGCTAACTTCGCCTTTTCACAACGTTGATGTCAGATGAACTGGAAGGGAGAGAAACTGTAATAAAAGATTTGTCTACTCGGTAAGTAAACATTTATTCATAATTAGTTGTCTGAATGTAAAAGAGTAATTTTAAAATTTCATTCAAAAAAATTACATAACAAGTAATGGGTAAATTCCCCACCCCCAAATTTTTGGTTTCAGAAGTAGCGAGCCAGGAAAGGATAAAAAATTGCATTCATCAACTCTCGAGCAACACACTGATTAAATTTGATTAAGCTCTCACCAAATAGAGTTTCTGAACCTGTGCTTGAAGAAGTTTTTTCAAATAATGAACTGCAATAAGTTCTAATGAATAGAACGACGTTGGAGCTACCGAATTTACCTGCACATTCGCATTTGGAAAAAAAGCAGTTAAATTAACTGCTGAAGCTTTACAAATTGTATATGGAAAAGTAGCAAGGCACACGCACATTATTACTATATCCTTATGCCATTAAATAAGATCTTTTATTTCAAAGAGAAATTATACTGAAGAATTTAGCTATGTTATACAGTGCAGTGGTTTTAGTCTGATTTTAAATAAACAATGCAAATTTAAAACATTTTTTCTTATAATTTGTGCCTAGGAAATATTATGATGTTTATAAAGTTTTATCTATTTTTTTTTATCAATTATGAGCTAACAAATTGTTGTAACCTAGGAAGGGCCACTGAATGAAGAATAATCAAAACGTAAGTTGGAAATGAAAGTATAATCTTTATAACATCAACAAAATACAATACTCGCCAGCGGCGTGAAGTAGTTAAACCACTGCTAGTGGTGAACTACTTAGACAGCAGATTACCCCCCCCCCACTGTTAGAGTTTTTATAATTGGGAAAGTGTTGTAACCTAGAAAGGATTACTGAATGAGAAATAACCAAAACGGATGTTGGAAATGTAATGATAATCTTTATAACATCAACAAAATACAATACTCGCCAGCGGCGTGAAGTAGGTAAACCACTGCTTGTGGTGGACTACTTAGACAGCATATTTTCCCAACTTACCATAGTGTCCAACGTATTTATGAATATTGGTATATACCCATTAGTGTCCATAGGTACGGTATATAACACAAATGATGTAAGATCTTATTCATTGAATAGCCTTTTTTGTAATCTTTTACAATTTTACACAGTTTTCACTTATCGCAGAAAAAAATGTGTATTTTGCTTGTGGTGATTTATAATTAAAATTATTTTTTGAATATATTTTCCATTCACTGTATCTAGTGCAAAAGTATCAACTTTTGTTCTACAAATAGTAAACTTTTGAAGTGAGGAAAATGGATAACAAGCTCTGTGCTGTGTAATCGATCTATCTATCTATCTATCTATCTATCTCAAAATGTGTATATGTATGTATGTATGTATGTATGCATGTGTGTGTGTTTGTGTGTGTGACCGGATGTTGTTTATGCGTTTGCACAGTTTTCATCCGATTTTGATGAATTAATTTTTCTTTAATAGATAATTCTTCAGTGTCGGTTTTGAGTTCAAATTGGCTGGAAAAAATTACAACCTTGAGGGTGAAAAATCGAAAAAAGTAATGTTTTTGCATTTTGGGCAAAAATTAAATCCAAAATTTAATGTCGGTTAAAAAAAACAGCACACAATCAATTTAGAGAGTTGATATCCTACTCAAAACATTATTAGTATTACAAAAAATTATATTATAAATAAAAATCATTGTATATTATTATTGTGACGGTCCATGGAATAGGTTCCTTCCTTGCAAGATTGACAACGCAAAAACAG
>OZ010598.1:33699155-33716655 GCA_963932145.1 Acanthosepion lycidas
TCCAGTCTTGACAACATCTCTAGAAATGGTCAGTGACACGAGAACTGGCATCCTCTTTACAATAATTAAATTCTTTGTAGATCACCCCGTTCGATATACACCTGAGGAAGGACGGAGGGCACAGCGGATAGATAGATAGATAGATAGATAGATAAGAGCAGACCCAGATAGAATGGTGTGAGGACAGAAATCAGCCATGCGGGTTAACTGCTAGTTTACATTTGGACACTATTTCAGATAATCAGTTCTCAAATTTACTTAGCCAAATAATGAACTTGGAGAAGTTGCTACTCACCAGAATTATTGAATGGCAAATAGAAACTTTGTGTAATATACCAAGCGAGCCTGTGTAAATAAATTGTAGAATGTGAACTGGGAACAATTGATGGTTGCACATATTGCTTACTGCTTCGAAGGATAGAATGTTGTGAAGAGCCATGATCACATACTCCTTGAAAAGACAGGATGCATAAAAGATGGCTACACAAACTGTTACCCTGTTACTCTCGGCATCGTCTTTCAGGTTGTTGCAAATTTATTGATCGCCATTCTATATAGCGATTTTCCAAGCTTAGCTTAGATGTGGCACAAGACCGAAAGTATGGGGGGACCCAGTGAGGATCGAACTCACTACTCTGTCATAATTGTTCTAGCTAGACCAGCTTGCTAACGAGTTGCCTTGATCGCCATTTGTATATATAATATCAGCATTTACAATTTCCGTTAATATTACGGCATTTTCTTTTCAAGCACCAGGAGACGCTAATCTTTCTCTTTGTGATTAGATCCGAAGCACTCACGCCATTAGTTCACGAATAAATATGGAAGTATGTAAATGTCTGTTTTCATAAACGTAACGGAGAAAAGTATAAATTAAAAGAGTGTCGCGCCTCTGCGTCGCAAATATTACAGAGACCTGCTTTCGTATCGGTTGATCTAGTTCATAGTAAACGGAATCTTCTGTTTGAAATTTCACAATAAATTGGATTAGAACAACGTTTTCCGATCCCCAGTCTACAAAGAAAAATGACACTTCCTCACAAGTTGTTGTGTTTGCTGTCTAAAGTTCTGATAAGCAATTTACAGAACTCGCTTTACATCTAGATGTGAATCTAATCAACTGTCAGTTAAAGAACTCTCACTCACCAGTTTATATTTGATTATCACTTTTGTGCTTTTCTTTGTAACTATCTGTCAAAGATTATTGGAGAGAATAAGTATTTGGATGCTTCCAAGTATTTATATGAAATACACGCATATGATGTATTTTGGTGCAGAAGTCTTATATGCCTTGTTCCTTCATAACATTGACGATAATGACTCTTCATACATTCCTGACCCTTGTAGCTCTTAGTAATGCTTCTCTCTCCGTTATCTCATCTAATTTCTGCTTTCTATAATCTTTACATATGTTTATGGACAATTATTATCTTAATTTTGCGAATACATCCAATAAGATTTAACATGCAATAATGTTATGTAACAGGCTAAACGATAAAATGTGATAATAGGGTTGAGTTTAAGTCTCCCTGCCAAAAGAAAAGAAAAAAGTAAAAATAAAAACGGCAAATAATTAAACCTTAAAATACTTAAGGAAATAGGGTAAGAACATTAAGATTACCTCCTCAGTTATCAATCGAAACTGCAATCCACTGAAATAAGAAAAGAAGCCAGTCCCCACCGCGGGCCATTTAAAAGATAGTTCATGCAGCGGATTGGTTGTTACAAACATCCAATCGGACGTGCAGAATATGTGGTCTTTCTTCCTCTTATTCTTTAAAAAGGCCAGAGTGGCTGTTAGCGTTTAGTTGGAAGGGGGAATCACGGGTTGATCTCCCCTGATTAGGTCGATTTGGTGATGGGGAGTATGATGTTGAAAGACCCGAAACTCCCTGATGAACCAAATCAAAACATCACTGACGACCCCCTTGGGCGCCCACTTAAAAGCGTATTTGCGAATTATTATATATAAACTCTCTAGGTAGGTTATTTACTGCTTTTATTTGTCTCTCTTGCATTCAATATGTCCTGTGAGCGTCAACTCTTCTAAGCCATGTTTCCTTGTCGTGAATTCAAGTGTATTTTCTAAGTATAAGTGTCAATTTTGTTTCTATTTTCCTTAAAAACACCTTATTTCTCATATACCAATTCTGTGGTATTCTCTGCATCCTTTTGTAGAATAACATTTCTCTTGCCTCAAGTCTCTTCTTCGTCTGTGAGGTGATTGTCCAGGGTGTTTCATTAAGACGGATTATATATAAGGGTGTTTCATTAAGACGGATCAAAGTCAGCAGTAAATAAATCAGTTTTATTGGTGAAAATTTTTTTATTTCTCTATTGGTTCATGTTACTTAAGTCATGGCAATTATGTGTAAAAAATAATATCGCCCGAATATCCGCCAAATGTGAAAGAAAAAGAAAAAGATCATTAGACGCTTAAATTTAATTCACATTTAAAATCGGTCCTAGTTACTGGAACACCCTATAAAGGAAGAATGATATTACATGTCAGTTAAATAGACTTATATTGTTTTAGTTTATAACCAGATTTTACTGTTTCTTAATACTGTGTTTAGCTTTTGGAAGCCATCTTTCTCCTTCCGATTTCGATAAGGCATATGTCGTCCTCTCTTAGAGTAACTCTTAGATATTTAATGCTTTGCACTTGCTTGATATTAGTGCCTCCAGTTCATAGTTCGCTTGTTGGGCTGTTCATTTTGCTGACAACCAGTAAATCAAAAGAGAATTAGCAACCGGGGTTTTTATGAAAACGGTCCATAGCGAATAAAATAAGGAACGAAAGTTTTTTAAAATTCAAAAATGATTTAATATATAGGTGTTACTGTTGTGAGTTTTTCAGTAGGTATGTTTTTACGAGAATAGACTTGACAACGCCAAGTGCAACTTGTTTTCAATTCAGAATTGTCCTTCTGCTAGACTCCTTGCCTGACAAAGTGTTGCAACCTAGGGAAGGGTACTGAATAAAATAATCAAACAGAAGTTAGCAATGAACGATAATACTTAGGACAAGAACAAACACATATAAGATACTCCAGCGGTGCGTAGAAGAAGTAGTCAACTGCTAGAAGTGAGTCGAGTGAATTCCACTATGAATCTCCAACTGCAGGACATCTACCAACCGCCCAGCGCGGTCAGATGCGGCACAAGGCCGAATTTAATGTGGGGTACCGAACACGCACGCTGGGACAAAACTTCCCTGTAGACCCCGTATAAAACGGAGTCGGGTAGCTGTTTCCCGAGACGAGACAATGCCCTTCGACATAGCCTCGTCTAGGGATCCTCTCTGCGCAGAGGCAGAGAGTTTGACCTGTACAGCTGGAAACAAATCTCTGGCTGCAGAATAGTTAGTAACCACCCCACGCGGCCAGGTGTGGCACAAGGCCTAATTTAATGTGCGGCAACCGAGACCGAAAGCTTAGCCAAAAATTCTCCGTAGACCTCGTATAAAACAGAGGGACAGAGTTTGGCCAGCACAGCTGGAGACGAATCTTCAACTGCAGACCAATATACATTATTTTATACTGTCTTTATGTGAATAGGGACATATCCATTATCGTCCTTAGGTATGCTACAACACAAGGCTAGAAAGACAAGTCCACACTGTAATTTAGCTATAGATTAGTCTAGTGGAGATGGATTCAGTTCTATTCCGTCGATATTTACATGAAAATGAATGCAACGGATTTGGCCGGAGTTCGAACACGGTATGACAATTTCTTTTTTTCCGAGCGGCTATCCAGTATACCAAATAGTAATAAAGTGATTAGCGGATTTTAACCAGTCAGTAATTCTATAAACGTTACTGTTGGGGCGCACCCACCTTCTCATCAGAATGGACTGATCTCTCTACTACTAATAGGACATTTCTATAGAGTTCTGGGGAAATCAGGTGACTATCACACTTCCGTCTCTCTACCGGAAGATACAGTTGGACTTTATATTCTTGCTTATTGTTACTGACTAACCTGCGTTCGTTTGACTACTAATCTCTCTGTTGTAATTACCTCTTCGAATATACCAGTATTTTTCCCTACGTATGTGTTTGTCCTTATTTCAATACACGCACATGGAAACACTCGACATCTCAACAGTTACTTTATTTGATACACATTGATCGGAGTTGCCTCTTTTTTTTTAATTATGAAATTATTCTCCATCGGATTACAAAACAATACAAAAAAATATTAATTAAAATATATTTGTCCACCCGAAACCGAACCTACATTTCCTTTATTTTAAGAAAACACATTTTAGCTAAATGTGAATTATCTGTTCAGTCATGAAGGTTAATTGAATCATTGAAATCTCATCTGGCATCTGTATTAACTGCGCGTTTCTAAGAGGAACTACCAAAAGATTATCCGTACACCCGTAGACGAAGTTGTCGACGGTCATATAGTAAAGTCTCACGTTAAGACAGTGTACAGAACAGTAAGTTTCATAAACACATTCAACTCAAAGATTGATTCGTTTTGTAGGGCTTGTCAACCCTTTGCCGATTATTCAGTTATAGAAGTTCATTCGACATTTCAAGTCTCAGTTATCACTTGTATTAACGAGTTTCTCAGGAGACTTTCGGCTAATTGTATTTTTTATACCTGAAACGTAAAAAACAGTTATCTAAATAATAAACTGAGTTTAATATTGCATTATTTTTATTTCTTAACCGGGACTTTATTGGGTTTTGTCTTTTGCTCAATTGCTGTCGTTTAAGAGAGATTGCATTATTGGTCTGCGAGAAACACTTCAGAGAAAATACCACGCCTGTTGGATGTAATAAATAGGTGCAGCACCTACGATGGCGACAGTTGTTAAAGGGGCATCCGGACACGACGTTCTTGTATAGTAAAATGTTGCATGCTCATACAGTGTCAGCAACACTGTACTGACTATTAGAGATGATAAAAACAAATGATTGATTCATTCATTTTTTACGGAGTATCAACCCTTTGCCAGTCATACAGTTAATGGAATATATCCAATAATTCAAGTGAATATTGAAAGCCATAAACGAATTCGAAGATCTGCTATATATTCTTTACGTTACATAGCCTCTAAAATGAGCGTGAATACTCTCGAGTGACGTATCTCAGTCAGCAGTAAGTTGGCATAGCAATACGTAATTATGGTGTATTTTTATAAAAAAATCATTTATAATTGTCAAAAATTAAGTATACATATTTTGATGTATATAAATATAATAAAGGCATCAATAAGTCCGTAAGTACACGGGAAGATTTCATAGACGAAATTTGAAATTTTTCCATTTATTTTTTCAATTTTTTTTTATCAATAAAATAGACATGCATTAATTAAAATCATAAGAAAGATGTTTCTCTTTTTATTATCCTACCAAAATCATGTTATTTCAAACATTAATATAAGATCTTGAAGTATGATAATCTTTATTTCTTCTTGTCACTCTTGACTTTATGTCCTATTAGTATCAAATTCTCCAAACCTTTTTGCTCAAATTGTGTGTCTTTACATTCTTCCTCGTTGCTCACAAGTTCCTTTCATATTATTCTCGGCGTCTCCTGTAAAACCACATCGTTTTGTCTCAAGTGTCTCCATCATTAGCGAAGGCAGTGTTAAGCATTCACTCTCATATAGAAACATTAATATTATATATCATTTTTTTGTTTCTAATGATATTTTCCTGTTTCTTAATAATTTACTTTTTTTAGAAGGAGTCTTTTTGCTATACCATTTTACATTTACATTAGATTTCGATGCCATTTGAACTTGTTACTTCTTTGATTTTGATATATCCAATATATATATATATATATATATATATATATATATATATATATATATATATATATATATATATGCATGTTTCATTAAAAACGACAGACAAGGTATTACGGTTAAGCTTTTTATTTAATTTTTCTTATGTTCGAACAAGACCTTACTTTTCTGGACAAAGTGCTCGGAAATATAAAACATTTGGACAGTTCTTACACACCCATTGTCCAAAAAAGAAAGCTCTTCTTAGAACACAAGAAAAATTAAATAAAAAGCTTAACTGTAGTACCTTGTCTGTCATTTTTAATGAAACATGCATAAAGGAAGGATTGCTGTCCAAATATATATACATATATATATATATATATATATATATATATATATGTGTGTGTGAATATATATATATATATATATATATACATATATATATATATATATGTGTGTGTGTGTGTGTGAATATATATATATATATATATATATATATATATATATGTATGTATATAAATGGTGTGCTCTCCTGTCGTGTTCGACGTATGAGGTTCAAGCAGCTCAGTTCCTAGGAACCGACAGCCCATGCATCAGAACATGATTTGATTATAGTGGTGAAGGCTTTGTACAGAACCAACCACACTTTTTGAATGGCCGAATAGACATATTTGGTGGACATCGGGTCACAACGTCCCCAAAAGAACCTCCGCAGGTTTTGAATTCAGTGTTGTCTTTCTACTAGATCAGTTGCTATCAAAGGCTATAGAAACAGTCTACCCTGTTATTTACTCATAGCTGGGAGGAGAAGAATAGGATTAATACCTTTTCCCAGGGTATTAGCACGTATGGAAATGTAATGGATTCGACAGGGATTCGAACACGGCTCTTCGATTTCTCAATCCGAGCCGCTATCCGCTCCTCCTAAGCATACAAATTTTAATTGCAATATTTATATATTTTTAAATTATTTTTTCTCTTTCAAGTACACGTGTTTATCTCTTTATTTAATAAAATATTATTTTTGCTAATATATTTAAGAAGGGTATCTTTAAATCTGAATTGCCTTCAATTTGCTATTGTTTATGAAATAAATAGGCGATTTCTCTCTCTTTCCGCCCCCCCCCCTTATTTTTCCTTTTTTTCTCCCCTAACCACCCCTCATATCCAGACTTACATAACTATCAGTTTTAATTCATTTATTTGCCATCCATTGACTGGTTTGAAAAATCCTACTTTATTGTAATTTACAAGGTGACAATGATCATTAACCTAATGTAATCATAATTCGTATTGTACAATATATATATATATATATATATATATATATATATATATATATATATATATAACGTGAACATTGAAGTCAATGCTCAGAGGCGACAGACTTTTTCATGCTAAACGCAATGATCAGGCCGCTCTCTCTCTATATATATATATATATATATAAACATATATATATTATATGTTATATACATTATATATATTCTATTTACAATATTTATTTGTTTAAATATATATGTGTTTTTTGCTTATATACGAAATATAATATATACATATGTATACATATAGTATATATTTACATTATATAAATATTATATATAATATATATATATGCATATATATTATATATTTACATTATATACTTATTATATATAACATGTATATATATATATATATACATATAGATATATACGTATATATATATATATACATATAGATATATACGTATATACGTATACATATATATATATATATATACATACATATATATATATATATACATGTGTATACACATATATATATATATATATATATGCATACATATACACATATTTATACAAACGTACATACATACATACACACACACACACATTATATATATATATATATATATATATATATATATATATATATATATATATATATACACACGATATTTCCCTTCCTGGAAACCATATATTCTATCGTTTTACAGTTGACGGATACTCCCTTTCTATTACAGCTTTGTTTATGCATTCTTGCAGTTGAGTAAATTTGTTTTACGACCTTTTCTATTGCTGTGTTATCACTCAATTTGTTTTCTAGTCTTAAGCAAGCGATTTGCTGCTAGATCATTTTAATGGCTTCCGCAAATAAATCAAATTTTCCTACCAATTTAAATATATCTTTGTGGCTTTCCTTATCAAATTCATAGACTATACAATTCAGTTTTCCTAACTTTTCTACTTTTTTACGATTTAAGATTAATTGCAAGATTTTTTTAGTGCTCCTTTGAGAATTTTCTACGAATTCTGTTTTCTGTTTAATGAGTGTCGACAATTTGTTTCTAAAGAATTTTAGAACATTCGTTTATTTTGTGTCTTTGAAAAAAGAATTTGGCCCGACGAACTCTAGTTTGCCTTGAAGGTTATAAAAGAGCTTCATCTTACATGAATATACGATTTAATTTAGAATTTATCTGTACCTCTACTTATGTACAGGGTGCCCAGTAAAAAAGCGCAAAATTTATTATCAGTGTTTTATCTTTCAGGAATAATTGACCTTGAATAAATTTCTTGAAAATTCATGACCTTGAATAAAGCTACTGCCTCCTGATTACCACACTTACAACTTTGTGTTGAGCATTCAGGCAAACATTTCAAATACCTACGACGATAGTTCAGTTTGTGGATGAATCATGATCATTTTTTCCGAATTTACCGCTTTTATTTTTTTAAATAGGCACCTTGTATATTAACCACCTTCATATCTAGTCTCAACCCAATATGGTCAAGATATAGGAAAGATAGTGGTTAACCCTAAACTCGAACAGGTTAAGATTGTAGTGATCAGAGGAGTATCCTCTTGGGAGTCGGTTCCACAAGGTCAAACTGAGTAGAACAAGACGGAGTTTTTGACCGACCGATTTACAAGTGCTTTCCAAATATGTCGTTTCTGCTATAAAGACAGTTTTGCTCTGAACTGTCGCACTTTATTATAGTCAATCTTGCTCATTAGTTATTTCCTTAATCATTTCACCCAAATCAAGGTGATAATGCCGCTAAGACGCAAGGGTTTTTTACTGAGAGTGAAAGACAATAAGAAAATCTGAGAGGAAAGGGCAGTAAAAGAAAATGATTCGAAAAGGAAAAAGATAGCGATGTTTGAAGATATTAGTCGACAGGCGAGAAGTGCAAGAGAGAAGAAACTATTAGAATAAAACTTACGGTTGCATCTAGTAATTTTATCGGTAAAATGGCGAGACCTAGCTGCCAATCTAGTATTACGCTTAGAGTAATGTCGTCGAAGTAACAAAGAAGAAATCTCATCGGAACAAGTCATGGAAATATTTGCAGGAAGCAGGAAGAAATGAGTTCCACAGGCGAGAAGTGTGAGGGAAGAAACTATTAGAACAGAACTTACGTTTGCATCTAGTAATTTCATCGGTAAAATGGTGAGACCTAGCCGCCAATCTAGTTATTAGAGTCTATAGCCTACCATGTCATACCATTTTGGAATCAGGCCGACTCAGTGTTCCAATTAAAAACATTCCCGATCGGGTCTGGACCCGCAATCTTGGAATTTTTTTCCCAAATTTTCATTACCGCGATTGTTTTCGGCGATGTTTTACATGTTTTTTTTTTTCCATGGAATTTTTTGTACGATAACAATTTTCATAACTTGGAAATAAATTTGGGAATGATCGAAATTAATTGCGAAATCTAACGAAAGTCACCCATGAAATAAAAATAATTGTGCGTAAAGTCAAGACCTACCTACTTGTATTTGAATTAAGTAGCGACAGAAGAATTATCGTTGAACTTTTAAAAGGTAACCTTAAATATTAATGCAATACTTAAATGCAGCGGTTAGTTTTGAGTTCTTCAGTAGTTTATTGTTGTCTGTCGCATCTAATTCTTTTTATATACTGTGATGAATGCCCAATCAAAAGCCATTCACAGGAGTTAGCTTAAATGCCGCACGATAGGACGGCTTTTATAAGTAACTAGAAAATTTTCTGTGCATTTGATCTCGGGTGGTACGCTGGCGTTTTTACATGTTCGCTGGTCTGTTCTCTTCAAAATTCCTTGAAATCAGACGCCGTATGCATTGTACCATTATCTGTTACTATTGTATCAGGAATCCCAAATCTGGCAAACATTTCTCGTAATATTTTAATGGTACCCGCGCTGCTATATCCTACCACCTATGGCCACTTAGAAAAACTATCTACTAAATTGTAACATTTCATTGGTTCTGTATAATCCATATGTAACCTGGAGCATAGCTTTATTTTTTGGCCAAGATTGAATTTTTACTGACGGCGATTTAGCTGTTATCGCACAGTCTTGGCAAGACTTCACTAGATCTTTGACAAACGATCTAGGCCCTTCCAGTATATGTATATAAATGCTTCCATATCCCCGGATGTCCGCCGTGAAACTGTTTCAATATTTGTTTGTGAAAGTTCTCTGGTATTATTACTCGTTGTCCATACATTAAACATCTGTCTCATAAAGAAAAGTTATTTTCCATACAAACAAGCATTTTTAATTCATTTGATTTTCCTTCATTTACCACGCTTCAGATATTCGCTCATTTTTATAATACTGTCGTCTTCCTGGGATTCACTCTTAACATTCTGTTTCGTAATTGATATCACTCTTATTTTATTCCATAGAATATATTTTATATCTTCCTTCGAGCCAGTGAGAGGTATTTAATCTCCAAAATCTATCCTCATGTCAAAATTCTTTGGATGGCAAATATTCAATAGTGAAATCATATCATTACAACATTGTACCCCATCGTTGTAAGCGGTTTGGCGAATGTACGGGAATGCCTTTTTTCGAGCTGAATATTTGCAAAAGTCGTTTACGATCGGTTTGTACTAGATACCTTCTACCGTGTACTATTCTGTGGTATTTTTATTACAAAATTATTGCCAGTACTTCTTTTCAATTTGCTTATATAATAGTTTCTTGACGCGTAAGTAACAGTAGTGTTTGTTTTTCCGTCCTTTTTGCGTAGTACTACCGCTCGGATAGCGTATTCACTAGCATCAGCATCCGCTACTATTATTCCCAATAAAGGTTCAAAATGCTCCAGCGCAAACTCAGAAGTTAGTATTTTAAAAATCTTTTTAAAATGCCTTCTGTCAGCCGACCAATTTCATTATTTATCTGTCTTTTAGTAACCCATTCAATGAATATCTCAGTTCATACATTTTCGGTATATAACGACTATATTTCAGTCAGTCAGTTATGTGCCATACGTGATACGCCCTTAGCCTCGTCAGTCATGTATCGAAAGATACGTGACTGACGAGGCAGATTTTTTTTCCCGCAGTAGGTTTCCATTTCGTTCTGCGGTAGACCAGTGGCCACCCAAAGCTATAGAAATCGGTCGGTCCTGCTATTTACCCATAGCTGTGTGGGGAGAAGAGGATTCATACCTTTCTCAAGGGTATTAGCACGTCAGTCCGTTATGTGCGATGCTTGATAGACGCTTAGGCGGTCATGTATCTTTCGATACATGGCTAACGAGGCAGATCCTTCCCGCAGTAAGTTGCTATTTCTTTCTCCAAGGATATGAGAACCAGGTCAGTCCTTCACCCTGTCTGTCTTGCTATTTACCCATAGCTGGAGGGAGAAGAGGATTCATACGTTTCACAAGGTAAGTGAATGTAATGGATTCGACTGGAATTCGAACACGGCTCTCCGATTATCCATTACTCCACCTTGCTTTTCTAGTCCAAAATGATTGTAATATGCAAATGTCCTAAGGAGCCTGCATATCTCTTATGGTTCTGTTTTTATTCAGCTTCCGGTCTAGGACATCCTTTTAACAATAATTTGGCGTAAATGTTTAAGTCATGACGTAAATAATTCGCATTTGTCTTCAACCAGTTTAAAACCAAAATCTCTTATTCGTTCGATAATTCTTGCTAAATGGCTACTGTGTTTGTCTATCGTTTTGCTTTGAATCTTAATATCATCCAAGTATCCAATTAAAAAATCAAGTCCTGTCAGCGTAGTATCTCATAGTTTGCCAGAAGATTGGCGGGGTGATTTTTACATCAAACTGTAGTCTATTAAGTCGAAATGAGCCATTATGTGTATTAATGGTTATTCAACCCCTTTGAAAAATCAGTTGCACACTCGTAATTTACCAGTGTTTAGACAATTACAATGGGCGCTGCCCATTTTGAAGAGTCGACTCGTCAAATAATTATATTTCGTAGTCTGTCTAGTTCCTTGTTCACCGTCAAGAAAGAGAACGGGTCTTTTAGGTTTTAAGTGTGGTCTCACATATTCTTTTACCTGTAAAGATACTTTTACTTTAGTACAGAGACCTACTTCCTCTGTAAACAAGTCTTTATACGCTTATATAATTTTTTTTCATTAAACTGTCAATATTCAGATTTGAGTAGCTGACGGAATCACAAATGGAATTGATTGGTTCATACCATAAGCTAAACAAATGTAGCCAATCTGCACCGAAGAAATTTAGCTATTTTCCTTTTGTCCCGTATGCTACTGCATTAACTTCTTTGATTCAGAAAAAAAATTTTGCAATTTAATTCGCCTAACATTTTTTTGTTTCTCCCAAGACACTACGCGATTCGAGGTGACTTTTTATTCAATTTTGGTGCACCTATTTTTTCGACGTCTCTTCTGCGAATTATAGGAATATCAGAGTCCATATCTGATTTTTGGATCATGGCTGTGTTGTTCAAGCAGACGCGAATAAATTTCCTAACTGTATCTATAATTCTCAAAATGTGTGCATGCATGTGTGTGGGATCGGATGTTTTTTATGCCTTTTCACAGTTTTCATCCTATTTTGATGAATTATTTTTTTCTTTAATGCCGGTTTTATGTTGAAATTGTTGGCGGTAATGGTTCTCCACTACCTCCTGTCCATTACAACTCTCACCAACGTTTTACTATTTAATATCTGTTCTTGTGTATACATGTTTCATGAAAAAAATAAAATTAATAGTTTAAATTATTACAATAATATTATTTATTACTATACAGTTCCCTTTTCAGAGCTACCCCTCATTGAAATTGTTAACCCCCACTCCCAATGGAAGATGTGCATCAGTTGCACCCAAATGTTTTTTACTAATATTGATTTTCGGGTGGATTGACTTAAAACTTAAGCTGCTTCAATTGAATGGCAAAATTTCCCAGTACAAAGTCGGGTTACATTGCTAGTTGAAATATTTTTTTTTCTTTTTTGGCTAGCGAGATTTACTGTGAGAAAATCCATTCCTTCCTATAATATTAGGTTGGTGCAAAAATAATGACGTAATAATGTCGTTTTTTGACGTATTTTTTAACGTCAAAAAACGACATTATTACGTCATTATTTTTGCACCAACCTAATAGAAACATTTGTTTTAAGCGGGCAATTTTTCCAGAAATGCACCCCTCCCCCAACAACAGTGTCGTGTTCGGTGCAGTGTTATTTTTTGCCGTATTTTTTTTTTTTTTTATCGCTTCAACTTTCTATTTTCATTTCTTCCCGTTCTTCAATCTGACACGCGTCATGTTTTAAATTTATTAACAATTGACACTCCTCTGCCATCGTCTGTAAATTTATCCCGAGGCCCCGTTAAAGCATTGCTAACATTTTTGTCCTTATTTTATTATCTTTGTGTGACTTCAGACCCAACACGAAAATTAAACATTTGAACGGGTTAAATCTTTTAATTTACTCTTTTCACATTCTCTGTTCATCATTCTCGAATATGTAGAAAATTCGTCTCTTTCGTTTTTCTGTTTTTTTCATGTTGAAATCTTGATATTGATTATGGAAAACACATCTTTGCCAAAAATTGTCAACAGAAATTTTACCGTCTTTTAAAAATCGAGGCCACTTGGTTTTTCTGATAATATAAAATGGATTTAATGCTGAATAGTAAACTTCAAATATCTTAAAATATACTCTATTCCACCCTTTACATTTCTTTGCAAAGAGATGCTCGAAACGTCGAATATATACCTCAAACGTCAGGTTATCCTTCGGGGTGTAATTAAATTCCGGAATTAAATTTGAAACGGAATTAGTTGGACTTGAATTTTTTTCTCTTTCGCTGAAGAACGCTTCTAAAACCGCTGTCTGGCGTTGGAAAAGTAAATGCATCTCCTCTATTTTGATAGAAGAAAATGTTTTTTTTTTTTTCTAATTTCCACAATATCGTAGCGTTGCCACTGTTGTAATATATCTTTTACACAATAGAGGACTTGTCATTATTATAGTAAATCCAGTTGCAGATTACTATACTATCTGACTCGATATTTACCAAAGACCTCACCCACACGACGGGATATGGCAGAAGGCGATTCCGAGCTCGTAGGCTCGGGCAAAAACTGCCCTTAGACTCATATACATGGGTTCGGGTAACTCTAACTCCCCGGACGAGACTCTGCCCTTCGGCATAACCTCGTGTGGTTTCCTCTCTGTCTCCGAGCAGACAGGTTAACAAGGAAAGTATTAGCAAATACATTGGTTTTGCTGTCTCGGTACGTACCCCAAGACCTCCCCACAAAGCGGGATGTGGCACATGGCCGTTTTTAACGTGGGGCGATTCCGAGCTACTTTGACAGCGGCTACTACTGTTGATGTTATGCATTTCAACATCTGATAATTCAATTGCGATCCCTTTAAATAAAGTTATGTGTTTTTGTTCCTCGTACAACGAACTTGTCCCAGAGTTTCGCGTAACGTTGTTTATCGGAATAAATCCTTCAATTATTAAATTGAGTCGGTTATTTAAGCTAGTATGACATACACACACACACACACATATATATATATATATATATATATATATATATATATGTATCTGAAAATATATATGTTTCATTCAGAAGGATTGCCAGAAATTTTTAAATTATATTTTCTAGTTTGTGCATTAACTGTGACGGATCAGTAGCAAATTTATCAAAGGAAAAATTTAATCATTACAATATTCTTGATGGCGGAACTTCGACCATCTTTTGCTATGTGAACGAATATTTTTTTAAATTTCCCCTACTATTTGTAGAAACACTATAATGATGATTTAAATGCGCATGTATCAAATATAAGACTCATCAGATCTGGTTCCCCACTACACTACCACACTCTCTCGTGGGTTAACTTGTTCTTGGTTGCTACTTGTGTGTGCGCGTGTTTCTAAGCACATTACAAAAGATACGAGTTGATTGGGCTACAGTAATATATCACATTGATTGTAAAGAAACATTTAAAATAGTTGAAGTTAGAAATAAGTGAACCATACTACATTTGATAGAGAACAAATGTGTTCTTATGGAAGAAGTCATATTGAAACCTGTTTAAAAATTAAGCAGTTGGATAATATTTTCGTTCATTCTCTTTTTTTTTTAACTCCAAAAGCAGTCATTTTTTTTTTTAAAGAATTTCATGCATCATATTTCTGTGAGAATCATCCATGGAATATTTGTAATAGAATTTAATAAAGATCAATCTTTAACTGATTTTTACGTCAGTCTGATAATAGAATTACATATCTAAATTTCTTTCAGATTTTGGAAAAAACTAGTGCCCCAAAAATACATTCAAATCACCACCATGTTTGCTTCAAGTAAAAAACGCACTCGTCATATTCACCATGAATGTCAAAGTGGGAATGAGGCAAAATCAAAAGGTAAATCCATAAAAAGTAAACCCTGTCATGGCGTGCTGTATGAAATAACACAGTGCTTTTTTCCGTTTCAGAAAGGTTGTATTTGGTTTAAAGGATTTACCAAGAAAATGTCACCAAAGAAAGATTGATTCGATTTCACTGGGAGCTAATGCTAACCTAACAATCATAGTTCGGTAACCAGATGGTCATTTTAGCCATATATCGGTCTTACACGAAATGAAATTGTTTCGATATGGGGCAAAGTTTGGAAATACTTGTCAGATGTAAATCGTACATAACCTGTCGATTATTGTGCATCATTTTACATTGATATCAGCTTCAAATACCTTCATTTGTTTTAGACAGAGTAAATTCAGAATGAAAAGGGAATACTTTACAGAAATGTTAAGTGCAGGCGTCAGTGGTTTAATTGTGTTAGAAGACCTGTCTTGTAGGCAGAGAATATTTATTACGCGCTGTTAAACGATTACCAGAGTATCACAGCAAGACGTTACTGACAGAAAAAAATCTGCGTATCATAAGCAAAGAGAAAAAGTATCACTTTTTCATCTTGTTCAAGCATGGCATATAGATAGTACCTTGGCCTCATGAATTTAAGCTTATTACTAGATCACCAGTTGAGTCTCATCGTTTTTTTTTTGTTCAAATACCTCGATGTACCTGTAAGTTCTATGCTAATGCAGTTTATTCTATCGCACTTCTTGCTCGTGTAACTAGTTTCCGGCTTCTTGCTTTCCAGTCAAATTTGATCTTCTCTCTCTTAAATACAGGGCGGGGTGGCAAAATTTGCACTAAATTTTTACTTTTTTCTGATGAAGCCGTTCAACTAACTTTATAAAACCTGATGCATTTTTTTTTATCTTAACCTTGCATAATAATTACCCATATTTTTTTCAGGTAATTGTATAAAAGATTGTGTTGAGGAAAGCAAACGCCAGAGGCCGTGTGGTATGTTAAACGCACATGTTTATCCACAGGAGAGTTCAAGCATAGTTGGATTATCCCCACGGAGAGTTTTTTTTTTTTTTTTTTAGAAGAGAATGACTATGAGGGGGAACTATTCAGGGAAAACCTGGAAGTGGCGGAATCAACAAAAAGCGCAATATAGATTTCATCAACACTCAAATCCCAAATCTCTAAAGACCCAACGAAATCCATGAGAAAATTACCAACTGGACATTCAGAACGGTATTTAGTCACCCACCACCACGACCACCACGAGGGCATCATGTGACGCAAGGCCGGTTTAACGTGGGATCTCCGAGCCCGTGTGCTCGGCCAAAAATATGCCCTCTGAACCAGTATAAACGGGTTCAGGGTCGGTTTACCTGCCCGAAACTCTTTCGGGTTCCTCTTCGCCCAAAGGCAAGAGAGTTCAGCCAATCAGCCGGTCGTCTGACTTCGGACTGAACTCACTGGACTTTCAGAACAGCGGTGAGCGATAACGTAGAAACTAAAAAAAAAAAAGAACACGAAGACATTTGCTGGCACGACCCGTGAAGACCAGAAGACTGGAAAGATGTAAAAATAGTTCTTACTTATCTTAAAAGAAACAAGTCCACTCTGAAAATTTTCTCAGACTAAAAGATCTTTACTGTTGACGTTGTTCTGAATCACAGGAATGGCAAATACATTACACACTCAAAAACTCATGTCAAGGGCACATTCAGAACGAAGCCTCCAGCTCCAGTTATGGTCTTTGGGGCTGTGGCCTCCGACTGGAACAAAATGGCTACCAAATTTTACAAACCTGGTGTAAAAATCAATGTTGATGCTTCTTACAAGACACTCAGATACAATGTATTACAACGGCTCAAAGGGAATCAATGTATGGACAAGATGTCCTTTGATTTTTGGTTGTGAACTGCTTGAAATGTTTTGTGGGCCGCCACTCCATGGCACACACACTTCAGATGACACCACCCATAATGAACGTCGCCTTGACCACTTACCCGCCGGGTGTCGGATCGTGCTTTGTCTAGTCTCTCCCCTGAATTCTTACAGACATGGAAGGTTCTGTCAGGAGGAGTATCTCACCACAACATTACATTCAGCTTCCTCGAGATACACGCAGTCTTC
>OZ010598.1:33728486-33838486 GCA_963932145.1 Acanthosepion lycidas
GCAGAGACTCTGCACGACTGCGACTCAATCAACACACATTCCAGTAACGGTCTTCCCAGGAATATACAAAATACTATATGCAAATATTGTGTACACTTTCTTGTTTCAATACATTTTGTTCTAAGTACATTTTGTGTTGCATTATTATTCCATACATTAGTCAAGTTTCAACAGGAAACTTTCACGGAAATCGGCTGCATCCGCTTCAAACAAAGTCAGATTTCCCTGTGATGTGACTAGACTAGTGTGCTTTTGATCAAATGGCAGAAGCGGGGTAACCACCGAGTAGTCATACTAAGTTCATTGTACCGAATATTCTTAACTCACTCACGAAACATACTAATAACTGTGGCTATTTGATTTGTAGCCAATCGTTTGTCATCCGTCAAAATCTGGTCAACACGATCAATGCTTTTGTCGGTAGCAGTGGTTGCAAGCCGTCCGGAACTTGGGTCAACTTTAAGACTCTCTCTTCTCCTCCTCAATTAAGCTGCTCCCTTTTAAACTGTTTATAAACCTGGAGGGTCAACCAGCATGAATGCTCTTGGGGGTTAGATGCGTGTTCGACAGGAAATTGATAACGCCACGATGTCAAATTTTGTCAGTTTTCAAAAGAAGCCGCTAGTAGTTTATTTTGACGTATTCTTTGAACTGTAAAGTTTATCAGTTAAGTACCCCCATAAAACTTCTAGTTGTGTGAGGTTCGATGAATGCAGATACGTTCCAATCTAACTGTTGGCAAAATTCCATCAGGTAGGCCCTTATATCAAGATGGTAATGTGAATGTTCCACATCCTGCTGGAAATAGAATTTGTCACCCTTGTCTTGAATGGGTTTAGTGTCATCTTCATGTGTCATCTGTGCTAAATAGAAAATTAAGCTCATAGGGTGAGGTATTTTTTCATGTCACAATAAACATTGATCATAGATCATCATTGCAGAAAATATATCGGCGACAAATGCTTCATTAGAATCTGGCTTGATAAATTTGATAAACTCTACCGTTTTGGAGTTATCGACAGTTATCGGGTAGCCGTTACTGGTGTTGTTTGAAACCGTTCGCAAAGCTTTAAAAGGTGCCTTCCTTGTTCCTTCTAATAGATCTCCGCTGTGGCCCTTTCCAAAGATCCTTCCTACCAAAAACCGCTCCTCCCAACACACCTCATCTCAACACTCCTTCTAACTACCCCCTCACAACAAACCTCTTCCTGACTCTACTCCCATCAACGCGCCTCACAACACCTCAACCAAAACAAAGTCATTAATTTCAACTCGGAATTAATTTCAACTCGGAGCTAATTTCCACTCGGAGCTAATTTCCACTCGGAACTAAGAGATTTTAAATCGAGTTGAAATTAGTTCCGAGCTGAATTTAGTTCCGAGTTGAAATTAATTCCGCTTTGAAATTAATTCCGAGTTGAAATTAGATCTTTCACTCAAATTAATCGTTACACCTACTTGGGAGAAAAGAACCCGTATATTATGGGAAAATATCATTTTACTTTACTAAGTGTTACATTGTTTTGCGAACATGTGAAAATGAGCCTAGAGGGGAAAAAATATGTCACATAGATAGGCAGACTCTGGAGCGGGACCTTTCCTCACAAAAAAGGCATTATGGAGAACCCTTTTTAAAATGGCTCGAGTCACGCTCAAAGTTGTCTTGAATAGGTTGTGTGACAGACTGCCACAGCAAATTCAAATAAAGGGAATCATTCACAGTAAGTTAAAAAGAATGGACCATTTAAACCCTTTTCTCATGTTCACAAAACATTGTAACACTTAGTAAAGTAACATGATATTTTCTCATAATATACGGGTTCTTTTCTCCCAAGTAGGTCTAACTGTAGCGATTAATTTGAGTGAAATAACTAATTTCAACTCGGAACTAATTTCTACTCGATTTAAAATCCCTAAGCCTAACCCTTAGTTCCGAATGGAAAATAGTTCCGAATGGAAATTAGTTCCGAGTTGAAATTAATTCCGATTTGAATTTAATTCCGAGTTGAAATTAATTCCGAGTTGAAATTAATTCTGCATCCTATTAATTTAGATTATATGTAGTCTTGTCATACCAAGCAGTCTTTTCTGTAAAATCTATATCTTGTAAACATCTTGTCAAGAAAATAAATTTGTTAGAGCCAGATCCCTTTCCCTTAGAGCATGGATTATTCGAAGAATGTAAATTCAAAATGCAAGAATTTTGAAATTCCTGTCTCACGAGCTATCTCTTGAATTCTGCCAATTCGCCTCTGGATTGCTTCTTTTAATTCCCGAGGCTCATCGTTGACCCTCAAACTTTTTCGAACATTTCTCAGGGATATTTTAAACAGTTTTATCTGCTTCCATCATTGTCTAATTCGAGTGATGGTAACAGATTCAGGGGTGATATTATCTGACAATTTCCCCATGAAAAGTTTCTCACTTCCACTGCGTTGTCAAAATTCCAGCAACACTTTAGATTACATACCCTGCATCCAAATCCTAACCTGGCTGCTAAAAATATTTCCACTAGGTTGACTGTGAATATAATTAAAAATTAATTTATCAGCTGCAAATATTTCGGGACAGTCTATAGATACATAAATAGATATATAATTAATTCACACACAGACACATACACGCACACACATATATGCGTGTGTGTGTGTTTGTGTGTGTATAGCAGAATTATGGAAAATTGAGTATAATATATACCTAAAAATAAAAATCTACATTTCAATCAAAATCGTTTGCGGTTTATCCTCTTTTTAAAATATACACTTTTCTCCCGCTGGAGCAACTATAACCTCTTTCCTATATATATATATATATATATATATATATATATTTGTTTGAATAAAAACAGACCACGTTAAGGTTCCATGTAATAAATTATTTCACCATAACCCCTTTAACAGGGCTCTGGATCATCAGACTTTACTTCCGAAAAATGAAAAATAAAAAGAATTTCACACATTTTTGACGGACCTCATCAAGTATACGTAAAATTAACGAAGTGAGGAAGTGAGGTGGGAAAGAGGATATAAATGTGTCATATGTAGCATTTCAAATTCTTATTTTTAATTTTTAACTCCAATGTGTCGGCTAGATGTTGTTCGAATTTATTGTGTCTAGTCTCAAGATATAGATGGCTAAGGAGTTGAGGGGCGGAGACCGACTTTAACGGAAGAAGCTACACTACTTTCACGAGGACAGTTTTTCTTTCAAATTTTTTAGACGCTGTTAATTCGCGTTACTTTAACGGTCATGTTTGGGAGGTTAAAGTTTTTTCTGTATCTAAATGTTTAAATAATCTACGAAGAAATTAATTTGTTATTTGAAGTCATGCTTTGAAAAAGCAGGTGTCACTTGAACTGGAAAACCAGTGCAGATATTGATAAGATTTAAAATTAATGCATGCAAGATTTCATTGTTTGGGCATCACTCCTTCATAATCAGCCTATGAACTTTTTAGCTTTCACACGAATAATTACACACATATAAACGTTCACTAAAGTCATCACTAAAAGTCATATGTCCACTCAAGTAATCTTTCGAAACATACCGCCATTCAAATTGTTGGTCAATGATACAGGTCGGTTCAATTATTTACTAAAATAATATTTACTTTGTATGTATACTAAAGAAACAGAAACGAAATCAACAAAACTGTGCACTGATGGACAAACACGCAAACATTGGTACACATTGATTCTGAGTTAAGCTACTTATAAATATCTTTTCATTTCTGTGGTGAAAAATATCTTTTTTTCAGGTCTTATTATCAGTTCAACGGAAAAATCTCGCAGAATATTTCCACTTGGCTTCTTAGGAATCTCTATCAGTTTTATTGTTTGTGAATAAGACAGACAATAGCGCTGGGAAATTTTCAGAGGTGTTAGACAACGGCGGCGAGAAAAAAATTCAAATGTATACGTCGAAAGTAAAGCGTCGTAAATGAACAAAGAATTTCTATTCTTGTAAAGTTGGCCAGGAAACCCAGTTATTCACATTTCGTCACAAAGAAGTAAGTCAGAAGAAGATAATTTTTATTTGCATATAAGATACTTCGACGTGGTGTAAAGGTTAGCAAGCTTGTTTTGCTCGATCACTTACGACTGAGTAGCGAGTTCGATTCTCTCTGGGATCTCAATACTTTCGGCCATTTGCTACACCTAATCTACGCTTAGTAAATAATATTACGTCTTAATAGTTCGATTCTACGTTACGTATAAACATTTCTTATAGCCATAAATTATTAGTATATAATAGTCTATGGGTAATTACATTATTTTGTTTATTCAGCTTTAATATGGCTATGAATTACCGTCCGGTTAGTTTTATTAATATCTTATGTAAATATTCCACATTTTACATTTTATCTACGCCGTAGAACAGGTGAAAGACTGTTTTCTCAATGTGTCAAGAAAACCGTTAAGTTTGGTGGCGGCAGTGTGATGGTGTGGGGGAATGATTTCATCTGCAGGAGTTGGCACTATCATCTACGTACATGGCAATATCAATGCTGAGATTTACAAAAGGCTTCTTCAGCAGCATGTGGTACCAAGATTACACCTTAGTCTTTATGAATCTCTAATTTTCATGCAGGACAATGCACTTTGCCACAAAGCTCACAAGGTTATGGCTTTATTTGAAGAAGAAGGAATCGCCCTCACCAAGTGGCCAGCCAAGAGCCCCGACCTGAATCCAATAGAAAATGTTTGGAAGATAATTGGAGAAAGGGCTCAGAAAAGAAACCCGAAAACCAGGATCACCTATGGGAGGGAATTACTGCTGATTTTTGTAAGAAATTAATTAGATCATGTGGTCGACGATGCAGAGAAATCATTGAAAATAAGGGGATGTTTACCAAATATTAAATTTTGTTGATATTTTGTTCACAATCAAGTATTAACAAGATCGTTCCTTAACTTTTGTCCAGTAGCTTATTTCCTTTGTTCCATTTAATCTTTATTTTAAAAAAAAGTCTTATGTAAATTTTTGTAACTTTGTATATTTATGCATTACACCCTAATCTTTATTTTTTTTAAAGCGTTTCACCCCAAGCAAGGCGGGAAGCCACTAGAGTGAAATTATACTCACACAGGGCAGCAAGAGTTAGTCCGCTTTCTTCCTCATGATAACAAGTTAATGTACGATTTACCTTAAGTCCAAGCATCGACCTGGTGGAGTGTGATCAACGACCAATCCTCCGCCCTCACCAAATAGTGGGCTTGGGAGGCATGCTTTCAATAAAATTATAAACAACAGGAGAAAGAAACGGCGAAAACAAGTTCAGACAATTTATCAAGCAAGAAGATTCGGTCAACTAGATCATGAGAATACTGACGAGACACTTTCGCATCTAGCCAAAGATATTCAATTTTCCCTTTTTTTCTGATTTTTCTTTCGAACCGGGATTTCTAACTAAACCATCAAATAGGTTAGAATGATTGGGACAATATGTGTTTATTCGGTAAAAATTTAATTGCTAATCATGCATTACTTTTTAAGTAATACACATATTTATGTCTTTGTTGTTTCCATTCTTTATATTATGGCCGCTACTGTATATATATACAGGAGCGTCCAAAACTAAGGGACCAAATTTTAAAACCTAATATTTGTTAGAAATAACAACTTTGAAAAGCTGAAATTTTGACAACTGGTAGTCGTTATCATCCATAATAACATACTAAAATTTGAATCATTTTCAAAGGATAGAAAAAGAATTATGTAAAAGTGTTGTTAGTCTTTCATTTTTTTTAATTTAAGAGACGTTCATAATAATTCAACAAGTTAACTGAAAATTCTTGATAAATTCTAGAATATGCTAAGTGACGTAATTTAATGTCTATAAACGAAAATTGAGTAAATGCTGTATTTATCAAAATTTATTAATATCATAATTTAATGGCTAATTTGCAGTTTAGGACCCGTACACATTTCGCATTAAAAATTTCCGGAATACTTACATATATGTGTAATTGTACATGCTTCATTCGAAACTGGCTTCATACATTTGATAAACTCTACCGTTTTGGAGTCATCTACAGTAAAAATTCGGATTCATTCTCTTCGCGGGCGGCCATTTCTGATGTTATTTGAATACATTCGCAAAGCTCTAAAAGGACCCTTCCTTGTTCCCCTACCAGATCTTCGCTTTCCCCCCTTCCAAAGACCCTTCCTACCAAAAACCGACCCTCTCAACACACCTCATCTCAACACACCTCTCAATAACCTCCTCGCAACACACCTTTTCCTGACTCTGCTCCCAACACCGCACCTCTCAACACCTCCCCAAAGAAGACATTCCCTAGAGGGGAAAAATATGTCACATATGCAAACTCTGGAGCGGGGCCTTTCCTTACAAAAAGTCACTATTATGACCCCTTTTTAAAATGATTTGAATCAGTAGAGGGCCCGGGTGTCATCACAGAGAGAGGGTTAAATATATAGGATCAACTTCGGGAGCCGAAGGAAGCCTTTTCAGCCATTAGCATGGTGGAGGTGAGAACACGCGATTTAAAAAAAAAATTGCAAAAGTGCTGCACCGAAAGGGTCCTAGTTATTCTCCATCCTACATTACACAGGGCCCTAAAGCTAATGTATCCCACGGATGTCGGTGGCATTGTCTTGGATGTTCGCATTACGACAGAGATGGGGACAGGGAACCTAGGACAATCCGTCGGTGTCTTTCAACCGCAGATTTCCGTCCAGTCTGTCACTACGGGAATCAACTTGAAAAATGTTTCTCAAAATAGCGACTTCTAATGCGAGTGGCTGAGATTTCGGAGTTGAGCTGTCCGCCTGCTTTGTGATCTCCTGTCATTCGGCGTAGATATGGCTGCGATCCATGAAACACACTTGAGGTTGATGCTTGTCTTCTGTCTAAGGACTATGTCGTCTATTCAGCATACGGAGACCAGCTAATCATAGTGTTTCCTTACTGGTTAAACGTAACTTGGATTCGGTTTATGCGCGTAACATTCAGGGGAAGCGTGTCTCTTTTTTTCTGTCAGCTATGGACTTTCCTGGTTGATTCTTCGCGCTTAATCTTAGTGGGAAACTGAAATGACATCCTGGACCCCTACATAGACAGGGAGCAGGGCCTATCGGGAGGGCATCGGGCGATTGTAGCCTAGTCGATCTGATCGGTCAGTTTCCTCTCATCGATAGATACCTGGTCGATCACTCTGGGCGAAACGTGTGGACGTGGGAAAATTAGTGGCCGTCTACCCGGGTAGCCAGCTACCCGGAAAGAATCTTAATGAGAAGAGCCGCTATAGACTTATTAGATTGTCTCACGTTCCACTGGTTAGGCTAATCGGACCATGGACTCGCTGGTGCCTGGTTAGCAAGAGATACTAGGTCAATTTGTCTTTAATAGACAGGAGGGACTTCCATAAACAGCTCAGAAAATTAGTGCAACAGTGGGTGGCTGTAATTGGCAGTAAATGGTGGGGAAGCTTATGGATAGGATTAGGTCCTTCACCACCAAATATAGCCAGCCCGTCGCACTAGATAAGGCTAAAAAATGTGAAAGCACTTAAAGATAGTCGGAGGCTGGGTGAGACTCCCTAGAGATAGGTTTAGCTAGGCAGGCTCTGGAGAGTGCGACTAGCGAGCACTACAATGGTCAGGTAGTTAGGCATAGGTTAAACAAGATGTCTGACGAAGCTGTGAACATGGGCGCAATTTGTCGAGGTTGTTTTTGGTACATTCGTGAGGTTAATAACCTGCAGGGGCGCTCTCCGAGGTCGACTGATATGTGCGAGGCGTTTCGGCGGTATTTCGAGAGCCGCTTTACCAAGGAGACTTATCTGAGTTTCGTAGCTATTTGGCTGATTCTCCTCGGTTTTCGCTGAAGCGGCTAACTTTGAGGGTGAGATCACGTATGACGAAATCTACTTGGCATTGAAGAGGGTCAGCAGTGGCACGTCTCCAAGACTTGATGGTTTATCCTATGGATTGTACTTGAGGTTGTTGCATATCTTTGTGCCGATTTTGACTGTCGTTTTCAACAACTGGTTCCGGCAGGGGGCCATCAGCAATCGGATGACCAGGAGTGTGATAACGCTGTTGAAAAAGGGCAAGAATGGTGGGAAGGAATTAGATGATTACAGGCGCATAACTATGTTAAACACAGAGTTAAAGATTTGACTAAGATTCTGACGGAGCGTTCGCAGTCAGTTGCCAAGATTCTGTTGGGACGCGATCAGACTTGTGCTGTGAATGGAGGAACAATTCTGAGCAACATGCATCTGATGCGGAGCGTATAAAAGACGGTGGTCCTTGAAGAGCTGAAGCGTGTGCCACTTACGTCTTATCTCTCATCCTCTACCGCTTGACTCTACTTCCTCTTTCCAGGGACCATAGGAAGTTGATCGATCGCTTGTTGTCCACCCTCTTGTGGGTGGGCGGAAGCAGAAGGTCCGTAAAGAAGCATGTGCCCAGCATCCGTGTCATGGCGTAGGGGGATTGCCACAATTGGTGAGGCATAGAAACACCTCGAGTTTTGTTCTCCTGTGCCGCGTTTTGACTGAGTATTCGATTTTGGTGGGGTGTGTTAGGGACGCATTCCATAGCCTTATTATCACTCCTCCCATTTCCTGGGCTAAGCGCCGTCTTAGGTCTGGGAAACTGTCGACTTTCCACAATGACTGTCGAATGGCCTTGAGGATCTTTCCTCGGTCCAGTGACCTTTCACAGCCTCGAAAGGTCTTGTACCGTGAATTAGTGGAGAGTGTCGCGGAGGATCCTCTCTGTGGGGGGCTCGGCTTGTCGCTGGTCGAGTTGCGTTCTTTCAGGTGTTGGACTCCGGCGCCGAATTATCTCAGTAACTCTGAGTTTTCAGTGAACTGACGATTGTTTCAAACCGTGCAATATCTCAGTGACATGGGCTTCAGATGGTGCGGGGCGCATTTGCGCGACCGTCACCTGCGTGATCTTGATTTAGAGGAAAAGGTTTCGCACGCTTTCTACCATTGTCCTCAAGTGCGCCCTTTCTGGGGTTATGTCGCCAAGTTGACAGTTCGTATCGCTCCAGATGAAGTTGTACTCATTGATCTCGCATACGCGTGCAATAATGTGTCATCCCCGTGATCTGGGGTGAAACGAATGGTGTTTCTGACGCTGTTAGCCTTGGCATCAATGGTGATCTGGACGACGCGAATGCAAGGAAACTTGCGATAGAGCGCTATTCTCATCAGCCTCTGATCGGATTCTTTCAGCATCAGCTGAAGGTGAAGATCAGAACTGATATAAAGCGTCAGGTGTCGACAGCTTTCAGCGAAAGATGGGTGAAAGTAGCGAGCTTGGTTCGTGTAAAAGTGGCTATCCTTGAGAATTTTAAGGCCTCTTTGTCTCAAAGGGGCGGTTTCCTGTGAAACCTTCCCTTGGTTAAGTTAAACTCCCTTTATGTACCTAGTTAATATCAGTGTGTGTTGTTCCAGGCCTGTTCCCAACTTCTCCTTTTTATTATGTTCCAAGTTATGATTTCCCACCTTCTCAGTTTGTTTTTTCTGGACTTCTTTTTCATCTCGACGAGTTCATTCTTTGATTTCCCCAATCCCATATTTATTTTATACTTCCCATTTCGTTAGAGAGTTTCTTGATAGATTGAAAAGACAGAATACAGCGGCCACTCTTAATTTTGATGGGTGGACAGATCCTACTAACATCTGTTATGTTCTGTTCGATATTTTGTTATATTTACTTTGTAATTGGCGATTCATACGATCCCCCTCATTTCATACCATCTTTATATATATATATATATATATATATATATATATATATATATATATATATATATATATGCAAAACTGCTCTCTATTAATCACCACAGAGATCCTTCCCTGTCCCCCATTAGAATGTCCGACGCTCAACTTCTCGAGATCACCTCATTTCGACTGCTCGGTTTCATATTGACTGCTGACCTGAGATGGAACAAATACATTGAGTCAATTGTCTTGTCCACCGCAAGGAAAGTTGGCTACCTGTGCCGCGCTAGGAAATTTTTCTCCCCAGAGTTTGATCCTTAAAATCTACAAATCAATCATTAGCCCTTGCATGGAGTATTGCTGCCATATATGGTCTGAATCCCCTTCTGTTTGCCTCGGGGTTCTTGATAAGATCCGGAGACGGATATGCAATGTAATTGGCTCTGATCTGGCATCTCGTCTGCAGTCGCTCTCTCACAGACGTGACGTCGCCTCTCTGTCTTTTTTACAAATACTTTCATGGTGATTGCTCTGATAAGCTTCTTTCGATGGTTCCCAGACTTCATGAATTCAAGCGTCCTCCGAGGCTGGCATCCCGCTCTCACCCTTTCCCTGTTGAAACTGTTAAATATAGCCGCCTCTTCTACTCCAATAGCTTCATATCTCGCTCCTCTCGCCTGTGGAACTCCCTTGCTTTTTCCTGTTTCCCTGATAGCTATAATCTCGAACTTTTCATATGTAATGTCGACATCTCCAGTTGCATTGATATATCCCCTATCCTTCTCCTCATTCTTTCCTCTACCACTCCTATCTGCACTCGATCCAAATACTCTGTAACCCCTTGCGTGCCAGTGGCTTCCCGCTTGCTTGGGGTGAAATGCTTAATAATATATATATATATATATATATATATATATTCATGAAAATTTGAACATAAGAAATGTTTAAGTCACGGGGTGTTTCTGCAGGTTCCCTTTTTGTATGGGGTATTGTGGTAGATGTAGGAGTAAATGGTAAAGGATATATATGTTATTCGTAATGAAGGAATAGGTCGTGAATCGGATCAGCCAGGTATAAGATAGGTGATCATGACCAGCCTCACCTCACTTCCTCTTTTGGCATTGTGTCGCAATTATTGTAATTTTTGCATTAATAAATATAGAACTATCATCTGTTAACCTGACAACGTCTATTCCAGAGATTACTCTGACTTCATAACAATATGGCGTCGTCGATAGGATCCCTAACCGCGTCGGATGAACCGGAGCACGTAGAAACTTAGATGAGATGTTTCGTAGCGTTGGCTAGGGTAAATAAACTGAAAGGCAAGAAAGCCTCCGGAAGGGAGAATAAAATTAATGATTTATTTTTGGCTTCGGCATGGTGTGAAAAATATCCATTATGGTGTACACCAAAATACTGGAAGACAACATATGAGTAAACCTCAAATATTATAAAAAGAAACGCGATAAAAAGCAGCCTATTGCGAAAGGACAAAATTTCTGGAAAATATACCGAAACCAAATGAAAAGAGTAATGCAATATTTACAAAGACTGAAAGAAGCATCAAGATATTGCGAATTTGAAAAACTGGGTTCGAGAGAAACGTTTATAGAAGACGAATTGGTCTTTCTAAGATTAAGTAAAGGCTTGTATGACGTTACATACAAACATAAGATCCTAGAACGGTTACCAGCAAATGATATGAATTTAGAAGCAAGTGTAGAATTCTTGCCGGAATTAGCATTCATTAATGAATTTAATAATTCTAAAAACAACGTGGAAGCATACAGCACAATTGAAATCAAAATTAAGTACAAATATTGCGACACGGAACATGGATGAAAGAAAATGTCCAAACTTAGGAAAATTATGTTTAAACTGTAAAAGAAAAGAACATTTCTAATCTGTGTGCAGATACAAAAATAGAAAAGAAAGCTTAAAAGATATAAAAACTCTGACAGAAAATACAGAAGTATATTCGATAAGAACACTTAAAAAAATAGAGAGACAGTAAAATTGAATGGCATAAGTTTTTCCATGCAGGTTGCTGATCGCAAGGAATTCATGGGGAAATGTGCGAAGAGAAAATCAATCTTAATTCAAAGCAATTTGATGGATCTGTCATCAAAATTCTAGATTCCTTTGAACAAACTTTTCGAGACATAAAAATCGTTTTGAGATTATTCCTATCACTATTGCAGAATGTACAAAACATCATGGTCTCCTGGGAATAGATGTCTTAAAAGTGGATACGGCGAAATTAATAAATTGTATAAACTTAGGAGAATCGAGCTTAGGACCGTTAAATAGGATATAAAACGAGTATTAACCCAAAAGAAAATAATCACGCGGCCTATTTTGATTCTCGAAAAATACCTATTCGAATTCTACCCATGATAGTTGAAAAATTAAAGAAAATGATAGAACAAGGCATATTGGAGAAACTTGGAGAAGCTGGTAGTAGTTGGGATTCACCAATTGCTGCGATTTGAAAGCCCAATGGTGATTTGCGTATATCGATATTAAATTAGATTAAGACCTGACTATCTCTCTATGAAAGGTAGGATGTGTGTGTGTGTGTAACGAATGATGCACGGTCGCAATTTTCGACGGATTTGCACCAAAATTTACATGCACATGCTCCAACTTAGCGGTAAGGCCAAGACCGACCTTGCCTTTTCCAACTCCCATCGATAGTGGAAATATTTTTTTCATGCTTTTACGGCAGTTTTCATGTAGTTTGCGGCCATTTTCTACTGGCCAGAGTGAGAGTCTATAGCTGACTGCCATGAATAGGCAGGAAGATTCTATTGGCCAGCGTGAGAGCCAACAGCTGACTGACACGAATGTTAACTAGCATGCTAGTATGCAAAAAAAAAATTGATAGCTGCATTCGTCACAAGTGGGAAAAAATTAAATCTGCATTGCACATAACTACAATTGGCTCATTTGCTTGCTTAAACTCAATGTTGATTCTGATTCCGCAGAACTGGGTTGGGTGTGAAAAAGTATTTGTGTTAACATTCTTTTTTCATTCGATTTTTCCAGTTACGAGTCCTTTTTAAAGCTGATCGTTTTGTGTTCATTTTGTTTAGTTCTTTTTTCGTAACAGATTTAATGTTTAATATAGAGCTTAGAAAAAATTCGCAGTGTGAGATAGGCAAGAAGTAAGGCATGTAGCAACATCAGCACGGCAAGGTCACTCCTTTAAAGGCAAGAAAGGGCAAAAATATTTTAAGTCAAGTGATAGCGATTGCTGTACGAGTCGTACGATTTTTGAATCAAGCACGGGCAACGCCGGACCATGCTGCTAGTCTCACATAATACTTGAGTACAAAGGACATAAACACAATACCAACTTATTACACGTTGTGCTGATATTGTTTTATTATATAAAGCGGCCAGTAAAGCATTTTTCAAGGATAAAGTTAGAATTTTCTACAGCATGCTATGAATTGTTACCGCCTGGTGCTTTGGTGCAAGGAATGTAGGACACTATAGGATAAAATTTATCTAAAGATATTTAAAAATAAAGAAATCTTTCTTTTTGTTGTTGTTCGACCGCTCATTTTCTCTACATTTTTTGTTTTGAAGAGATCTTCCTTGTATTATCCAGTAGCTTGGAAAACCTGTTGGTGATCTCGAATATGATCTATTCCTGATCTGGGATAATTTTAACTTAATTATTACAATCAGTAACTAAATTGTAAAAACAAATATGAATTTTGGTAATGAGTTGGACGTGGTTATTAATGAACTTAACAAATTATGAAGCGCAATTAAAAATTAAAAAAATAGTAAATTTCACTTTGAAACCCTAAAGTGCATTATTTTAGCAAAAACCAAAATTGTAAAACCAATATATATATATATATATATATATATATATATATATATATATATATATATATATATATATATATATACACAAAAATTGTCCTGTTTGTATTTCTGAAATGAGGTATTATGTACAATATTTACGTTATTCGGACTATTGTCCTCATCTTTGTTGCCATATTTATTACAACGTTTCGGCCGCTGTACGCTCCGGCCTTTTTCAGGTGCTTGGAATGTCGAACTGAACCATTTATTTCGCTCGCTGGGGACATCTGTGTATTAATTTCTGGGACTTATAAACTTAATGTCTTCAGCAATCATTTTTTATCAGGGCTCATATTGCAATTTTTGCTGTTATCACTGCATGAATTTTACCAGAGTTCATTTTGCAATTTTCGGTGTTATTATTTCTTTTCACTGGCCATAAGGTCACATGGCACAGTGGTTAAAGGTTGTTGGTTAGATCCAGTGAGAGGTCAAATAGTTATAAGTTAATTACCTGTTAAAGGCAGTGGATAACTTGGATAGGTAAATCAACAGGAGATAACTGATAACTGAAATCCATTAGATATGGCAAATAGAAATAGAACAGTCTAACCTAGCGAGCGAAATGAAGGTTTCAGTTCAACACTCCACCCAAATGAAGAAGTTCGGAGCGTACAACGGCCGAAACGTTTTGATAAACATGACCAAAAAATGAAGACAATAATCCGAATGAAGTAAATATTAAACATATAATTATCGTTTTAATTATTATTTGATTATTCCAAAAATTAATACAACTAACAGGATTACATCATAGGCGATGTTTACATTTTCATTTGACTAAGGATAAGGAATGAAAGAGACATAAAGGAATTGTCCAACAAATAATAAAAACATTAAAAATATCATAAAAGAGGAAAAATGTGTATAAAATATTCAAAATAATATAGAATCATCAAATATTAAATAAAACATTCAAAATACGATAGAATAATAAAATATTAAATAAAGCATTCTAAATACCATAGAATCTTAAAATAGTAAATAAAAAATTCAAAATTCTATAGAATATTAAAATATTCAAAAAAGCATTCAAAAAACCATAGAATCATAAAATAGAGAATAACATATTCAAAATAGCAAAGATTATTACAATATAAAATAAAGAATTCTAAATACCATAGAATCTTAAAATAGTTAATAAAGCATTCAAAATACCGTAAAATATTAAGATAGCCAATAAAGCATTGAAAATACCATAGAATCTGAAAATATTAAATAAAGCATTGAAAATACCATAGAATCTTTAAATAGTCAACAAAACATTCAAAATGCCATAGAATATTAAAATATTAAATAAAGCATTCTAAAAACCATAGAATCTTAAAATAGATGATAAAGCATTAAAAATACCATGGAATCTTAATATAGCAAATAAAGCAGTCAAAATTCCATAGAAACACAAAATAGTTAATAAACCATTCAAAATACCATAGAATCTTAAAATGGCAAATAACTTATTAAAAATACAATAAAAGCTAAAAATAGTAAACAATGCATTCAAAATACCATAGAAGCGTAAAATAGTAAATAAAGCATTAAAAATACCAAAAAATCTTAAAATAGTAAATAAAGCATTCAAAATACTATAGAATCTGAAAATAGTAAATAAAACATTCAAAATGCCATAGTATCTTAAAATAGATAATAAAGCATTCAATATACCATAGAATAAAGCGTACAAATTAGCATAGAATCATAAAATGGCAAATAAAGCATTCAAAATACCATACAAGCTTAAAATAGTAAAGAAAGCATTCAAAATGCAATAGAAGCGTAAAATAGTAAAAAAAGCATTCAAAAACCATAGAATCTTAAGACAGAATATAACATAGTAAATAAAGAATTGAAAATACCATGGAAACTTATAATACCTAATAATGCATTCAAAATACCATAGAATCTAAAAATAGTAAATAAAGCATTCAAAATACCATAGAATATTAAAACATTAAATGAAGTATTCAAAAAACATACAATATTAAAATATTAAATAAAGCATTCAAAATACCATAGAATCTCGAAATAGTAAATAAAGCATTCAAAATACCATAGAATCTTAAAATCTTAAATAAAGTATTCCACATACAATAGAAGCCTAAAATAGTAAACTCAGCACTCAAAATGCCATTGAAGGGTACAATAGTTAGTAAAGCATTCAAAATACGTTAGAATCATAAAATTTTAAATAAAACATTCAAAAGACTATAGAATCTTGAAATAGTAAATAAAACATTTAAGATACCCTAGTATATTAAAATATTATATACTGCATTCAAAATACCATAAAATCTTAAAATAGTTAAAAAAAAATTCAAAATACCAGATAATCTTAAAACAGTAAATAAAGCATTCAAAATACCATAGAATCTTATAATATTAAATAAAGCATTCAAAATACCACAGAATATTAAAATATTAATTAAAGCATTTAAAATACAATAGAATCTAAAAATAGTAAATAAAACATTCAAAATACCATAGAATCTTAAAATATTAAATAAAGCATTCAAAATACCAGAGAATCTTTAAATATTAAAAAAAAAATTCAAAATTCTATAGAATATTTAAATATTAAATAAAGCATTATAATTCCATAGATTCATAACATAGTTAATAAAGCATTCAAAATAACATAGATCTCAAAATAGTAAATAATACATTCAAAAATAGAATAAAATCTTAAAATAATTAATAAAGCATTCAAAATACCATAGAATCTTAAAATATTAAATAAAACATTAAAAATACCATAGAATCTTAAAATATTAAATAAAGCATTCAAAAAACCATAGAATCTTTAAATAGTAAAAAAAAAATTCAAAATTCTATAGAATATTTAAATATTAAATAAAGTATTATAATGCCATAGATTCATAAAATAGTTAATAAAGCATTCAAAACAACATAGAATCTTAAAATAGTAAATAATACATTCAAAAATACAATAAAATCTTAAAATAGTTAATAAACTATTCAACATACCATAGAATCTTAAAATATTAAATAAAGCATTCAAAAGAGTATAGAACTTTAAAATAGTAAAGCATTCAAATTAGCATAAAAACTCAAAATGGCTAATAAAGCATTCAAAATACCATAGAAGCGTAAAATAGTAAATAAAGCATTCAAAATACCGTCGAATATTTAATTAGTAAACAAATCATTCTAAATGCCATAGGATATTAAGATATTAAATAAAGCATTCTAAATACCATATAATCATAAAATAGTAAATAAAGAATTCAAGAAAGCATTCAAAACACAATAGAATCTTTAAATATTAACGAAAGCATTCAAAATACCATAGAATATTAAGATAGCTAGTAAAGTATTCAAAATACCTCAGCATATTAAAATGAAGCATTCAAAATACCATAGAACCTTAAAATATTAAATAAAGCATTCAAAATACAACAGAATATTAAAATATTAAATAAAGCATTGAAAATGCCATGTAATTTTAAAATAGTTAATAAAAAATTCAAAATATAACAGATTCTTAAAATACTAAATAACGCATTGAAAATCCCATAGAATCTTTAAATAGTAAACAAAACATTCAAAGTGCCATAGAATAATAAAATATTAATCAAAGCATTATAATACCATAAAATAATAATATCGTCACTAAAATATTCAAAATACCATAGAATCATAAAATAGTAAATAATACTTTCAAAAATACCATAAAATCTTAAAATAGTTATATAAACCATTCAAAATACCATAGAAACTTAAAATATTAAATAAAGCATTCTAAAAACTATAGAATTTTAAAATAGTTAGTAAAGCATTCAAATTAGCATAGAATCTTAAATGGCAAATAAAACATTCAAAATACTATAGAAGCTTAAACTAGTAGACAAAGCATTCAAAACACCATAGAAGCGTAAAATAGTAAATAAAGCATCGACAATACCAAAAAATCTTAAATAGGAAGTAAAGCATTCAAAATAGAATAGAAAAATTAAATAATAAATAAAGAATTCAAAATACCATAGAATCTTAAAATAGTAAATAAAACATACAAAATGCCATAGAATCTTAAGATAGTTAATAAAGCATTCAAAATAATATAGAATATTAAAATTGTTAGTAAATCATACGAATTAACATAGAATCTGAAAATGGCAAATAAAGCATTCAAAAGAGCATAGAAGCTTAAAATAGTAAGCAAAGCATTCAAAATATCATAGAAGCGTAAAATAGTAACTAAAGCATACACAATAACAAAAAATCTTAAAATAGTAAATAAAGCATTGAAAATAGTATAGAATAATGAAATATTAAATAAAGCATTCAAAAAACCATAGAATCTTGAGATAGCTAATGAAGCATTAAAAATACCACAGAATATTAAAATATAAAACAAAGAAAAAAAAATTCAAAATATGAGAGAACCTTTAAATAGATAATATAGCATTCAAAATACCATAGAATTTTAAAGCATTCAAAATATTAAAGAATATTAAAATTGTTAGTAAAGCATAAAAATTAGCATAGAATCTTAAAATGGCAAATAAAGCATTAAAAATAGCATAGAAGGTTAAAATAGGTAAAAAAGCACTCAAAATATCATAGAATCTTAAAATCTTAAATAAATCATTCAAATACAATAGCAGCCTAAATTAGTAAAGTAAGCATTCAAAATGCCATTGAAGAGTAAAAAGTTTGTAACGCATTCAAAATACGATAGAATCATAAAATACTAAATAAAACATTCAAAAGACTATAGAATATTAAAATAGTAAATAAAACATACAAAATGCCAGAGAATCTTAAGATAGTAAATAAAACATTCAAAATACCATAGAATAATAAAATATAAAAAAAAAACGTTGAAAATACCATAGAATCTTAAAATAGTTAAAAAAGCTTTCAATATACCATATAATAATAAAATATTAAATAAAATATTCAAAATACCATAGTACGTTAAAATAGTAAATACAGTATTCAAAATACCATCGAATATAAAATATTAAATAAAGAATTCTAAACAGGATAGAAACTTAAAATAGTTAATAAACCATTCAAAATACCATAAAATCTTAAAATATTACATAAAGCATTAAAATACCATAGAAACTTTAAATAGTAAAAAAACATTCAAAATACCATAGAATATAAAAATATTAAATAAAGCATTCAAAATACGATAGAATCTTAAAATATTAAATTAATCATTCAAAATACCATAGACTCTTTAAATAGTAAAGAAAAATCAAAATTCTATAGAATATTTAAATATTAAATATAGCATTATAATACCATAGATTCATAAAATAGTTAATAAAGCATTCAAAATAACATAGAATCTTAAAATAGTAAATAATACATTCAAAAATACAATAAAATCTTAAAATAGTTAAGAAAGCATTCAACATACCATAGAATCTTAAAAGTGTACATAAAGAATTTAAAATACCATTGAATCTTAAAATGGAAAATAAAGAATTCAAAATATAAGAGAATCTTTAAATAGTAAATAAAGCATTCAAAATACCGTAGAATATTTAATTAGTAAACAAATCATTCTAAATGCCAGAGGATATTAAATAAAGCATTCTAAATACCATAGAATTTTAAAATAGTAATTAAATTATTCAAATTGGCATAGAATCGTAAAATGGCAAACAAAGCATTCAAAACACCATAGACCCGAAAAATATTTATGAAAGTCTTCAAAATACCATAGAATCATAAAATATGAAATATAAAAAAAACATAAAATCTTACAATCTTAAATAAAGCATTCAAAATACCATAGAAACTTAAAATAGTAAATAAAGCATTGAAAATACCATGTAATCACAAAATAGCTAATAAAGCATTGAAAATACGATAGAATATTAAAATATTAAATAAAGCATTCAAAATACAATAGAAACCTAAAATAGTGAACAGAGCATTCAAAATGCCATAGAAGCGTAAAACACTTAGGAAAGCATTCAAAATACGATAGAATCATAATATATTAAATAAATCATTCAAAAGACCATAGAATCTTGAAATGGTAAATAAAAATTTAAAATACCCAAGAATATTAAAATATTAAAAGAGTATTCAAAATACCATAGAATCTTAAGATAGTAAATAAAACATTGAAAATACCATAGTATTGAAGTATAAAATAGTAAACAAAGCATTGAAAATGCCATAGTAACATAAAATATTTGAAAGCATTCAAAATACCATAGAATAATAAAATATTAAAAAATAACGTTCAAAATACCATAGAATCTGAAAATAGTAAATAAAGCATTCAAAATACCATAGAAGCGTAAAATAGTAAATAAAACATTCAAAATTTCATAGAATCAATATTTAGAATCAAAATACCATAAAACACTAAAATAGTAAATAAAGCATTCAAAATACAATGCAATATTAAAATAGCTAATAAAGTATTCAAAAGGCCATAGAGTCTTAAAATAGTTATTAAAGCATTGAAAATACTATAGAATCTTTAAATAGTCAACAAAACATTCAAAATGCCATAGAATATTAAAATATTAAATAAAGCATTCTAAACACCATAGGATCTTGAAATAGTTAATAAAGCATTGCAAATACCATAGAATCTTAATATAGCAAATAAAGCAGTGAAAATACCATAGAAACAGAAAATAGTTAATAAAGCATTCTAAATACCATAGAAGCGTAAAATAGTTAGGAAAAGCATTCAAAATACGATAGATTTTTAAAATATTAAATAAAACATTCAAAAGACGTTAGATTCTTTAAATAGTAAATAATACATTCAAAAATAGAATAAAATCTTAAAATAATTAATAAAGCATTCAAAATGCCATAGAATATTAAAATATTAAATAAAGCATTGAAAATACTACAGAATCATAAAATATTAAATAAAACTTTCAAAATAACATAGAATCTTAAAATGGCAAATAAATTATTCAAAATACCTTAGAATCCTAAAATAGTATAGAATCATAAAATATTAAATAAAGCATTTAAAATACCATAGATTCTCAAAATGGCAAATAAATCATTCAAAATACAATAGAAGCTTAAAATAGTAAACGAGTCATTCAAAATACCATAGATGCGTCAAATAGTAAATAAAACATTCAAAATACCATATAATCTTAAATTAGTTCGTAAAGCATTCAAAGTATCATAGAATCTTAAAATATTAAATAAAGAATTCAAAATACCATCGTATATTAACATAGTAAATAAAGTATTCAAAATAATATAGTATTTCAAAATAATAATAAAAACAGTCAAAACATCATAGACTCGTAATGTAGAAGTGGCAAAGTGAAGGTAAGTCAGAGCAGAGAGAATGTAATCAAAGTCTTGATGCCAGGTCTGGATTAATAACGTTCTCTATACTTCTTATCAATCGACATAGCAAACCAGTTGTTGCAATGATTTCTTTTTGTCTGTTCTTTTAAGGAACAATTAACCCCGAAACACTCAACTGACAAGCCTTTAACGAAATGAACTTCTCTTTAAGAAGAGAAAGAAAATTTATATGTCTTCACTTTTTACATTATTCGAACTGTTGTCTTCATTTTGAGTGTCAGAGTAATGATGTTTCGACCGTTGTTCCCTCCAGTCTTCTTCAGGTGATATTTTGGATTTTCGAACTGAACCCTTTACTTAGTCCACGGGCGTAGATTTTTATGAGTCCACGGAGCATGTGTTTGGACATTTCAGTCTTAATTCGTCTTGATCAGTGTTCACTCAGCCTCTAAGTTTTGATTCTTCTCTCTTGTGACATATGACCCAGGGGTTGATTGATCCTAAATGTGACTTGACCCAAAGATTTGAAAGTTCAATCCATGACATCAGCGAAGAGAATGTGGAGTAATAGTTAGCAAGCTTGTTCTCGATAGAATAGTTACCACTGAGTATTGACTTCTATCCTCACTGGGGGCTCCATACTTTCGGTCTTGTGCCACATCTAAACTACGCTTAGAAAATCATAGGCTTTCATGATCGTTACTCTGCTTGTCGGCTCTCTGCAATCGGGCGGAGAGGAACTCAGATGAAGCTATGCCGAAGGGCAGAATCAGGTCTAGGGAGGTAGACAGCCACCCGATTGGTGTATGTGGAGTCCACGGGTAAATTTTGCCTGTGCATAAGCGCTTGGAAAGCCTCATGTTAAGAACTGGCCTTGTGCCTTATGCCGGCTTGTGGAGTGGTCTCGGGTAAATACTGAAGACAATGTAAATAGGGTAAATAGCTACAATACCTCATCTCAGAAATATAGACAGATATTGATATGTTTATCTTTTGTTTTGCTTGGGCGGGGGTAATCCAGATCTGAGCTGAAACCACGAAAGAGAAAACAATTCACCTGAGTAAGTAAACACACGATCAGAAAGATTGTTTGCAACTTGGTTCTTAATGTCATATATTATTCGCTGTGATTTCCTCAGACAGATTATGGCGTCACATTGAATCGTTCTGTTTGAAGTGGTATCCAACATTGACTTAACGGTTAAATCCTTTTACAGTTAGAGACCATCCCAACGCGGCTTGATTTCCGGGCCAGTTTTCAGACCATCAATAAAGACCCGCTCCCATTGCTAGCCGAATATATCCGACCTCCTACCATAGTTCATCCAGTATGAAAATAATTACATTTGAAACTGTCAAAATAGTGAACAGATATTAACCTTAGTTATTCAAACTGAAAGTCGTTGTACTCAAAAATTACCTTCAGATATATCTTGTATGTACTGTTTTCCTTTAGAACTGTGGCTCTGTTAAGGCTCTCCACAACTTCATGTACTTTGTATCATTTTCAGAATCTCATTTGGTCGGTTACTCGCTGTTTTGTTTTGTCCCTCTTACTTTCATTATGCGCTGTGTGTGTCAAATTTTCCAGGTCTTCTGTCTTCACTACATGTCCTAGAAACTCCAACTTTCTGTTACTGAATGTAAAATTGAATGTTTTTTTAATCCCATTTTCCTTAAAAATCCTTCGAGGCTTATACGCCCCGTCCATAGTATTCTCAACAACCATTTATGGAATCACATCTCTATTTACATGATTTATATTGTTCAGACTGTTGTCCTCGTCTTTATTGTCATGTTCACGACGTTTCGGCCGTTGTACGCTCCGGCCTTTATCAGGTGATTTGAATTTCGAACTGAACCATTTGTTTCCTTCACCAGGGTAGATTGTTCTAGTTCTACGTGCCACTACACTTCCAGAAGTTTCAGTTATCTCCCTTTAATTCAACTCTCCAAGTTTTTGTTCATTATCTACCTCGGTCGATAGTTAAGCTCGAAATTCCAGTCACCTGAAGAAGGCCGGAGCCTACCACGGCCGAAACGTAATGAACACCACAATAAATGTTTGGACAATAGTCCGAACAATGTAAATAAAGTAAATAATTATAATACCACATCTGGGAAATATATGCAGAAAGAGCATCTTTGTTACCTCAAACTGGACATGTAGAAAATTCCATATAGTTTAATATCTAAAATGATCTCTCATCTTATATTTCTGTGCTTAAACGACACTTTACCTTCATCCCATTTTTTCCGCCTTTTAATCCCGACCTGTCTATATCGTCTCTGCTTATTTTTATTCATTTATTATTTATATCAGAAAGTGTAACTTATTACATCTTAGGTGTGTCCGGCATTCAACAGATACTACACTCTAATCCTGTATTTGTCTATCCTAACAACTGTAACAGGATGTGACACATGGTTGGTTAAGCGAAGCGTGTCCATGCGCGTACATATGATCTAAAGACTACACGCTTCCAGCGATCACTCTCACATTGGTTTGGGTGTCCAACAGCCCTGTCTCTTTACGGCAGTTACTGTAGTAAGGTTGAAATCATCACCGAGACTAGGCGTCTCTCATTGCTATTCTGTGAACTGTTTGAAAACAGACCCACCCCACTCAGAAGACAAGTAGCAATACACAACTGTAAGCCAAACCGAAGAGTGTGCAAAAAAAAAAAAAAAATAAATAAATAAAAAATAAAACGTAATTTACATATAGTCCCCCACAATGGTAGGATGTGGCACAAGGTAAATTTAATGAGGGGGTAATCAGACGATCACATATAGACAGAGAACAAAATACGCCAAGCCCCCGGAAATTCTGACACGAATGTTCTTCAACGCAGTATTTTAAGATTATAATACTAAAATGCATTTTTACTCCGTCTCATCATCTGAATGTAATAGTGATTTTCCAAGCGTAGCTTAGATGTGGCACAAGGCCAAAATTAGGGGGCACCGAGTGAGGATCGAACTCACTATTCAGTCGTAATTGTTCTAGCGAGCCAAGCTTGCTAACCATTACACCGCCTCGAGGTGCCCCCAAATGATTTTCTAAGCGTAGCTTAGATGTGGCACAAGGCCGAAAGTATGAGGCACCCAGTGAGAATCGAACTCACTACTTAGTCGTAACTGTTTTAGCGAGAGAAGCTTGCTTACCATTACACCACGGCGAGGTGCCTAAAAAACGATTTTCTAGGCACAGCTTAGATGTGGCCCAAGGCCGAAAGTATGTGGCAACCAGTGAGGATCGAATTCACTACTCAGTCGCAATTGATCTAGCGAGACAAGCTTGCTAACCATTACACCACGCCGAGGTGCCTAGACACCTGAATACAATAGTAATGGCAAAGCATCGTGCGAAGTAACTAAGGACGTCACAAACGAAAGAAGGGAATGATTTCCCGATTTCAATTTTATGATGAATCTTAAGTCAAAGGTTAATGATTGAATGTGTTATGGTCCAGGTTAGGGCCAAGGAAGAACAACACGAACACAAGAGTAGAAATAACGAAGGTATATTACACGAAATAATAATACAAGATGTGGAAGGTGTTAGTATGACTGTCAGTCTGGTTTGGAGTGAACTACTATCAACTCGACTCGATTCGGTATCTAGCCCCCCCCCCACTAGGGTTGCATGTGGCACAAGGCTGAGTTTAACGTGGGTTTCCCGAGCCCGTAGGCTCGGCCAAAAAATGCCCGTAGAACCCGTATAAACGGGATCGGGTTGGTCAACCTCCCCGAACGAGACTCTACACTTCGGCGGATCCTCGTCCGGGTTCCTCTCTGCTCAGAGACAGAGAGTTCGACCGTCAAGCCGAGAAGCTCGGCTTGATTCGGTATCTAGCCACCCTTCCACGAGGGTTGCATGTGGCACAAGGCCGAGTTTAACGTGGGTTTCCCGAGCCCGTAGGCTTGGCCAAAAAATGCCCGTAGAACCCGTATAAACGGGATCGGGTTGGTCAACCTCCCCGAACGAGACTCTACACTTCGGCGGAGCCTCGTCCGGGTTCCTCTCTGATCAGAGGCAGAGAGTTCGACCGTCAAGCCGAGAAGCTCGGCTTGATTCGTCTCTCTCTCTCTCTTGAGAGGCATAGTATACATAGTGTTAGGAAGAGTTCATTCTGTAGTTATAGGTAAGGACCCATGACAGTTGTCGAGTTTTACGACAATGAAATAATAGTAGAAATTGCTTCGTTAAATATAACTTAACAACTTTAAGAAAATATTGCAATAACAATAAGCAAAAAATATTAAAATTTACATTTTTTATTCACCGAAACCTGCTTTAAACACATACCTGCCTGCTTTCTTTCCTTCTTACTTAAACCAAGTAGCGCCTTTGATATGTTTTGCTACACAATCAAAATGGAATAGACCATAATTTGCAAAACCCCATAAACACTTTTCTTTCTTTCTTTCTTTCTTTCTTTCTTTCTTTCTTCATTTATGTATTTATGTATTATTTAATTTATTTTTGTATTATTTAATTTATTTATGTTTTATTTAATTTATTTATGTATTATTTAATTTTCTCGCTGAAATCAATTAGTGTCTCTGACGTGTAATTTCCGTCTTTTCACGGAATGAAAACGGAATAGTCGATTATTTAATTGGTAGTGGCAGGTCGTAACGATCATAGAATCTAAAAAAGAGGTTGACAAGCAGACTTATAATAGTATGTTTAACGTATGTGCAAAAGACAGGCTGCGGTATGAAATTTGAGACTCACGTTTTCGATAGATTGAATGATGACAGCAAGCGAGGAGTGACTAAAAAGCATATAACCTATATATATATATATATATATATATATATATATATAAGCATATAACATATTATATATATATATATATATATATATATATATATATATATATATATTCATACACGCTTCATTAAATAATATAGACAAGTGTTGTCTATTTATTTTATGTAAATTCTTTTCATAACATCTGATAAGCTTAATAACATTATCACTAAACGAAGAAACAAAATTATTGTGATTATGTTATTTTATTAAGCTTATCAGACGTTATGAAAAGAATTTACATAAAATAAATAGACAACACTTGTCTATATTATTTAATGAAACGTGTATGAATGAAAAAATGCTGCCTAAATACACACAATTTAAATATATATATATTTATCATTTTATATATATATTTATATATATACTTTATATATATTAATTTATTTATATATATATATTTATATATATACATTATATATATTAATTTATATATATATATTTATATATATACTTTATATATATATAGATTTACACACACACACACACACACACATATATATATATATATATATATATATATATATATTCACACACACATATACATATATATATATATATGTATATATTAAATGTATTATCCCTCATTACTTAAACATCGAGGTATGATTAGGTCGGTACTGTAATGTTGAAAAGAAGTCATTATACAGAACAGTTATTTGTTATAGAAAATATCCTCATCCCAATGCACTTAATTAACTGGGGAACATTTAACAAACGTATAGTTTGGAAATAATACAGTGATCATTAAAAACATCATCTTTTCTATAAATACCTTCATGGTAACTGTTCTGATGAACCTTCCGCTATAGTTCTTAGACATTATGAATTTAAGCGTAATACCAAATTGGCAGGAAGGTCTCATCAATTTACAGTTGAAATGGCTGGATGAAATCGGAAGATCTATGCTAATATTTTTTCTATCACACTTCTCGCTTGAAAAGCCCCCTTTCGGTTTCTTGCTTCTCAATGAACTTTGTTTTTCAAAAACTTAAATGTAATCCCAATTCACCTTCAGTTCCTTTCCCACGAACGCAGGTGTACGCCAAGGCTCTATCCTGGGCCTTTCTCTGTTCCTTATCTTCATTATCGATCTTCCCGATGTCCTCAGTTCCCAAGAAGGCATCTATGCAGAAGACACTAATATTTACTCCTGCCTCAAAGACAAGTCTGGTATCGCTGACAAAACTAACCTGGCCGTTAGTCTTGAAAAGGACATTCAATCGGTTGTAGACTGGGGCAGGAATTGGCTGGTTAACTTTAATGGCTTCAAAAACAAAACTGCTCTCACCACAGGAGCCATCCATGCCTGCCATTAGAATGTCTGATTCTCAACTCCACGAGAGCATCTCTTTGCGACTGCTTGGTTTCACACTATCTGCTGACCTCAGATGGAACAGATACATTGAATCAATAGCTTCATCCGCCGCAAGGAAAGATGATTCCCAGTGTCGCGCCAGAAAGTTTTTCTTGGCCCAATCCATCTTTTAAATCTATAAATCAAACACTTACCCTTGCATGGACTACTCCTACCGTATATGATCTGGTGCCCCCACTATTCGCTTTATGGACTTCGACAAAATCCAGACACGGATATGCAATGTGAGTAGCCCTGATCTGGCATCTCGTCTACAGTCGCTCTGTCACAGGCGTGCTGTCGGCTTCCCTCTGTCTTTTCTACAAATACTTTCACGGTAACTACTCCGACGAGCTATTAGGTTGGTGCAAAAATAATGACGTAATAATGTCGTTTTTTGACGTTAAAAATACGTCAAAAAACGACATTATTACGTCATTATTTTTGCACCAACCTAATACTTTCTATTCCAATTGCTTCATGTCTCGTACCTCCCGTCTGTGAAATTCCCTTCGTATTACTTGTTTTCCTGATAGCTATAGTATCCAACAATTCAAATGTAATCTCAATTGAAATCTCCAGATGCCTTCTACTATTCCATGGCCTTCTCTTCATTTTTTCCTCTATCACGCCTCTTTACTATTGCTCCCACTCTGTGTAATCCCTTGCATGCTAGTGGCATCCCACTTTGATTCGGGAAATCCTTTAAAGAAATGGTTAACTTCTGTCTTAGTAATTCTTATTCACAACAAAGCTGTTTTCTTCTCTCTCGGCTATCTTTTCCCGGTTGGGTGATCGCTGGGTTGGTTTGTTCCGAGATAAATTGAGAACTTCAACAAAAGGGATTTTGACTTAATACTTCATTAAACACGACGACGTGTACAATTTTAACTAGCCAGCGGTGTTCTCTATTACCCCCACTGGGGTTCCATTTCCTCCCTGGACAGGAAATAAACGCGTCTGATCTATTCGACGTGCAAAACTTAACTCTTCGAAAACAGTTTCTAACTCTAGTATTCCCTAAGTTCGGCTAAGCCAATCAAAATCGAGATCCCTATTTTGTGTACCAAGTGACCTCAGAATGTCTCAGCCAAGTATACTAACACTAAAAAAATAATAGTCTGAAACTATTATTTAACATTCGGTTCGCCATTTTCTCTTTCGACACTTTGTCTCACAAAAACCTGTGCATGATGTTCAACATATTATATTCAGGTGGAGCGTTTTTTAAATTTTATGGATAATGTTTTTTATGAAGTTGTAATGTTTTCAAATTAAAAGTTTTTTTTAAATGTCATTTAAATGATAGTTTTGTTACACAACTCTTCTAGCTTTTATTTGTTTTACAGTTTCACCTGCTTTATAAAATGTCAATAAGGTTATAACTTTTTTTTATTCCATTTAGCAGAAGATAATAGCGCCATCTCACGAGTGTAAACTATTTTATGTGAGAAAAAATAAAACAAAATGCCTGAAAAATCTTTGCAACAATTTAATATATGACAAAGTAAATATAGGGTGTTTCATTAAGACGGATCAAAGTCAGCAGTGAATGAATCAGTGATATTGATGAAAATTTATTTATTTCTCTATTGGATCATATTTTTTAAGTCATGGCAATTATGTCTGAAAAATAATATCGCCTGAATGTTTGCCAAATCTTCGGCGGCAGACCTCCAATCGATGGTCACAATTTTTGATGACGTCTCTGCATAGTTGCTCCTCGATCTCCCCAATATGCCTTATTATCTCATCCTTCTGCTGTTGAATTGTTGTTAGCATAGACCTTACTTTTGTGATGACCCCAAAGGAAGAAATCTAAAGGTGTTCAGTCGTACGATTATGGCGGCCATTTGACTTCACTGTTTCGAGAGATGATGCGACATGAGAACTTCTCATTTCATTTCTGTTTGAACGTCCATTTTCGTAATAAGCTTCGATAACTTTAATACGCTGTTTGGTTGTTAATCTTTCCACGGTTGTAATTGCCAAAGAATTAAGTTGTTAAATCTGAAAGAAAAAGAAAAAAAAATCATTAGAAGCTTAAACTTAATTCACATTTAAAATCGGTAAAGTTATTGGAACACCCTTTATATATTTTGCGAAGTCGAAAAACATTATCAACATATAAATAAACTAATAGAGACCGTTAGCAAAAAATATTATGCAAAATGCTTCTAAGATCTATGGAAAAGTGCAAAGCAATAATTTCAGATTGTTGGTGCATAGAAGTCGAAGTTCGTGAAAATAAACAAAATATTGGACTAGAATATATATTTAGTCACCATTTTATCAGCGACACTTTGTCACAATTTTGTCGACTTGTACATGAATGTATACGCTTTATTCGGTTTCATATTTGCTTAGAGAGAATAAGCAACAATTGTCAGAGGTCAGGAATAAATGCAAATGCTAGCGACACAAAAGGCTAGGTTGGTTAATTCACCGACATATCAAAACTTGATGGGCTATTTAATATCGACTATTTTTTTTTTTCATCATGTATTAGGTTGGTTGCAAAAATAATGACGTTTTTTGACGTTAAAAAATAATGTGAGAAAACGACGTTTTGACGTTAAAAAATAATGCGAGAAAACGACATTATTTTTGCACCAACCTAATAGGTTGGTGCAAAAATAATGACGTTTTTTGACGTTAAAAAATACGTAAAAAAAAACGTCATTATTTTTGCACCAACCTAATAATATTAATCTACACGAAAACACTAGTCGAGGCCAGATTCTGTTTGCAAATATTACTTAGATTTATTACGAGGTTTATATTCGGACATTCATTGGGTCTATGCTTAAATCTATACGCAAGCATTGGCAATTTTTGTTCCTGTTTTGATACACAAACACTGGCCGAGTTTTAAACCGAAGTCTATTAAAAAAAAAAAAAAAAAAAAAAAAAAGAAAAGAACACTGGTCGCATTTTTGTGTGAGTTATGCGCAAACACCGATTGTAGCTATGCCTAAGTATTCAAATATACTCACTATGGTTTGGGGGCAGTTCGACGCGATGTAATGGTGATTTTTCAAGATTAGCTTAGATGTGGAACAAGGCTGAAAACTTGGGGCAACCAATAAGGATCAAACACGTTATTCAGGCGTAACTGATCTATCAAGACATGTTTGATATACATGAAGACACGTCGAAATGCTCTCGTGGTTTAATGTTTAGCAAGCTCGTCATATTCCATTAATAAGGAAAACGTTCAACTCAAGCATCTTCTCCTGAACTGTTACTTTGTAAAACATACTCCCGAGAGGGTGCTTACCTTATCACTACAACCATAACCTATTCATGTACACAGTCAACACTTATCTAGTTCTATATAACCGCATATTCACTTCTGAATTCCTCCATCCGTTTACGCTCTTACAACTGCCTCGTTTAGTAACATTCAAGCCTGAGTGGCTCTCGGATTTTGTAATGAGTGCACAATAGTATAAATGTAATGAAATAGGTTTGCTGATTGCATGATACACACATGCGGACTCGTGAATAAAACTCGATTTGAATCTGTAGAGTGACGGAACTAATTTCAACTCGGAACCTCAAAACGGTAATTTGCATTTTAAGCACTGCGCTTAGTTTCTAATAATATATATAAAAAAAATCCCTGAATAGTTCCATTTAGGTGTAAATGTACATGCTTAATTCGAAAATAACAAAGTAATTTTGCAAATATCTACCGTTTTGGAGATATTGACAATAAAATTTCGGATTCATTCGCGTCGCGGTGGTGAACATGAAATTAATTCTTCATCCCAATCTGTAGTAATTAAATTTACATTTTATTTCACTCTCGGCCAGAAAGCGACCCCGATCCGACGTTTGACGCGTGCACCATACCATCTGTCATATCTGAAAGGCTACTCCAACTCTTCTCTCTTGGATTGTTGTCTATATATCTGTTTTTACAAAGGTTTTCACACCTGCCCTTAAATCGTTAGATCAGTCACAGTAAATTTGCTTCCAGTGTGTTAAAAAATTTCATCTATCTTAGCAGACCGTCTATTATTTCACAGTTGTTGAATATTTAATAACAAGATAGTTGGTTGTTTTGCCTCATGGTATATCACCCTCAATGGGTTATTTAATGCCAACAAATTTTTTGTTGCTGTTAAGATTTTTTCCTTTATAGATCTATTTTTGGTAATATTTTTTTCTTCAGAAATGTATTGCTGGCTATAATTTAAAAAATGTATTTCTGTTATTAAAATCTATTTTCTACATTTTCATACTGTTTTGACACCAGTTTGGGGGTTAACTATTAGCTGGAACCCTAACAGGTACTACTACCCCGGATCAGGGCGGACCTGGGAACACCAGGAATTAAGAGGTGGTTCCACGCTCCTCAATACCTTCTGATCAGAGACCTTGCTGTTGGACGTAGTTTATCGTCTTACACATGACAGTAATAACAAGATAGATAGATAGATAGATAGATAGATAGATAGATAGATAGATAGATAAATAGATAGATAGATAGATAGATAGATAGATAGATAGATTAAATTAAATTAAATTGGCAAGACTATATTCCCAAAAAATACATTTAAAAGAAAAAATAAATAAATTTCTCAATATCTGTCTATATCTCTAAGATGAGGTATTGTGATTATTTACATTATTTCCATTATTCAGGCTGTTATCCTCATCTTTATTGCCATATTCACAACGTTTCGGTCGTTGTACGCTTCGGCCTTCTTCAGGTGATTGTAATTTCGAACCGAACCCCTTATTTCGTCCACCGGAGTAGACTGTTCTAATTCCACGTGTCATGCCTCTTCCGGATGTCTTAGTTATTTCCCTTTAACTCAAATTTCCAAGTGTTTTGGTTCACCACTGCTGTAATCTGGTATTGAAAGAGTTGTGACTTGCATCCTCTTTTCTTTCTGGGAAGATAAGAGGATGCAAGCGGAAGAACAAGCCTGTATCCTGCTTCTCATCTATACAAAGATTTGAGCGAGGTCGACATCGGGATGCAAAGTTTGGCTACTCATCAATGATAACCTGACCTGTCGCACACAGTTGCTCTCCACTCGCGCATACATGTGGCAATTGATCCTCAACCATTCAAACAGAGTGGCTCAACCACATGTTTCATCTGTCTAAAAGTTATATATATACTAATATATACTAATATATATATATATATATATATATATATATATATATATATATATATATATATATATATATATATATGTATTCATCAAGTGTAGAGGAATTCTCAGCAGAATGCAGAATGGACTGTATGACTGTTTCGTCCTACTTGAGACGCATCAGAAGTGCGCATCCACGACGGAGAATCGAACACGTACCGATTCAATATAACGCAAGCGTCATAACACCTGTATCAAGAAAGAAGAAACGGAATAGAGTCGATATAGCGCCGCTACTCACAAATTCCGTGGTGACACTGTCCAAGTATTCATAAACCATCGGGTTGTCCCCCAAAGGCTAAGTCTTTCCTTTCAAAGCATTGAGCATCACCACGGAATTTGTGAGTAGCAGTCCGGGTTCAATTCTCTGTAGGAGATGCGCACTGTTGATGAGCCCCAAATAGGACGGAACGGCCGTCTAGTTCTTTCTGCATTCTGTTGAGAATTCTTCTAAACTCAATGAATTGCTGTATTGATTATTCTAATTCCTCAAAATTCTATCACTGATATATATATATATATATATATATATATATATATATATATATATATATAATAAAAAGGCTTAAACAGTAATAATATTCCATGGTCATAATTTATTCCATTGGAATCGTAAATACGATCCAATTCATCAGACCTACAAGGTCTGATTATTTGGATCGTATTTACGATCCCAATGGAATAAATTATGACCATGGAATATTATCAGTGTTTAAGCCTTTTTTATTATATCCTTACTCTGTCCTGGACATTGAATTCTACCTGGATTCTATCCTCTTGGATTTTTTTATTCAAAAAAATATATATGTTTCTGTATGCCTGTATGTATATATCTTTATATATTTTGCATATGTATGTGTATATTTACCACTAATATTATCTATCTATCTATCTATCTATATATATATATATATATATATATATATATATATATATATATATATATATATATAAATGAAGAAAAAAGGAAACTTATCTTAGTCGATGAATTTCGGCCGCAGATGGACTTTATCAAGACAAATTTCGAAAAGTTTTCGTTTTGTTTTATTCATATTGCCATTTTACATATCTGAAATTTTGTAAATACACACACACACACACGCACACACACACAATATATATATATGTGTGTGTGTGTGTGTGTGTGTATCTGTGAGTGTCTTTTCATCTATAATGAGTTTCGCTGAGATAACACCCATACATCACGGGTATCAGTGTGAATTTGATATAATTTTACTCTCTAGGTCCTTGTTGAGTCCATACCATCACCGAGAAACTCGGACTAGGGTGAGGTATGAAACTGTCAGTATAGTTTCCTATATCTACTAACACCCCAACTTTGACACGGCACCCTCTCACTCTCTATATATGGAACAATTTTACCACGGAATTGTTTCAACAATAACCCTGTGGCTTAAATACAGAATCAGCTCCTGAGTTGCCTAAGAAAGGAATTTTCACTTAAAATATTTAAGTAGTTTGAGTGATTTATTTCTGTAAAATAACGCCACATTTTAATCTTTTTTTTTTTCGCCTGTAAGGATTTATTAAGGAGAGAGTGAGGTATGAAAAGTTTGTGAAGTAATCGATTTCATACTGAAATGCGCATTAAAAACTTATCCCAGACACACGCTATCAAACAAATTTAGTGACGTTTCACCCCATACAACAATAGTTGTAGACCAAGTCATTGAAAAATTCCTAAGATGAAATGAATATAAAAAAAAAAAAATGTCAGAATGAAAATAACTTTTGACGGTGGGATACTCGTATGAATTTTCAAATAATTTATATATAAAAAAAGAAGTTCTGAAAAATATGTGATGAAATATTAAATAGAAACGAATGGGAAAAATACACCATTTTCGACCAAAAAGAAAAGCAAGTAAAAAAATCAGTCTTCTATTCTTATATCGGTTTCTTTTTCGTCTAAATTTCTTTCGGGTTCAAATTTACAAGCACGTGAAGCCATATCATTTACGTAGATCAAACAGCAATCGTTATCTTTTATACCTTAATGTTCTCGAAATTTTAGCTTGTACATTTAAGCAACTTCAAAAGCTTGCAACAAATTACTTCTTTTTTTCATTATTTTTTTTTTACTATTACTTCTACCAATGCAAGATCCAAGGACAACTCAAGGTTACAGAGTAAGATTTTAAGTGGGAGTAAGTGGAAAGTAAAAGAGTATTACAGGAATGTATGCTGATGAGAAAAGCCGGCTCGAAGAATCAGACACTCATAGAATATATTGAAGCTAAGAGTAGCAAAATAAAACATCATATTAACCAGGAGAGTGAACTAAGGACTTACGTTTTCAGCCGACATGAAGCTGAAAGGCTATTTTGAATCAGCTGCAAATTATGCAGCTAAAAATGTTGCTTCACTCTGTGGTGCTAAACAGTTCTTCGCGCCAGAATCTACCTTACATATTCAGAAGTCTACCATTCGTCCTCGCTTAGATTGCCGCTGCTACTTCTGGTCTGGTGCTCCTGGTATATATTTAGAATTTCTTGATAAAATCCAAATAATCTGCAGAATTACTGGTCCAGTATCTAGCGTTTCGGCCTCAGTCCCTTTCCCTGTACCGAAACATAACCTCTCAGTGCTTTTTTCTTTAAGTTCTGGTGAACTTTCGCTATGAGACTTAGATGTCATAAATTTAAGCGTAATACTAGATTGGTGGCAAGGACTCATCATTTTACGACTGAAATGGTTAGAGGTAACCGCAAGTTCTATGCTGACAGTTTCTTCTATCGTACTTCTCGCTTTTGGAACCCTTTTCTTCTAAGCTTCTTGCTTACCAGTCAACTTTGATCTACAAAAATTTAAATGCAACGTTATCTTCTGTTTTCTGAATTCTTGTTCCTTTATTGTCTTTTCTCCTTAATAGTACTTTTCTCATAACACTCAGTAATTCTTTGCGTCGCAGTGGCTTTATTGCCTTGAAATAAATTAAAAAGAAAACAACCTAAAGAGATCGTGTAAATGAATGGGAGAACAGATTCTGGCAAGGATTGCAAGCAGACAAATATTGCATAGCAATATGAAAATAGAAAGTTGTGGGCAGCCTAAGATCTTAACCAAAAACGTACATACAAGAATAAGTATTATTAAAACGTGCATTATTTTAATTTCTAACTTTCCATACGGTTACCAAATACACATTTTCTCCTCCCCAGCTAGTAGGACTTTTATCATAAATCATTATTATCTTCAAATTTTCTCGGTATAAGTAACCCGCAAAATGAAGATAAGTTATTAAAATAACAAATCACTCAATCAATCCATATGGAAACCTATTAGATATCTAAATTTAGCGTAAAGACAAGTAATGTGTTCAAATATTCGATCAAATCCTGGGAGTTTAAATTTATATTTAGAACGAGACCTTAATCCCGCGAAATAAGCTCTTTAGCTTTTTTTTCAGTATTAGGAAACTCATATTGGAGTGTATATTTTGTATACATTTAACTAAAAGAAGCAGAATCTAGAAAAAACAAGAAATATAATTTCACGTTGAAATAATGTTTTTCTTAGGAAGTATAAATAAACAAATTTAGTACTGGCTGCGAAAAAAAGCAATTAGTTGTTGGTTAAATTTTAATGCCATGAAAGAGCTTTCGCCTTTGAAAAATAATTTTTGTTTGATTTAAAATTCGAATAAATATTTAAGTATTTAAATTATTGATTTCTCTACGCTATCAGATTCGGCCTGTACTTTTTGGCCGACTTAAAGTTAAAAAAACATAAGAATTCATCTGGTCGCCAATTTCCAGAATTACCATACCTAAGGAATGAAAACTGTTATTTCGTCCTGGATATTACGATATACATCCGAGTCCAGGGTAAGACGATAAACTACGTCCAACAGCAAGGCCTTTCATCAGGAGCATTTGAGAAGCGTGGTACCACCTCTTAATTGCCGGTGTTCACAGATTCAGCGTGACCCGGGGTGGTAGCACTTGTTAGAGTCACAGCTATGGGCAAATAGCTAGCACTCAGGCTATATCCGCGTCCTGGGTATGACGATAAACTACATCCGCGTCCAGGCAAGACGATGAACTACGTCCAACAGCAAGGCCTCTGATCAGGAGGCTTTGAGGAGCGTGGAACCACCTCTTAATTGCTGATGTTCCCAGATCCACCCTGACACGGGGTGGTAGCACCTGTTAGGGTCACAGGTATGAGAAGATAGTTAACTTAGACTATTATCGCATCCTGGGTATGATGATAAACTACATCCGCGTCCAAGCTAAGACGACAAACTACGTCCAACAGCAAGGCCTATGATCAGGAGGTTTTGAGGAGCGTGGAACCACTTCTTAATTGCTGCTGTTACCAGGTCCTGACCCGGGGTGGTAGCACCTGTTGGGGTCCCAGATATGGGCAAATAGGTAACCCTGAAACTGAGGTAAATGAAAGTGTAAAAATAGGTTTTAATATCAGATATACTTTGTAAAAAAATTATTACCAGAAATAAAATTTTGAATAATAAAAAAAACAATTACCAGCAATATGTTTTTACCAATATTACTAGGAAAAAAACTTGTCGGCATTAAATGACCCATTGAGGTTGATGTGCCGTAGAACAAAACAAACAACTGTTATTAATGTACAGTTATTAACAAAACTTAGAAAACCATCTTACTCTCTTAAAGTTAAAAGTAGCAAAGTACCAAGTAATACGAGGGTCCTGACCTAGATGTAAATGTACGACGCACAATTTGATGGACATTTAAAACGCCAGGCAAATGTCACATAATACATCAGCTGGCTGATCAGCTACTGTATTTTGGTATTGTTGTAAATTTGTCTTTGTTTAAAACAGCCGCGTATTAGGCAAGGCTGTCGTTTAACAGACACGGAAAGGAAATTATAAAACAGAAGATAACGAAGAAGTAGAAGAAGAAGGGACTAAGTATAAATTATAAGAAGACAGTACGTATGGTCATCGGTAGAAAGATGAGCCCTAAATGCAATTTATAGGTTGGGGACACTTAAATCAAGCAAGCGCGGAAATTTGAATATGTGGGAAGTGTTCCGACAGAGGACAAATAAGTACGACGGTGAGATCCGAAGCCGTATGGGGATGGCCAAAGACTCATTCCAAAAACTAGGCTGATGATTACGAGACTGGAGGTACTAACCTGCTACGTGATGTCTGCACTCCTTTACGGTAGCGAATGTTGGACGGTCTCCACAAAGATGAAGATGATACTCAAGGCAACAGATGTATGCTTCTATAAAAGAATGCTAAGGATACCATGCACCGAATATGTGAGCAACGATGTGGTCTTTGGAGAGGATGCAAACAAGAAGAAAACTTATACTTAACATTAGGAAGAGGCAGATGAAATTTCTTGGAGACGTAATGAGAAGAGAGGGCTTGGAGAATCGGATACTTACAGGTCGAATAGAGGGAAAGAGAGGCAAAGGAAAGCAACGCGTGACATACCGAGCTTGCTTAAGAAAGTGGATGACAGAAAAGGGTTTGGAAGAAGTAGCAAAAGGCCAAAATATATTGTGAACTACAAGGGAAAAGAAGTAGTAGAGAGCCATGATCTCTTATGTTGTGAAGGGACACATAAAAGAAGGCGTTAGAGAAATTATCGAAGGAACAGAAGCTAACGGAGAGGAAACAAAGAACAAAAAGATTTATTAAATACTTGTCCATAGAACGAACATACACGAGTAAATTAGATAAAGTGGGTACATGCCTTATTTATAAGTAGGAGCAGTCCATTGTAACAGTAGTAGGGAAGAGTAGGAAGTACGCTGAGCCCTACTCTACAACGGGTATAATTGCATGTGCTTTAATGTACGAACTGTTGTGTCTACTTACTTTTTTATTTTAGTCAGTGTATAAACTTTCCAGCCGACCCTCATGTATGAGAAACTGACTCAATTTTATACGCAAATTTGTACATGACGATGTTCTTCATTTATATGAAGCAATTTTTTCAAGCGGTTAATATTTTGTTATCTCCGTAGAAATGACACTTGAGTCTTTAGATGTTTTCTGTTAATTCACTCTAAATAATGTAAAGTTAGGTTATGAATAATCCAGAGTGGTCTCCCCTTGTTTCGTTACTCTCCTCTTTAAGAGAGTTATTTCTGTTTACTGGGACTATATACGGACACTATACGCAAACTTTTTATTCAGTTGAAGAAAGCTTTCTTAAAGCATACACCTGCATACTTTTGTCATTATAACGTACTTACTGCAAATATTAATTCATCCCAAGAAATAACATCTTTTAAATCAAAGTTTGTTTGTTTTTTGTTTTTTTATCAAATTTTGGACACTCTTTTGAAATTATGAATTTTAAATCGAAGTTGTCGCAACCTCAGGATTAAAAATTTCCAAAAATCAAGATGTTCACATTTTTAAGTGCTGATGATATTCGAGGTACTTACAAGGAATTTCTTACAATTTAAGAAAAAAAAAAAGAAAAACAATTGTCATGAACATTGACCCCAAACTTAGATATAGCGTACCCTAGTCGTCCAAATTTGTGGCGAGCGCAAAGATAAACTCAACCGGAGTGCAATGGAAGGGCCTCGATTTGGAAGAATTTGGCGTGAATTTTAGTAAATATAATTTTTTTTTTATTTTGTGGTGAATTAACAGGAAAGATCGGAATCATTTTGAAGTAGAACAGCGTTTATCTTCTTATGAGTTTATTTCGGGGATCGTGTAGCTTTGTGCTTATATGAAATGGTCACATCTAGCACAAGCTTTCCTTGCTAAATGTCCCTGAATTTTGGAAATTCACTATATTAGGGTGCACAGCTGTTTTGCTACAACTTATTGTTATATTAATTTCCTGTTCTGAATATCTTTCATCGCACAGAATAACAATTTGTGCTCTTCGTGTAGGTGAAAGGGAAGATTTGATGCCCATATTCCAAAATCTAATTTACCACACAATTACTGTCACAGTGGCTGGACATTTGGCAATGACAAAAATCTTGTGACTATAAATCATGTGTGAAGAATTACAAATACAGTAAGTATAAAAACTATTGCAACATGAAATCTCATATAATAGAAAAAAAATCTAAAAAGAAAAACCCAAACTGACATCGCTTCTTCTTCTTCTTCTTCTTATTTTTCCCGTTCTTCTTCTTCTTCTTCTTCTTCTTCTTCTTCCTTTTCTTCTACGTCTCAACCTCCATCTTTTTTCTTTCTTCTTCTTTGCCTCATTTTTCTCATTCTTCTTTCTTTCTTACTTTCTTTCTTCTTCGTCTCATTCTTCTTCTTTTCTTTCTTCTTCTCCTTCTTCGACTCCTTCTTCTTCTTCTTTCTTTCTTTCTTTCCTTCTTTTTTCTTTCTTTCTTTCTTCTTCTCATTCTTCTTCTTCCTTCTTTTTCTTCGTCCCATTCTTCTTCTAATTCTTTTTCTTTTCTTTCTTCGTTTTCGTTTCTTCTTCGTCTCATTCTTAATCTTCTTTTCTTTCTCCTTCTCCTTCGTCTCATTCTTCTTCTTCTTTTCATTCTTTCTTTCTTTCTTTCTTTCTTTCTTTCTTTCTTTCTTCTTCTTCTTCTTCATGCCGCGCCCGTTCAAGAAAGAGGCCATCATGGTTCTCCACAACTTCATACCTCGTGTAGCTCTTAGCAGTTTTTCTCCATTTACTAAATCTTCTTCCATCCATTCGCAAATGCCCATCAGGTAAGTGGCTCGCTGCATTCCCATATCTCTCTTATCATCAATATGCCTCGTGAGACTAGTTTTCCAGCCTTTTCTTCCACATCTATCTCCATTTCAGCTGCATTTTCCTGATTCTTAATATGCCCTCTTTATCTTGTCATTTTCTTTAAAAACTTTTTTGTTGCTTAGTCTTTCCTGTACATAAAATTTTCAGTATCCCTCTGCAGAAACCCATTTCTGTTGCCTCTACGACTGTCCTTCATACGATGAGAGATATTACATTGGTAGTAATTGGTCTCATAGTAAAATTCATATATCTAATAACCTAAGCAGCAGATTATTTTAGAGAAGCACTTTATGTGAGCCGTGGTATCACACACAAGCACAATCAAACACTTTCATTGATCGTCAAAATTAATAACACGTTTCATTAAAAAGTAGTAATTTGGATGGGTTATAATTAAATTATGACACGCTAAATAGAATGAAAATGAATAGTGTGATACATTTCCTCATGGTAAATGGGTTTGAAAATTATTTTCAGGTATCCTCCTGAAAGTGGCTAGATTGAACCTTCATCACAATAGGTAATGAGGATTAGATGTTGATTAGAGGCAACAATAAACTACAGAAGAACTCAAAATTGATCACTGCATTTAAGTATTGCATTAATATTTAAGCTTACCTTTTAAAAGTTCAAATATAATTTTTCTTCCGCCACTCAACTTAAAGACAATTTGATGTACGTAGGTCTTTACTTTTCATGCAAACAATTATTTTTATTTCATGGTGACTTTCGCTGGAAGTCGCAATTAATTTCGATTATTGCCAAATTTATTTCCAAGATATAAAAATCGTTATAGAATAAAAACAAAAATCGCAAAAATATCTTGCAAAAAATCGCCGAAATCAGTTGCAGTAATGAAAAGTTGGGAATCCAAAATGACAGGTGACACACTCTATTGAAAGTTAGAGAGTTGTGTCCATTTAATTGTTGTTATCAATAAAAGCTAAGATGGAGGTACCCGAAAACAATCGCAGTAATGAAAATTTGGCAATCCAAAATTTCAGGATTGCGGGTCCGGATCCGGCTCGGAATGTTTTAAATTTCTCACGGAGTCGACGTAATTCCAAAATGGCATGACATGTTGAGCTACGGCCTGAAGAAATAAAGTTGAAAAAGTGTGACACACTGACATTCGCATTTATTATATAGAAGAACAGAATCAATGCAACAAAAATTTTATTGAGTACAGAATTATTGGCACGGTTAAAACATTCTAGTTTAAACTATGAAAATATGTATCGAGGATAAGTGCATTATCATACGACTTCTAGACTTTTCTGTTCTATGCAAAATGCTATAGACTTGCAAAAACAAAAATCCTGCCGCCAGTGCATATTTGTCCTTCATGCTTGTAACTAATTACACCATATTCGAAATGCCACCAAATAACTAAGAAATTACATTAAATACTAATAATTCGTGTAAGATTTGCGGAAAAGGATCAGCTGGTGGTTTAAAAAACGCAAGCATTCATATGCCTAATGTCAACAAACGATATGTCTGTTATGAATAATCAAGAGTGGTCTCCCCTCGTTTCGTTACTATTAGCTTGTTGCAAAGATAATGTCGTTTTCTCACATAGTAACATATGTGAGAAAACGACATTATTTTTGCACCAACCTAATATCTTCTTTGAGAGAGAGCTATTTCTATGTACCGGGACTATAAAAGGACACTATATGCGAACCTTGTATTTTCAATTGAATAATGCTTTTTTAAATCGTACACCGGCGTAATTTTTTCATATCAATGTCTACCGACTTTATGCCAGTGGTTTTAAAATACAATACATTAAATATTCGTAATATAATAATGTAAAAATTTTATGAAGTTTAGAAAGATGTTCGAAGATCACCCAAAGAATCAGGCAAATGTGAAGCATGCAAAAAGTGGAAATAACAGACCCATTTGCAGTTTACGTGTGATGAATGCGGTAGAGTATGTCTTATCAACTGCAGGTTAAAGTAGAGTCATATTATTAAAGCTTTGACGAATTGCAGTCTGTAAGACGCAAGGAAATATCCTGCCGATAATGTCAAAAGACCCGTAAAGACCGCTACGATCTCACACCTCCCATGAAAACGCACGAGCATCATGAACCGAATCTACAAAGAATCCTAGGCCTTTTACAGAACTGCTTAATTTTCCGCGTTTGCAATAAGCATTAGTAGTCACATGATGGCTTCAAGTGTTATTGTCGTTCTCACGTGTAATAAAACCATAGATCGGCGATGAACATGCTCGTTCAACGAGTTGAAACACAATATGTATACATCCTGCATGATTGGAATACCGGCGAGTAAAACTTTTCATCCGACACGCTTTTCTGGGGAGAATATTGACTACACATCCAGCAGGATTAAAAAAAAAAAAAGACCTGTCAAAATGGCCGGCAAATACTTTCAGAGACTCAACGGCCATCTCGCGCATGCGCGGCGATATAGAATTGTCTCAGTAGATATCGAAGTGCCTGGTAAACCCACTGGAAATGTTAGACACCTTAGCCTTCGTTAATATATCCAACTGGGAGAAAGAAAACACTGAGGTCATATGAGATCTTTGACACCATCCAATGATATTGAAGGGTTCTTCTTTTTGGAAACTGTTATCGTCCAAGTTCTTTGTACCACGGTGATGGTCCAAGGTTAGAACAAATGAAAGAATAACACGAACTCAGGTATGGAATACAAAGATATATTACAACAGAAATGTAATATAAAGAAGTAGAAGTATTAGTAATGACTATCAGATTTGGTTAGAGTGAACTATGTTGTCTCTACAAGTATCACTATTCCAATGTCCTTACAATATGCTCTCAATTATCTCTCCTCGTCTTACAATATCCTCATACCTCTTGAGAGGCGCAGTAATTATAATGTCAGGAATAGTCTATTATTATTATGGGTAAGTTCCCATAACAGAAACCCACTGTCCTTGTTCCGATATTGAGATTACCACAGTGCACTGTCTTTCCCCACTTAAAGAAGGTACTGACTGGGATGTTGTATAATATTTACACGCTCAATAGCTGGCTATAACCGGAAAAGTCAATCATAACCACTTATACACCGTAACACAATCATGTCACAAGTGATCTCAGAAAACATTCTGTTCCAGGTATTGTTTATATTGATCTGCCATGTTTGGACAAACTGTTCTTGAAATACACACAAAAATAGGATAGTATATTCTTTTCTTTCAGGAATTGATAATTTCATCTATCGTCCGGTTCACACACCTTCCCAGTGTTTTGAACAGGAGTATAGGTTTATCCCTTCTTACTTGTTTACGACTGGGTTTGCGGTTCCCTCGAAATAATTTTATTCTTCCGGTAGTCTCTTGTGTCCTTATCGACTTTCTTGGGTTTAAATGATTGAAAAAAATATCCAACATCCTCATCTTTTATTTGCTGTGTCTTCTGCATAATCATGACGAAGTTCTATCCTCTGTAGCTCTAAAAAATGTTTCTTCCCTCTATCATCCATCCAAATCCATGTATGTCATCAGATGTCTTTTGTACGTCTTGTGAGTATTAAATTCTCCAAGCCCTATTTCCTGATTATTTGACCCACACATCCTAGGAAATATTTCGTAATCCTAATTATTCTAAAACAATAAATTATCATTAATTTTTTTATGGAAAAAAAGATTTAATCGTGTCCTGACCCCCACGCCAACCCCCAAAATATCTATGTGACATAGCGTCATATAGATATAAAGTGTCCTCGCCCACACAGGGGTTTGAACACAGATCACCAGAGAGCAAACACAGGCGATCCTATTTTCAATAACTAGATCACGTGATAATAAAGGAAATGTTTATATGGGAATTAGCGCGGTGTCTAATTGATCACTATTTCTACACTATCCTCTATTACTATACGGATCAATATTTCTACACTATCCTCTATTACTATACAGATCCCTATTTCTACACTATCCTCTATTACTATACGGATCACTATTTCTACACTATCCTCTATTACTATAAGGATCACTATTTCTACACTATCCTCTATTACTATACGGATCACTATTTTTACACTATCCTCTATTACTATACAGATCACTATTTCTACACTATCCTCTATTACTATACGGATCACTATTTCTACACTATCCTCTATTACTATACGGATCACTATTTCTACACTATCCTCTATCTCTATACTATTCACTATACTATTTCTCTATACTGAGCAATATACGGATTGCTATTCGGTGGTTACTACTCGCGCGAGTATTATCGAGCAAGTACTATGAGTGCAAGTGTTATTGGAAGGCTTCTGACCCCAGTATTGTTCAACATCCTTACTATAGTTGTATCTGCGATTACAAAGTCTCTACTACGACGAGCATTACGAAAGGAACAAAGAGTATTCTTTGACATTACAAAAGTAGCAACGAGTGTTCGTTGACATTACAAAGCATGATCACTGAATATGCAACTCATACTACTGCAGAAATTCGGTCACTATGCCTTTACATGGGCCAATGCTTCTACGGGAGTGGCCCAGGCTTGCTGGGACATTTTATCGAATCACCGTCTCTAGAATGATTGCCAACCTCGGTTATGGAACACAGTCTATACATTCTATTTAACCCATAGTAGGGGGGAAATAGGTAGATTTATACATTTCCCAGTGGTCTCCGAGCGTAAGGTATTATAACAAACCTGACTGCAATTGGAACTTGGGTCTTAGATTTCCAATTCCGAGCCGTTATCCATTTTACCGCCGGCACATCCAAGCTTACAGATCCTGATAATTCCCAAGAGATCACCCAACTAGGTGCTGACCATGGGCTTACGGTCATATCATGTTGAAAAACCGGTTCCCGTACGATTAACATGTTAAGCAACGTGGAACCTGGTCAGTACCTAGATGGGTGACCGCTTGGGAATACCAGGTGCTGTAACGTTGGAAGTGCGGTTGGCATACTGGATAATGGCTCGGAATTGTTAATTGGAGAGCCGTGTTCCAATTACAGTTGGGTTCGTTATATTCACTTACGTGCAAATACCCTTGAGAAAGGTATGAATCCCTCTCTTCTCCCCAGTTATGGGTTAATTAGTAATACTTGTATCAGTAAACCCATTACCATCTAAAATATTATTGCCTACGAAATATTTAGATTCCGGAATTAAATAAATCATAGAGGTGTTAATATGACGCGGAATAAAAACAACCAACCAACTGACAGGTTAACTATCCCTAGCTATGGGTTGCTTAACTTTGATGATTGCACGAGAACCTGGGCTTCAACGTGATATAGACGTAGGCCTATATTCGTTTAAAACTCAGCAATATAATTTAGTATTTTATGATAGTCGGATACGGCATTGAGGTGGCAGTCTTCTATGTAGGTATTTTTACATAGGCTCGAACGAGAATCGTTTGTTTTCCTTTGTGAGTTGGCCGACATATAGCGCTGCCAAGACTCATCAGTATTTAGATGCAGGGCTTCTTGGGAACACCGAGACAGTGGATTTCACATATTCATGAAAAGATTCAGATCATTAACAGTCGCGTCAGTGACTTGCCAAGAGACTACTCGAATCGTACGAACTGCAGGGAGTCTCCCAATTATATTGGCGAATTTTTGTCATTTGATTAATTCTGTTTATGCTAAGAGTCTACATAATGACGCACAAACTATTTGTAACTAGAATTAATTGCATAGGTACCATCAGATTTCCAGAAACTGTAAAATGAACCACCTGATCCGATTATAACTCAACTGTAATCGTTGTCTTAAGACCAATGAACAGATATGCATTTTGCATCGAGGCATTTACCTATTGATTTTGTCGACATGTAATATTTCAATAGTATTCTTGTATATAAATTCGTTGGCTGACAACAATATCAGTTTGCTCTGATTTAAATCGATATTTTATGAAAATAAATTAGGAGTTAGATGCCAGAGCTTAGACAATAAACTGACATAAATATAGGATGATAACTCTCTGTTTTATATATGAGTGGCCCGGCAAAAGTTCTGACTTAACACCCTGTGACTATTCTTTGCGGTTAGTTAAAGAGCAAGTCTACTATACCAAACCAGGACTTTGGAAGATCATGAAAGCCACAAGAGTTCCTGGTGAAATCAGTTGACAAGATTCCTGGGCTGCTTGAGAAGCTGATAGCGAAATCTGGTGCCCATATCGATTTTTAAATAAAACCTGATGTTAAACGTTTTTCCACTCTTATCCATTTGTTGGAAAAACTATAGGTAATAAATAAATCCTAATTATTTTAAAATGGGGAGATACATTTTAATCACACTGTATATAAAAAAATAATTTCGAAAATATTCTTGCTTGCAAAGATGATGTATTAAGATTGCGTCTATCTATAAAAGGCAGGATGTATGTGTGTGTGTAGTATCTAAAAATCCGTCTAAAATTGCATGGCCGCAATTTTAGACGGATTTGCACCAAAATTTACATGCACATGGTCCAACTTAGCGGGAAGGACAAAACCGACTTTGCATTTCCCAACTCCCATCGATAGTGGAAATAATCGATTTTTTCATGCTTCTACTGTCCAGAGTGAGAACCAATAGCTGGCTGCCACGAATAGGCAGGAAGATTCTATTGACCAGCGTGAGAGCCAACAGCTGACTGACACGAATGTTAACTAACATGCTAGCATGCAAAAAAAAGAAAAAATCGGTAGCTGCATTCGTCACAAGTGGGAAAAATTTAAATCTGCATGGCACTTTACTCCAATTGGCTCATTCGCTTGCTTAAACTCAACGTTGATTATGATTCCGCAGAACTTGGTTCGGAGTGAAAAAGTATTTGTTGTTAACATTCTTTTTTCATTCGGTTTTTCCAGTTACGAGTCCTTTTTTAAAGCTGATCGTTTTGTGTTCATTTTGTTTAGTTCTTTTTTCGTAACAGATTTAATGTTTAGTATAGAGATTAGAAAAAATTTGCAGTGTGAGATCGGCAAGAAGTAAGGCATGTAGCAACATCAGCACGGCAAAGGGCACTCCTTTAAAGGCAAGGAAGGGAAGTCAAGTGATAGTGATTGCTGTATGAGCCGCACGATTTTTGAATTAAGCACGGGAAACGCCGAGCCATGCTGCTAGTATAATATAAAGAAGTGCCAGTTTCCGAAGATAAGCAGCGCGCTAAGTAAAGGCTGAAACGTGGTGGAGGGGATCTCTCTAAATAACGAATTTTCTAATATGGGTTCAACTACCTGATTGACTTGGTCCGAAAGTATTATTCTTACGGAATATTTCATTATCCAAAATGGCGTAAAGCAATGAAGTATTTATCGTTAATTTATATGGGGAATAGTTTTGATCGTTGCAAGACCGAAAAGATAAACTTTCGCTGAATGTGCAACTCACACGACTGAAAACATTCAGTCACTTTCATGTGCCAATGCATTCCCACGTGTGGTTCAAACTTTCTGAGAGATCTTAGCGAGTCACGGTTTCTTGAATGATTGCCAACCAACGCTATAGATCCCCATCTGTCCTGCTAAATAGGTAATCCACATCTTGGAGGTGGGGGGGGCTTAGAGAAGAGATGGATTTATACTCTTTCCAAAAGGCATTTGCTCGTAAATGAATATAATGAACTGGACTTCTAATGAACTGTAATAAATTATTCCACACGCACGTCCTTGAACAGTGATACACTAATTATAGTATGGTTTAAAATTTATTAAAGATGCGTAGGTTTAGAACAGATTTTAAAGGTGGCTTGCGTGACTACAAATAAGTGTTTAGGGCTAATCATTTAAGCCTACTGTCAGATTTCTATTCTTGCACATCAGACACGGACGAACAATCCAAGGAGTAAATTCCGTCAGAAATTGCCTAAAGATCATTTCAGTACAAGTAATAAGATCCGAGCTTTCGACTATCTTAAGTCATCATCAGCGTAAGTAAAGACACTTGGTGATTTTCGTAGAACTAGTGGGTGTCGTGACGTCGTCGGCCCACGTTAGCATCCGAGCATCGGGATCGCCATCCTTTCCCCTTGTTCCTGGTGGAGATGGTTGTAAAGGCTCGGCCGACTCTTGAAGAGTCGTGATTAGGAGGTACAGTGCACTGTGTGTGGTGGATGCAGTTGGGCGAGACGGGGCTTCCTCGCAACACGTGGTACATCCTCTTCATATTGATGGTTGGACTCGATCGTCTTGCGTTGTAACGTAAGTAAAGTGTGACGTGTATTCATCCAGAATTATACAACATTTCACCATACTTGGCAGATAAACAGTTATCACGTGTAGGATATTTAATAACAAAGATGATGGAAACAAAATGAAAAAAAAAGAAGAATGAATTTGGCTAGATTATCTACCCAAAACACATTGTGTGTGTGTGTCTCTCTCTCTCTCTCTCTATATATATATATATATATATATATATATATATAAGACAGGATGTGTGTGTGTAACGAATCCACGGCTGCAATTTTCGACGGATATGCACCGAAATGTACATGCACATGCTCCAAGTTAGCGGGAAGGCCAAGACCGACTTTGCATTTCCCAACTCCCATCGATAGTGGAAATAATCAATTTTTTCATGATTCTACGGCAGTTTTCATGTAGTTTGCGCCCATTTTCTAGTGACCAGAGTGAGAGCCTATAGCTGGCTGCCACGAATAGGCAGAAAGATTCTATTGGCCAGCGTGAGAGCCAACAGCTGACTGACACGAATGTTAACTAGCATGTTAGCATGCAAACAAAATCGATAGCTGCATTCATCACAAGTGGAAAAATTTAAATCTGCATGTCACTTTACTCCAATTGGCTCATTCGCTTGCTTAAACTCAACGTTGATTCTAATTCCGCAGAACTGGGTTGTATGTGAAAAAGTATTTGTTGTTAACATTCTTTTTTCATTCGGTTTTTCCAGTTACGAGTCCTTTTTTAAAACTGATCGTTTTGTGTTGATTTTGTTTAGTTCTTTTTTCGTAACAGATTTAATGTTTAGTATAGAGCTTAGAGAAAATTCGCAGTGTGAGATAGGCAAGAAGTAAAGCATGTAGCAATATCAGCAGGGCAAAGGGCACTCCTTTATGGGCAAGGAAGGGCAAAAATATTTTATGTCAAGTGATAGCGATTGCTGCATGAGTCGTACGATTTTTTAATCAAGCACAGGCAACGCCGGGCCAGTCTGCTAGTATATATATATATATATATATATATATATATATATATATATATATATATATATATATATATATATATATTGTTAAACTTAACAGACAATGAATGTCTATTATGTTTGATCATGTGTCGTCTAAACTTCGTATAGGTTCTTTAATTTCAAGAGAAAATAAAAACAAAATCCTACCAATATTTAGATATTCTTATTATGCTGTTCCTCGATGAAGCTTTCTGCTCACAAGAGCCAACTTCAAAGTGGTTATATGGACATTTCAGCAAAGACCTTCATCATCAAAGAGGATTTCCTGATATGTTAACATACAAGTTTGTCATACGACGATGATGAACATTAATGTTTTTGTCTTTATTTTCTATCGAAATTAAAGCAACTATACTAAGGTTAGAATGGCTCATGATGACACCATAGACACTCGTTGTCTATTATTCAACAATATACGTTTGAATAATGATCTGCTGCCCCAATGCAATATATATATATATATATATATATATATATATATATATATATATATATATATATATATATATATATATAATTTATTTGTTTAAACGCTATTTTTAATTGGATATTGATATTGGATATTTGAGTAGATGCTCACTTATTTACATCTAGCGGCCTGATATTCGAGAAATCTTGTTAAAAATCTTTAAAAAAAATTAAAAAATAACGTTTAAACAAATAAATTAAAAATCTGTCGGATTTAATCTATTTCCTAATACATACGCACGCATGCACACACATTATATATATCTATATCTATATATATATCTATATATCTATATATATATATATATATATATATATATATATATATATATATATATATATATATATATATATAAGGAAAATGTGTGTCTTTTAAAAATCGAAATATTTTTACTTAAAAATAAAAAGCTTTTAGCGAGTCTTAACCAGTTGCCATCAACGTCTATATGATAGATAGGCATAAAATTGGTATAGATAGATAGATAGATAGATAGATAGATAGACAGACAGATAAATAGATAGATAGATAGATAGATAGATAGATAGATATGACCTGCTTGAAATAAGATGAATATTTTTATGAAATCACGTACGAAAATCAGTCAAATGTTTTCTATTATCGAATATAATGGAGTCTTTCTATCGATAACTTTCACAAAAATAAGTTGGTTCTGATGTAATTCAATTATAAAGGCCACTAGACTTCAAAATGGCAAAACTTGACTTCTTTAGAACGACTCTTTATTTTTCTTTCTCTCTTCTCTTCTTTTATGTTTTCTTATTAAATATTTCCATTACTGAAACTGGATACTAACAGAATCAACTGGATGAAGTAATCGCATTCTGTTCGTCTGGTCTTTGTCGTTGTGTTGTCGTTACTGAAAATGCACATGGCAGCTTGTAGACAATGATGAACACACGTGGTTTACCACAGATTCATTTAAAACTTACCATCATTTACTCAATACTAGATACGGGACATGGATCAGTTATGATAAATTTAGTAGAGTAGATAAGGAAATTGAACATAGACTAGACTGCAATTTTCTGTCGGCATGGTAGGAGTACTCCCCGAAAAATAGCAGAATGTAGACGAAAGAATGTTGCTAACCAGACAGATATCACATCAATGGTTCTTGAAAAGGACAAAGAAGTCGAAAGTATTACAACAAAACTATGGCGCTACATTAACTTCGTGCAGTTTATCCTCAATTTCGAAAGTCATACTTCACACATTACTGAAGAATACATTAAAAAATGAACGACATATTGATATGATTCCTTCGCTACATAAGAGTGCGTATGTTTCAAAAACGAGAGCCGAAACCATCCAAATAATTATTAAAATTAAGTTAAATTGAGGTGTTTAGTCCCGTTTCATCTTCAAGCGAAATTTTAGGAATAAGCTATCTCTCGGTTTACGTGTGTTTTCAGGCATGGCCCGTTACAACATTCGTTATTGTGGGAGTGGCTAGACTATTTTTCTTCGTTAAGTGGTCAGAGAGTTAATTCTTATAAATAGATTCATCATCTTCTGAGAGGTTTTGCTAAGGTTGGGTAGGGTATCTATTTCAAGGCTAATGTTTGCGGTCTTCCTTTAGTTGGTTCCCAGTGAGGGATATTTTTATGGCGCACCTACAAGTCGTTATGTGTCGGGAGGATTGTTTTATTATTGTACATCTGATTATCTATTTATTTATTTGTTTATTCAAGTGAGTGTTTTATATATAAACCGTATTGCATTGAATTTCAATTTGTTTTTCTTGTTTTTTGACGACTACAGAAAGGCTTTTTCGTATATGAAAGAAGGATTGCTGCCTAAATACACACACACACACACACACACACACACACATATATATATATATATATATATATATATATATATATATATATATACAAATGTTTAGAGGTACAAAAATTATATACAATTTTAAAAACAAGGAATTTATTGATTTTAATTTTATTAGTCTCTAAGGCCCTTTCAACCAACATCTCATCAAGAGACAATCGTTGGATCATTAATTAACGAAAAGAATAGTAACGAAAATAAAGAGCAAAAAAAGGGGGAAACACGCTAAAATAACAAACAAGTGTATCTACTTGTAACGAGGGGAGGGGAAATAACGTGTAAATAAATTAGCGAGGGACAGTTAAAATAAAGTATCCCCCAACAGATTAAGGGACTTTACAAATTCTTTCTGCCGGCAGAGAGAAGGTTTCCTTAATCCTATACAGACTGATTCCAAAATCTTCAAATGATTGTTGGAATCAGCCAATATTTATCGATCCACCCACGAGGATAGAATGTGGCACAAGGCCGGTTTAATGTGGGTATCTCTGAGCCCGTAGGCTCGGCCAAAAATATAGCCTTTTTGAACCTGCCTAGACGGGTTCAGGCCCTGTCAACCTCCCCGGACGAAACCTTGCCCTTCGTCAAAGCCTCGTCCGGGTTCCTCTCTGCTAATGCAGAGAGTTCGACAGATGCCGATTGTTGGAATCAGCCGTATGAATGATTTTAAACCACTCTTTTTTATACGACTTGACACAGGCTATATTCTCAAGTAAGTGTTGAGCAATAGCCGATTTCATATTTATGTGGGGAAGATAACACATTTTCTCTATCTTACCAAGTCGTATTTTGGAAGGTACATGCTGGTTGATTCTAGTTTCCAAATGCAAGGTTGTACGCCATAGCTTCATTAAGCAGGTTAGCAAGTCGGTTGCTGGTTGTTTTCCATCTGTTGCTTTATGTTGCATTTTTCGAACTAGGTCTGTGTTTCCGTCGTTTCGCAACGATGAATTGCCCTATATCAAATTGAGTAATTTCGTATATGAGTTTAATTGCCAGTGTGCTGCTTGTTATGTAGGGCGTACAACCTTGCACGGCAAAGGGCACTCCTTTAAAGGCAAGGAAGGGCAAAATTTTTTTAAGTCAAGTGATAGCGATACGTGTATGACTCGTACGATGTTTGAATCAGCACGGGCACCGCCGGGCCATGCTGCTAGTATATATATATATATATATATATATATATATATATATATATATATATGATGCATGAACATTGGAAAAAGTTCTCGTGGGACGCGTTTTGTCACTTAGGATTTCATCGGACTACATACGCGCACGAACTAGAGATGATGGGAACTTTTAATTTAGAATTTTTCTGTGTCTTTTATGTGTTATAATCAAACTAATTTCATTTAGATTGTCTTTCTTTCTACAGGTTAGGAAGTGTGAGAAAAGAAACTGTTGGGGTAGAAGTGGTGGATGCATTTAACTATTTCAATGGTATAACGGTGGGACCAAGATGCCAATCTAATATCACGCCTAAATTCATGTATTCGGGGTACCAAGGAAGTAAAAAAGCTCATTAGTGCAGTTGCCATGAAAATATTTGTACAAAATTCAGAGGGAAGCCACGTCACATTGGTGAGAATGTGGGTGAAGTCGATATGACAGGTCAGGGTCGATTACATTTCAGATCCTTCTTTGGATTTTGTCAAGAAACTCGAGAGGTAGAGCCGAAGCAACACACCATATATGTACAAGATCGATTCTAACGAGAAAAACCTCTGGCACGGCACAGTGAGTCAACTATCCTTGCAATAGATGCAGCTATTAATTACACAAGCTCTCTTACCACATTATGTGTCCAAGAAGTTTCATCTGTCTCTTCGTAATGAAGGGTCCTTTTTACATTTTTCTTTAGATTTCTTTACATAAACGCTCCATCAATAATAACTTTGGGTCTAATGTACTTTCCTGGGAGTTATTGAGAGGATAGTAACTGTCAGGTTTCAAATAATTCTAGTATGAATGCGCTCTATCTCTGATAAAGAGCATCTTACCCATAAATGTAGTATACGTTGAACCAATGTTTTTATCACTAATATATGTATCAAATTCTGATTATGTGTCCGTTTTGTTTTCATTATCATTAACACTTCTTTACCTAAGCACTCCATCGATGGTATCCTTCTGCAAGACCACATTTATGTTGCTGCAATTGCTTTCATCTGTTTTTCCAGTATTCGCAGTTATAAAAGTGGATTGATATTACATAATATTTCATCTCACTTTTTTTTGTTTCTACCGAAATTTTCTTGTTTCCCAACACTTTGCTTAGCTTGTGAAAAGCGTCCTTTTCTGTTCAATGTGCGTTACAGACAGGCATATGTATCATCAAGATCTTCAGGGTTCTCGTTCGGCTCTGGTAGAAGACATTATTTTGGCAATTCTTCAGTGGATCAAGAGGTGGCTTCGCAATCCATGTCGGAGTGTGGAGCAATCAGGAGACTGGAAATCGGTTATTGCCATTCATGCGTAATTTTCACGATCGCGCTCTTCTTTTTGAATCTTCTTCTTCCAGATTTTCAGGCATTTGGTGGCCAATGGTTCGCCAACGTGATTGGTCAGCAGCACGTACCTCCAGATCAGTTGGTTTGATCTTTCTACCAGTGTAGGCTAGTTTAGATCGTATTTTTGTAGTTTTTTTTTTGGGGGGGCGGCTCTGATTTTCCGTACAAAAGTCTTCTTAGAATGCGGTGTGGATATAGTGGACTCTCCCGTCGAGATTCGACGTATGAAGGTCAAGTAGATCAGTTCCCAGGAAACCGACAGACCGACAATGGTACATGAGATTTGATTAGAGTGGTGAAGGTTTCATGCAGGATCATCCACACTTTTTGAAGGGACGAATACAGAGACCTGGTGCACTAAGTGTCACAAGGTTCCCAAACGACCCTCCTTCAGAGTTGTCCTTCTCCTAGACCAGTTGCCATCCAAGGCTATAGAACCCAGTCTGTCCTGCTATTTTACCCATAGCTGGAGGAAGAAGAAGAGGATTCATACCTTTTCCAAGGGTATTAGCACGTAATGGATTGGACTGGAATTCGAACTCGGATCTGCGATTCCTCAATCCAAGCCACTATCCATTACTCCACCGTGCCTCCTAAGTCGACTTAGAATGCGGTATATATATATATATATATATATATATATATATATATATATATATATATATATATATATATATATATATATATATATATATATATATATATATATATATATATATATATATATATATATATATATATATATATATATATAAACTGAAGTTGTGCACCAACCTTGTCCTACTCCGAAGCAATTGCGTGGTGTGAAACAAAAATCATCAGTCTATAAATTTCCAGAGGGACCACTGAGAGTACTGAACTGTGTAATGTCTTTCACCTATCTTGGTAGCAAAGTCAATTACAGTGGAACTTTAGATGATGATGATATGATATCAGATTGCTAAGGCTACCAGTGTTTTCGACAAACTTCACCATCGCTTGGGGAATGGGCCGGGTATCCGACTGGATACGAAAATTCGAGTTTACAGAGCTGTTGTACTTGCCATCCTTTTGTACGGCTCAAAGTCATGGACTCCATACAGGTACTATATACGCCAGCTAGATGTTTTCCATAAAAGTTGTCTGCGTGCAATCTGTGGAGTTAAGCTTCAAGATAGGATATCTAACGTAAACCTGTTTAATAGGTGTAATATTGGAGGAATCGAGACTTTTATCATACAGTCTAAGTTACGCTGGACTGGTCATGTCTTGAGAATGTCTGACGACAGTATACCCACGATCCTAATGTACAGCCAGTTAGATCAGAGCTACAGGAATGTAGGACGCCTATGGCTAAGATACAAAGATAAGCTGAAAAGCAACTTGTCAGCAGTTAATATATCACATGACACCCTTGAGCGCTTAGCTTTGGAGCGGTTAGAATGGAGATCAACGTGTTTTAGTGGATTCAGTAATTTTCAATCTCCTTGACTGAATCATCTTCAAGAAGCGAGAGCAACATCTAAAAGGTCAGCTAATCTAACAGTGATCTCATCTCACAATTCTCACACCTGCTCCATATGTGGCCTCCTTTGTAAATCACTAGCGGGTCTTAAATGCCACTTAAGATTATCGCATAAATTTCATAACTGAATCAATAAGCTGGCAGATCCTCATACGTCGAAACCGACGGGAGAGTCCATTATATATATATATATATATATATATATATATATATATATATATATATATATACCGGATATAACAGCGAATTTGTCCAAATCGTGTAATAGCATAATTATCCATCCCATAAAATATTTAACATCAAAAAGACCACTAAACTAATTGTTTTTCTCTTTTCTAGGTTTTGATAAGATATTTAGACATCATGATTACCTTTTGACGGAAGAATCACTGAAAAAACTTTTTCTGCTAAAAACTGAGCAGGTAAAAATGGTTTTGGGTCACACCTATTGTTTCCCCAACTGAGCAAAGGTGAGAGGAAAAGCATCATTTAGACCTTCAGTAATGGTAGCAGCATTCATACTCTGGTAGGTGAGAGGCGGCAATTATCGGGTCAGAGGTGACAGGTGCGCGTGGTTGTGCAACTGGTCGTCTTTGTACGATGCGCTGTTCACGATCTGCGAGTCAACAAATTTTTCCGCCGCTGACGCTCGTCGTCTTCCGGTTTCGCGCCTCGCGCTTCGTTCGCTACGGGTCTCCGCTCACGGCGCCACAACCGCTACATCGGTCCGCGAGCATAATGACCCCTCTTTCTTCGTGGTGTGCCACGGCTTCAGAGCTCGTCTTCGGGTAATCGGTGCGTGTAGATCTCAATCTGCGTTCGCGCAGGCGGCTCGCACGCGCAGGCGCTCGCACGTGCGCCCGTCCCGCCCATTGCTCAACGTCTTTCTCGGTGTGGGGGCGTTCGTCCGGCAGCGAACGTTCGACTCGGAACTGGTACGGACCGGGAGAATCAGACTCTCTAATTAAAACAAAGCATGGTGTGGCCGGTCGACCCGTACAGATACGATGCAATTTCGGCCCAATTATCGTTGCACAAACATCCAACGATAAGTTTTCGTAGCAAGCGATTAGTTTTACGAAGTGGATTTCGCGGCACCCTGCGCTCCGGGTTTTCTTTCAGTTATCCATCTCAAATCAAAGGTGAGAGACGAAACGCATACCTTTCCAAAAGTATTTGATCGAAAACGAACGCAATGGCATCAGTTTGAATTTGAAATAAACAAGCCCATCCTAGCTCGCCGCAGCGTAAACCGCTATGCAAAGTACACTCCCTATATATCTAAACCAAGCATATTCGTTTGATCTCATTTCAGTGTGACGTGGCATTTAAAATGTAGCTAATTCTAGTATCAGGTAATGAAGTTAGACTTATTAGCTTAAAACGGCCACCTGCGTATCTTATTCAATGCAGATGACATAAGAGGTGTTAAAATTGTAGATTTTCTTTTAGAGGTGGCGCAGAAAATGTATGTCAAAAATGTATTTTTGTCATCGAAAATTAATTTCTACATCAGATGCATTTTTCATCTTGAATAACTTTCACAGCTGACATGAGGTAAGTTCATACTGTTTTGCGATACGTCCAATAAAATATTTTTCTTTTTAAATTAGAAATATCATTAACACAGAATGTGATAAGCGTTAAGAATATGCAAGTGTTAAAAATTTATCTTGAGAAGTCAATAACATCCTAAATGTTAATGGGTTCAGGCAGAATTCGATTTTTTTTTTAAATTTCCATTTATAATTTGTATAGTTTCAAAAAGCATAGAACATGACAGTTTTTGTCGAAAAAAAAAAAAACTGATGTAAATGTCCTATAAGCGACCGGCTTTTCGATTGTTCCTCATCAAGGATAATCGTTGATGAATTTAAATGATTAAGCAATTGTGGTGACATATTTCCATTTCTAAATTTTAATATCAAAAGAAGGAGAATAGAAAAAGTGTAATAAAAAATGTCACGTTAGGAGATATAAAAATGGTAGCGTATAATGGTATATGTTTGTTTGTTTATCGGCCTATCAACTTAATGGCGAAATTTAATTTTCTTGGAAGCTTTGAAGTAATAAAAATATATGTTATTCTGCTCTCACAATTGAATACATGATAAATGATGCTCAGCTTTTATGCGTATACACCAAATTATTTGAAACAAAAACAAATAATTCCGTTATTTTTTACCTTTTTCGTATTTTTCGAATGAAATATGACCCAGTGTACATGCTAGTACTTCGTATATTCATTCCACGAAGTCGTTCCTTGCTGATTGACCACAGATTGTCGATTGGATTTAAATCAGGGGAGTTTCTGGGCCAGTCTATAGTACTTTGATTTGCTTACTGGTAAAGCTTGCCAGTGTGTTCGTGCTGTGTTACAATGTCAGTTCACTTACTTGGACGTAGGACAACTAATTGACAGTAGTGACAATAGTGTCTGGGCCAGATAAAAAATTGGTGCATTCATGGATGACGCAATAGTTTTCAAGACCAAATAAATTTCATCACACATCTCGAAAATCGATTCATATTACTGCACAGCACTGCAAATAGAAATCGATTTCACCCACTCATTCCAATGGGTTTAAAACTATACGTATGGTGAAAGAAAGGAAACTAATGCGATTTTTTCAATAAATTTGCACAATGGTGTACATGTTAGTGTGCGTATGGTTACTCTAGGTGGTGATACGTGTGTTTATATGTCGTATTTTTGTTATTCTGTGGAAAACATTTTGATTTAAGAAACAGTGGGATATTATGTAGAGTAAAGTTCTTTCGAGTTAGCTGTTGATATCATCGCTATGCTGCCTAGACTCTTTGAATGTAAACGCAGTACAAGACTGGCGACGAGTTCTTATCAATTTACGGATAAGATGGCTAGATATAACCGTAATTTCTATGCTAACATTTTCTTTTTCTCGCATTCTCGCTTTTGGAACTCTCTTCCCACTTGATGCTTTCCAGCCAACTTTAATCTTAAATAAGTTTAAATACAATGCCAATCTCTATCTAATGTCTATCTGATTACTCTTATTTTGTTCATGCACCTTTGCGATGTTTCTGTTTCTAACTCGTCCACACCTAGTAACCCTTTCTGTATCAGTGGATTTACTACCATGCTAAGGGCGAAATCGATTAAAAAATGTTGATATGCTGTTTTTGAAAGTCTGCCATCTCACAAAAAAATCAAATAAAATACAAAGGAATTAGTAGGCCAACTTATGTAATACCAGAACGCTTTAAGAAAGAAAGAATGTTTATTTTGTATACAAAGAAACGTTCGACGTCTTGAAATACAGTTTTCAAGGGAGAAAATCGTTAGCGATATTTATTCTGTAATTATACAGGAATATGGCACAAGGCCGAAGTAGGGGAATGGGAAGAGGTCAGTCTTCTTCTGTCTTAATTATAATTTAGCTAGCCACAAACACTGACCCAATCGTACGAATAATATTCCTTATACCAAAACAACACATTCATATGTACCTTTCAAACTACAAACACCATAATACCTCATCGTCTCTATGAAATAACTAACTAATCTCCATATATACAAATCAATGTCTCAAACAGAATGATCAGTCTTGGTCTATCATGAATCCAACTTTTTAATTCTTTCACCGCAAGAAAGGGAATAAAGCCACTAAGACCCAAAAGATTACTGAGTGTTAAACTTTTTTTGACGTTGTATGGAAAATTGATTATGTCATTATTCTCTCTTCTAGTTACATGTGATATCCTTTTTATGTTGTTGCCGTTGTCGTAAGTCCTTACAGGATTAGATGTCTTTTATTTGATAAAAAGTCTTTGAGATTCTGTGGCCTGAGTTCACGATGTTTGAAGAAAGTTGGAGCTCGGAAAGACCTACAGACTTTATCCGTTTGAATCCATTTACAATCATTAACCTGAGAAATATCAGCAGTTGAAAGTATAAACTTGCATACAAAGCATTTAGATTTCATCATTAAGTAACCCATCGAGATTGATATGCCGCTAAACAAAATCAACCATGCAATCAAGAAACGAACCAAAAGATATATCAGATATTTGGATGGGCTGGTACCACGAGTTCAGTATCTTCCCTAAGGAATGATGGAGTCTTATCCTCATTTCTTTCAGAACAGCCTGCAATCTCTGTAAGAGAGTTCGATCCTGTTTTCAATCATTAACTTGAGAAAATGGTTTTATATAACTGGTAATTTTGATATTACTGAAAGAGCCGGATGCAGTGGATGTCGACTATATGGTAGTCTAGATCTAACGAATTCTTCAGGCAATATCTTGGACGTGTAACATCTTTGCTGTGTTGGACAAAAGTACACCTAGCGCAGCCTATCCTATATCTCCCGTATATGTACTTGTGCGTGGTAGTGGTCGATAGTACCATATTCTTCCTTCGTTTGTATCGACCACGGGATGGAGGATCGGTAATGTTTGATCGAATATCAGAGAGAATTGAAAATATACTACCCAAATTTCTCTCACAATTAAAGTGACTTCAGTATTCACCACAAAGAGTGGTTAGTCCATTCGACTCGAACAATACCGATGAGGGAGGCAGATATTGCAGGGAATTCTCCATCGCCTTTGAACAAACCTAGATCATCGAAGAACGCACCTACGTTCCGGACGCGTCGGGACTGCAGGTGAAACTGGCAAATGCATAGCAAAATTCCCCCCCATCCCGATCGGGACGTCAGACCATTCCATATTCAGTGTCAAGATTGATTCTAAACTATGGACATCTCCTTATTTACCGTTCTATAAAACGATTTTTTGCTATTCGAAGTCACACTGGGGCAGTCTTTGGCCGTATATGACGGAGACTCCTTCCTCAAACGTATTCAAAAACATTTTTGCTGCCTCCATAAGTGCTGTTCTAATCTCCGAATGGATTATTTTTTAGAATGGAGTGTTTTATGCAAAAATTAAAAAATTAAAAAAAATAGAAAGAATTAAAAAAATAATTAAAAAAAAAAATAAGTTAAAAAATAAAATTAAAAAATTAAAAAAATCTCTCAAAAACCAAACAATCAGCTCTGGTTCACCCCTTAATACGCTGCAGCCATAGCGCACCCGTACCATGGCTTCAATATCTTCCGAAAGGAGTGGTTCAGTCTGGTTCTTTCAGTGACAGAGAGTTCTGGAAAACGCTATGTGCAGCTACGCGCAAACTGTCGAGGCTAAAGTTGAAAATAAATAAAAAAAACATAACGAAATTAGTAACAAAGGTAATGTGGTTTGCCCACTATTATAAATGGCTCTGGGGTCATCTCTTTCTCGGCAAACAAGACGAAACTCTTCGCCCCGATATTTGCTTCAGATTGGAGGTTTACAGGAGCATGGAACGACCTCTTAACTGCTGTTGTTCCAAGGTTAACTCTAACCCGGTGTGGTAACACGTGTTAAGTCCCAAATATGGCAGAATAGTAAACCCCCAAACAAAAATCTAAAAGTCATTGCGATAAGAAAATTACAAACAATGTATTTTTATAGTAAATATGCCAACAATATATTTTTATAACAAAATAACCAACATATTTTATAGCAACATGACATTCAATACAATACTAAAAATAATAATCAATAATACATTATTGTAGTGAAATAACCAGCAATACATATCTAAAGAAGTTTACTAACAATACTGTTATGATTTGCCTGTCTCTCTGCGTAGTAGTAGTATAGTTCTCTGTGTCCTGAATAGCAACCGGTTTTGCTTGGCATAGCCACCCTATGTTCGCCAGTTGTTCTCTATACTTGTCTATCTAATTTGCATACGATACTACAAATGAATTTTATCACCTACAAATTATATCTGAAAACATACCTATACACTGAAAATATAAAATTATGTACAAAATATCAGCAGTTGAAAGCATAAAATTGCGTACAAAACATTTAGATGTCGGCATTAAATAACCCACATAGGTTGATATGCCGCTATGCAATCATGATTATGGCATGTTATGAAGAACGATATAAAGTACTAACAGACAAAAAAAAAATCACAGCGTCTCAGATCTGAATTGATATTCAAAACCAGCGAAACAAATGCAATACAATGTAATGACAAAAGTACGCAGGTGTAAGCTTTAAGAACGCTTTATTCAACTCACAATACAATGTTCACGTATATTGTCCTTTTATAGTCCCAGTAAACAAAAATGTCTCTCTCAAAGAGGAGAGTAACAAAACAAGGGGAGACCACTCTTGATTATTCATAACACTGAATCAAGCAGTGAAACAATAACTAGCGTTATAGAGACAAAATAAAGAATAGTCAGCAGATATCCTGTATCAGCCAAACAATGATCACTTCATGATGATTCTAGCTGGAAAGGAGGCAAGAAATCGGAAAGGGAGTTTCACAGGCGAGAAAAGAAACTGTTAGAATATGATGTAATGAATATGCATACACCTGAGTTTCCCCTCACAGTAATATGATTGGCTGGTGTCAGCCATAAATACGGACTGATGTGGAGGTACAGGAATGCCTATTGCCTACGCCTATTGCCTACCACTACGACGAGGACCAGCCCATTACGGCGACCTGCTAGATTGTCCTACCCGGTTACGGTAGCACAAAACCACTTTACTACTTCGAATAAATATATCCCTTTCCGGGACATATCAGAATAGAAGAGACGCTTGTATCTAGCTTAAATAGTTTAATAGTAAAACGGTGAAACGTTGTTACCAATCTAGTAGCACGCTTAAATCCATGCAGACGAAGCACTAAAGATAAAATCTCATCAGAAAAGTTGCCATGAAAATATTTGTAGAAAAGACAGAGGAAAGCCACGTCACGTCGATGAGAAAGAATCTGAAGTCGATATGTAAGATCAGGATCAGTTATAATGCAGGCCCTTTTCTGAATACCCTCAAGAATCTCGAGATATACAGCAGGGACGCCAAACCACATAGGGTAACAATTTTCAATATACGGACAATTGGTAAATTTATAAATGTACAAGATAGAGTCTCAAAAGAAGAAAAAAAAAAAATTGGCACGACTCATTGAACCAACATTCCAAGCAGTTGACTTAGTAATTGATTTAATACTGCAAAACGTGAGCCCAAGAAGATGTAAGGTGCTGCTTTCCTGCAGGTTAGTATCAGCCATGTTACTTGCAGACAGAAAAGTTTCGCTGTGGTTAGTAAAGCCATTGCTTGCCTCAGTTAACCATTGATTGGAATTCCTTTTCGAGAGCCAGCTTCACTTTGTCGGATCTGTCGAACTTGCTACTAAGATAGAAGGAAATAGTTGTATTAAGAGCATGGATATCGAGTTGGGAACTGATAACATTGGGAAAGTCGTTGATGATGATCAGAAACAATGTAGTTCCAAAGATACAACCCTGAAGGAAATCCTACTTTAACATGAAATGATTTAGAAGAATCACGACCTTTATTACACGATTTGTTAGGAACGATTGGATTAGTCCAAATATTCTCCCAGACAAACTGTACCCCTTGAGCTTGTATAGAAGGGCAGCATACCAAACCCTGTCAAACGCCTTTGAGATATCTAGAGCCACAGTTTGAGCTTCACTGTTCTTATCTAAAGCTTGATAGGTGAATTTAGTGATAGCCATTAACATGGCGGCAGTCCTCGTGAAACCGATGCCATATTGTTTACTCGAAAGGAATTTTTGGGAATTAATATGCTTAATCAATTCAGTGTTGATTAAAGCATGTACTACTCTTTAATAAACGAGGTAAGAGATTATTAGGGAAATATTTAGAGCGGTCGGAATGTTCTACAGAGTTCTTAAAAACAGGAACAACAGCAGAGGACTTCCCACAAGCTGTGAAGCAAAAAAAAAAAGAAAGAAAAAAAAGAAGCATCAAGGCTTTCATTGTAACGCTTGGAGAGAACAGGATCTAGGAGAACATTTCTTTGAGGATAATTGCAGTGATATCGTCGAATCCGCAAGCCTTTTGATGATCTAATTTGGAAATGATAGCAGAAACGATGGAATATAGGTACCAAGGCGATGCATGCGTAGACAAGAGTCCTTTCGCAAGAAAAAAGAAAGCCAGGCCCAGTAAATTCCGTGGAAGAGATTTGAAGAGTTAAGATAATTTTCACAGAGAGTTCAGATGTCTGGAGAACGTTCCCAGAGAGGCCCATTCTACACTACAGAAATTGATACGAACACCATGAATATTGTTGAAGAAATTTGAGAGGCTTGAAGAATTTTTGGCATGCTGGTTTACATTCATGTTACCTATTTGTTTTGATAATGATATAATTTTAAAGGTGAAAAAGGCCAAGAATATTAGTAGCAACAGGTAACCTGAACTGGGTGGAAATTGGTGGAGACTGCTGTATAATATGGTCACATGTGTGCCCAACGGAAGTAATTGCCGGGATACTTATCCATGTGCGATATATCACTGAAGAACCCTGATATTATGAGACTGTCGAGCAGAGCAGCCACTCTCGGCGCTACCTAAGAGTCCAAGATCCTTACTATCAGACGGGGGTCCAGCAACCTGAAAATTGCCAAACAGTAGCGTCTATACGAAGAGACGGTGACCCTAGGCAGTCATATCACCAAAAGCTCACTATCGTCACCCTTATGAAGACCGCAGAAGAAGGAACCGGAAATCTCATCCTAAACCGGAAACAAGGAATAAATATCGAAAAAAATGCCGAGGAGTATGAACCGATGTAGATCTTTTCATCTTCTGTTACAACAATATTTAACTTTTTAAGCTTGCTTGACTTTGGTATCTCCGATTCACAATTTACATGCTGCTCTGTTCATTTTGCTAACAAACAGAAAATCTTTCAATTGATATTTAGTCCTTTCTTCTCGCTTTCCTTCATTACCTTCTGTAGGAGTTCTTATAATTTCCCTTCTATCAGTATTGTGATATATGCATATTTTGTGTTGTCAAGATTGTGGTCGCCAATAATGAATGACTTGAAAATATGCCTATAAATAAAGAGGAAATTTCTGTTTGTATTCCTGAGATGAGGTAATATATTTATTTACATTATTTGCATTCTTCAGACTGTTGCCATATTAACGCAATAATAACAAAATGAGCTAAGTAAAAAAATGTATAGTGACAATAATAATGAAATATGAGCTCTGGTAAAAAATGATTCCAGAGACATTACGTTTATAAGCCTTCAAAATTCACAAACCTCAAGGACATATGTCTCAATTGCTAAAAGCGTCGGTTAGATTCAGAGATTTGTGAGTTCAATACCTGGCTAGGGGAGTAGTGAACAAAAACTTGAGTTAAAGGGAGACAACTGAGACATCTGAAAGAGTCATGGCACGTGAAACTAGAACAATCTGCCGCGGTGGACGAAATAAAAGGTTCAGTTCAGAAAAAAAGAAATGGCTGGTGCCTACAACCGCCGAAACGTGGATATGGCATTAAAGATAAAGTCAACACCCCGAACAATTTAAATAAAGAGTAAATTCTAACCCTTTTTGTTTTTAAGAATTTCCCCAGATTCGTTAGATATACATTTCTACATAACTGACTTCTACTACATCCCAAAATCGTAAAGAAAGATTTCAGTATTTACATTATTCGGACTATTGTCGCCATATTTGTCACAACGTTTCGGCCGTTGTACGCTCCGGTCTTCTTCAGGTGGTTGGAATTTCGAACTGAACCCTTTATTTCGATCCCTGGGGTAGATTGTTCTTGTTCCACGTGCCATGTTTGTCAGCTATCTCCTGCTAATTTTCTCTCTGAAAGTTCTCCACTGCCTTAACTGGGTATTGAACTCACACTCTTTGGGTTAGTCACTGGATCTAACCAACGCCTTTATCCACTGTGCCATGTGTCCTTGAGGACATCTGGGTATGAATTTGTGGGTATTATAAACTTAATGTCTTCAGCAACCATTTTTACCATTTTTATTTGCAATTTTGCTGTTATCATTCCATGATTTTACCAGAGCTCACATTGCAACTTTGTTATCAATGCTTTTCTCTGGCACTCCTTATTACTGGTTCCCATATTGTATTTATTTCTATGCTTGGTCGGCTCAGGAGATTTTTGTGGCTTAGCATATGTGCTGATTCCTTAAGTTTACGAATTTTCCAATGGTGTTCCCTATCTATGATCTCAACATGATCCCACAGGGGGCGGTGATCTCCCTTCTCTCTCCATATGTGGTCAGCCACGTCTGATTTTTCTACTTCCCCTCGCGTTACTGCTTTCTGGTGTTCTTGAAGCCTTACCTTCATGGGGCGGCCTGTCTATATTCCTTTCCGCAGCTGCACGGGATAGCGTACACACAGTCTTTAGTCATGTTCTCCTGTATGGGGGGTCTCACAAGAGAGAGATATCTGCGTAGTGTTGTCAAGCTCTTGAAGGTTGTCCTGATGTTATAAACAAATATGGCGACAAAGATGAGGACAATGAGGTAAATACTGTACATAATACCTCATCTCAGAAATATAGACAGACTCAGAAAGATTTCAGTTCTCTAAAATAGTTACAAGTTGCTGCTGTTTTGACCGCCAATGAAAAATCTCGGTGGAATTCCAATAATCTCAGTTTCCTCATTCTATAGTTTAACAAAATCATTTTGTATAACAGTTCGCACGAGCTGCATTTGTCGAGTGTCGTATGTCTACTGCCCGAATAGTTAAATCGACCAGATGTGTTTAAAGTAAGGCCGAAAATGGTGTACACTCTCTCACAAATGCCGTCAGTGAAAACCTGAATCATTACCTTCTCCCCACTCTTCAGACATGCGTTGAATAACAGGTTAGGCTAAGCTTTTCACCTTGGCGTGGTATCCAATCTAGAATAAGGAACTGAATTCAGTACCAACCTGAAGTGGGATGGGCCCTGTCAGAATATCTTTTCCTAGAACTACCACTGCAGTGGTGTGCCCGCTGTGTTACGGGTCTCCTGTCGTAAGCTGATATTTTCCTTGGCAAAAACTGAAGTTATGATCTTATCTCCATGACATTTTTCTTCTAACTTCTCTTCCCGTCATCGGAAAACCTAGGTATAAAGATCATGATGTTCTGTTTACATTTTTCTTTACGAGAAATTGTCACTATAAACGTTTATCTATCGACGACATTTTTTTAATAAATACTAACAAAAATATTGTTCGGTGTTATGTCTGTTTTTGCGGCTGAAATAAAGATCCAAACTAAAACCGGTTTCAACATTGAACGTTGGTACTCCCGTCCCACTATGATTTGGACACCTACATAGATGGGTGTGGGTGATTTTGTCTCAATCTTAATTTTTGTGTTTTTCTAGCCGAAAATAAAGGCTAAAATTTGTTTTTCCAAACAGCCCCACACCCGACCAATTCGACAAAAGACAAAAAAATTATAGATGAGTAAACAAAAACTTTTGGTAATAAGTTCCAACAAATAGGACGTTTAACATTTCCGGCGGCAGTCTTATATTCACAGGCCTCTAGCGAGAATTTGGCACCGCTTATTTGTTACACCTGTGCCGCCGGTTAGAATTGCCAGCCGCGCTTCATGATTTAGAGATAAGCAGAATGGGTGGTAGGAGATAGTTTTATTTCTAGTTAGTTAATTTGTTCTGTGTTCAAAAAACTTTCCCCAGTTGTGGTGAACGAGCCTAGAGATGCAACGTGGCGTTCTTTGTTCGGTCGGTGAAAAACTCGAAATATATTGTGCCTCCCAACACCCAATTAGATTAACTGTGATCCATGATTTTATGTTAAGGATGGTATTCAAATTATTTACAAGTCATCTTGAGTTACATAATCCATTAGGGTCGTAAGGTCATACGTACAGCAGCCATTAAAGGAGTGGGGGACAAGATAACCACAGGGAGGACATCCCTCATCAGCCAGCTCAAGGCAAGAAAGCTTAGTCTATTCTCCTATTTAACCCATAGTTGAGGAAAGAAGAGAAGTTTATGCCCTTTCCTACAGAACTGAATCAAAGACAATCAATTGGGAATGGAACCCGGTATAGTGAATTCATTTTCTGCGCAGTTTAATGTTGCATCATCCGCGCGATAAACACATAGTTCGTCATTGCTACGTCATTGGGGTCAATGACAAATTTATGCCGTCCACAGAAAATATCTGAAACTCCTGTCCGAAAGGCGGAGTTTCAGCTAGTAGGTAAAACATTCAAGTTTAAATTTCATTTTGCAGTTTTCAGACGAATACGCACAAAAATTTGACCCATGCCCAAAGACCCATCACTTTTCCTCTTACACAGATTTTATATAGATTATCAGCTTGTGAAATATTTATTTCTCTAAAAACAGAAGCCCCGTGTACAAAGACTGTCTTTATCCAGCCAGAAACGAGGTGGCAAGGACATATAACGCTATTTGTGTCCAAAAAGATGATTACTTCAGAGCCTTCTCTCATTCAGAGGTCGTATAAAGATTACTTCTGTAATTCAAGCCGGGCAAACAGAATGTCTCTTCTGTACGTGAAAGCCAGCTTGCAATATAAATTGCATAACAGGCGATATACCTTCAAATTGGAATGCTTGTGATTGATAGCATATATAGTGTCAAACAAATTACGATGTTGGAATTCGTTTAAGACGCAGAAAAACGTATTAATGCTTATATGGGTGTGTCAATAAAACTATCCCCTCACATGTAGGTGATTTTAAATTTAGAAAATTGATTGGAGAGGCCTGAGAGAGGAGTTGAGAATAATTCGGAATAGATAATATAAACGAATACTTATATTTAATTGGATCAAATCTTCACACCAAGAACGAGAAAATAATTAGAGCAGGAAAAATTAAGTGAAGATTCTGAGAAAAAATCCAATGGAATTTAGCATACAAATACATATATATATATATATATATATATATATATATATATATATATATATATATATATATATATATATATATATATCGATATATATATGTATCTATCTATCTATATTTATTAAAGACATTTTTATGTTTAACGTTCTTTTTATAGATACAAGTATTTAAGTAAATGCTCTGTTTATAATAAACAGTATTAAATAACATTTACCGGCCTGAATCTCCGAGAAATTTTCATATATATATATATATATATATATATATATATATATATATATATATATATATATATATATATATACATTCAAACAATTTTATGCAACCTTTTTCATGTTGGAACCAATTTTAAGTCACTTAAAGGTGATGTCAACCATAACACCGAAAGTGATTTTATACGTGCTCTCATCGAGAAAGATGTATTACAACGGCTTCCAGAATTTTCTGTTTTGCCTCACAATGAGTCCTATATAATATTTTGGCGTTATCTCGTCGTTGGTGTAACTCGTAGTGTTGGCAAGGAAATGTCAACCATTTTCTTTTTTATCTTCGAGTCTTTGTCTTTCTTTGACATTAAACAAAAACAAAACATGATGATATATGTATATAATCTTCAACGCGTAGATAATGAATCGTTGTCATTGGCAGAACTAGTTACATATAATTGTGGTGCTCATCGACATTTCCTTCTGTGTGAAATGAGTCCTCTGTTGGATTTGAAGAGACGTCCGCAGCCATTGCATGGTAGTGTTTGAGGGTATTCAGGGGATGGACAACTCTAGCTTTTCTTTGGGCTCTCTCGCGTGTCTTCTATTCGCCTTCTCGCGTTTTCGAAGGATGTTGCTCTTTCGTGGACTGCTCTTCTGCAATTGATTCGTTCTGCAGCTTCTGCCTTCCAATTTGAGCGGATCGATTTCTCTCTTTAGCAAGCTGATCCATTTTTAGGTTGGGTTCAATGTCAAGTCACTTAATGGAGACGTCATCTACAACGGTCAAACTGATTTTATACGCGCACTTTTTTTTAAAATAGGCAATTCATTATAGGATCTACTATGAAGAAAGTTATGCTATTTAAATGATGCCTGCTTCACTTGTATTACAACTGATTCCAGAATTTTGAGTTCCTCCTTAGATTGAGTCCTATATAATATGTTGGTGTTATCTATTCTATTGTAATGTAGATCATGTCACTTTAAGTTACTTGACATTGGTCTAAGTAACGCCGGAAATTGATAAACACAATTCTAATAATACACAATCCTTGATAACAACTGGAGTGAAAATCGAAAATGGATGCAAAATATTAATTATGTAAAATCAATTCTGACAATAAGGGACCATCGTCGGAAGAGTAAAAAAAAAAAATACAAATTTGGTCATAAGGGTCATATTCGGTAATGTTTAATAAAACATGTTTGAAAGAATTCTGACGCCATACATACACCTCATTCATACACAAGCAAATGCACACACATACACACTCTCTCTCTCACACACACACACCACACACACACACATATATATATATATATATATATATCTATACACACCCACAAATATATATATATATATATATATATATATATATATATATATATATATATATATATATATATATATATATATGCACATAGATTTGTGTGGGTGCGTGTGTGAGACCGGGGAAAAAGGCCCGTAACACATGCAAATGGACACTCAACAACACACACATACACACACACACACACACAAACACACAGACGCACACTCATACGCAGACACATTTCCCTCTCTCTCTCTCTCTCTCTCTCTCTATATATATATATATATATATATATATATATATATATATGCACATACATGTGTGGGTTTGTGTGTGCGTGCGATGAGGCTAGGGAAAAAGGGCGGTACCACATACAAATACACAAACACAAACACAAACATACGCACACACACATACACACACACACACACACACACACACACACACACACACATATATATATATATATATATATATATATATATATATATATATATATGCACATACATGTGTGTGTTTGTGTGTGTGCGTGCGCGTGTGATGAGGCTGGGGAAAAAGGGCGGTACCACATACAAATACACAAACTCAAACACAACGCACACACACACATATATATATGCACATACATGTGTGTGTTTGTGTTTGTGTGTGTGTGTGTGTGTGCGATGAGGCTGGGGAAAAATGGCGGCACCACGTACAAATACGCAAACACACACACACACACACATATATATATATATGCACATACATGTGTGTGTGTGCGATAAAATTGGGGAAAAAGGGCAGTAACAGATATGCTTGTGAAACGATTGACATGATTGAAATTGGACGAATTGATAACGTTCAATAAATCAATAATTCGATCGATAGGATCGTGGGAATAAGGGGAAAATCGATCGAAATAGCCACCAAATAACTGTGTAAGAATCAAGATGGAGGGACATATGTTGAGATAAATGTAAAGACATACATAATTTCGAAAAGAATCTGATGCCAAACTGGAGCCAAGTAGTTGCAATCATTTACGGTCAGTAGCTTAATTATAAGCCTGAGAATCTGTCTCCATGTCAGTACCGTCGGATTGCACGAAAATCATAAGAACTGTGATTTGCTTTGACGCCTGCAGCCATATTTAGCGAAATAACGCTATTTGTCAAAAACGTTCATCGGTTGAAAGAGGGTTGTTTCGTATAGAAAACAAATCCTTGTCTTAAACTTTGCATTTCTGGGTGGCAGATAAATCTCACAAAAATTAAATGTCTTGTTTTAATTACTCTCTTCTCCACCTTCTCCGACTCCTCCTTCTTTTTCTTCTTCTCTTCATCCTCCTCCTTCTCTTCTTTTTCATCTTTAGCACCTCCTTCTTCTCCTCCCCTTCTTTTTCCTTTTCTCCCCCTCCTTCTACTCGTCGAACTTTTCCTTCTTTTTCTTCTTCTCTTCAAAATACTCATCCTTTCTCCTCCTACTTTTCCCGTCCTCTTCTTCTTCTTTTTCTCCTTCTCTTCCTCCTTCTCCTCTCCCTTCTTCTTCTTCTTCTTCTTATTCTTCTTCTTCTTCTTCTTCTTCTTCTTCTTCTTCTTCTTCTTCTTCTTCTTCTTCTTCTATTCGTCCTACTTTTTTCTTCACTTTCGCATAATTGCCCTTGCGAAAGGTGTGGCGGAACGTGGGTCTATTTACGCGTTGTGATATGAATACGCGTGGAACTCACGAAATAAAGGCCACTACAAATATGGCAGACTCGGAGAATTAATCTACCAAAAAGAAATGTTAAAGAAAAAAGAAAAAAAAAAACGATATACATGTACAAACAGGTATATGTATTAAACAACAAAAAGGGTTTACAAAAGACAAAAACATTAACGTGGGCTTTGTTCTTTGTTAGGGGCTGCGGCTGGTGTCTTAAAAGTGGCTTATGCTAAATCTGTGGGCATCATCACATGTCTGTATTTAGAAAATGTTTAAAACTTTATATTTTATGTTTTGTTACATATATTTTATATAGTATTTTCAATAGGTGTATCGATCTATGCGTAAGAAAATTTACGCCAAGTCTATGGTTACCAATAGCATTTTTTAAAAATGTTTTAAAAAGGGACTGAAATGTTTCTAAAACATTTAAGATGAATGTTTAAGGCATATGGGGTTTTAAAAATCAAAATAGGTACTTATAAGCACATTTAGGCAGGTTGCAAGTATCCGCGGATTCTAACTATTCGCGGCCGGTTCTGGTCCATAAACCCCACTCCGTGCATACGGGGGACTCACTGTAATATGTTTATATACATCAAATGTGGCCCGGAAGAGAGAGGTTTCAGATACGCAGACGTATTTGCCGTTTATTTACTTAGAACTGTGTGTGTGTGTGCATATGTTTACATTCCTATGGGTGTTACGTTTCATAGTGCACTAGCAGCATGGTCCGGCGTTGCCCGTGCTTGATTCAGAAATCGTACGGCTCATACAGCAATCATTATCACTTGACATAAAATATTTTTGCCCTTCCTTACCTTTAAAGGAGTGCCCTTTGCCGTGCTGATGTTGCTACATGCCTTACTTCTTGACTATCTCACACTGCGAATTTTTTCTAATCTCTATACTAAACATTAAATCTGTTACGAAAAAAGAACTAAACAAAATGAACACAAAACGATCAGCTTTAAAAAAGGACTCGTTACTAGAAAAACCGAATGAAAAAAGAATGTTAACAACAAATACTTTTTCACACCGAACCCAGTTCTGCGGAATCAGAATCAACGTTGAGTTTAAGCAAGCGAATGAGCCAATTGGAGCAAAGTGCCATCCAGATTTAAATTTTTCCCACTTGTGACGAATGCAGCTATCGATTTTTTTTGCATGCTAGCATGCTAGTTAACATTCCTGTCAATCAGCTGTTGGCTCTCACGTTGGCCAGTAGAATCTTCCTGCCTATTCGAGGCAGCCAACTTTTGGCTCTCACTCTGTCCAGCAGAAAATGGCTGCAAACTACATGAAAACTGCCGAAGAAGCATGAAAAAATCAATTATTTCCACTATCGATGGGAGTTGGGAAATGCAATGACGGTCTTGGCCTTCCCGTTAAATCGAAGCATGTGCATTTAAATTCTGGTCCAAATCCGTCGAAAATTGCGGCCGTGCATTCGTTACACGCACACACACACATCCTGCCTTTCATAGATGGAGGTTTTAGAATCTACAACTAAAAATTATTTCTCGGAATTTGATTAAAAGATCATGACATTAACACATGCTTACTTCATACGTTTCCGATAAAAGCATAGATTTGAATGACAGCGGAATCTAATTGATAATAAATTCCCTTATTTCTGGTTTAACTTAATTCTTTCTATTAATACAAGAAATTGCTTTAATAATAACATTGCCCGTGCCGATCAGTGACAGAAAATAAAACAAGAAAAATACGAAACAATATAATCCTTAAAATTTTAATTAAATTAATATTTTTGTTCGTTTCCATTATTTTACATATCATTCTATAATATAATTTGAAGATTAAAATTATTAGGCATGGTCAAATACATCTGGATCCTGTTAATTTGAATAAATCTACTCTAACAGTTTCTTTTCTCGCACTTCCCGCCTGTGGAACTCCCTTCCATTTACTTGCTTAACTGATAACTACAATCCTCATAAATCTAAATGCAACGTCATCCCGTTCATTTTTTGTCCTGTCCTCAATTTTCCTTATATTCTGCCTTTTCTCTCATTTTCACTCACTCCAACTCCCTGCGTACTAGCCGCATTCACGCTTTGCTTGGAGTGAAATGATTAAAAAAAATCACTCATAAAAAACTTTACTGAATAACAAAAGCCCAATCACTCGAATATTCTCAACACCAAAAACAACAAAAATGGGTAGCTCATATAATAAGTAGGGAAAATAATGATATGATCAACATGTTGACCTTCCCATTAATACAAGGAAGAGATAAAACCTATGAATTTCAGAAGCTTACTTTTCCAGAAAATAACCCTTTCGCCAGAAATAGCTAAAATTTCTTCTTTTTCGCACATTACGAAAAGGACATAGTCTTACAAGTATTTTAATATATTTTTTTATTGTTATACGTTAATTATATAGACAAAGATATTTAAGTAAATGCTCTGTTTTTAACAAACAGTATTAACAACATTTATCGGCCCGGACGTTCGAGAAATTTTAATAGAAGATATGCATCCTCCGACAGGAATCGAACTGCCATATCCTGACGTGCTATACCAGTTTAGCTACTGGGGAGCGTCTGAATAGCAAGGTCGATTTTACTGCTTTTAAACTACAATTTCCCATGATTTCCCTCGAACGTTCATGTCTGCTGGAAGCGTATCTAAACGTGAACAAATGAGGTCATACACTACGCAATGGAAAAAGTCCGACAAAAAAAAGAAGAAAAAAAAGAAGGAAATAATAATAATAATAATAATAATAATAATAATAATAATAATAATAATAATAATAATCAGGTTGCACGGTATTGGCAGCCACTGAATATAAAACACGGCATGACAGAGTGAGCCAATATCTGCAATAGAAAATTTGCAACTTGTACGGAAAGGAAACTAAAAGAAATTGGTATGAACACCACCCAGACCCTGTTACGGAGACAGAACCTATAACAATTTTATGGGACTATACAATATACACAGACAGAACAATAAATGCTAATTGCCCAGACTCATTATTAGAGACTGCAAAAAAAAAAAAAATGCCTCATTATTGATATGGCAGTCCCTACGGATTGCAATGCATCTTTGAAGATCTTCAAAAATTTTTCAAAATACAAGGACCTTAAAATCGAAATCTCAAAAATGTGGCACATGAGAACATCAACAATCTCTGTTGTAGTTGGAGCCCAAGGATTGGTCGGAAACGATTCCAGTAGACTCATTGACGGGATTCCTGGAAGCCCATGCCTTAAAGAATTAAAAAAAATGTTCTAACGAGTACAGTCCACACCTTTATCTTTGTAAAATATCTGTGTGTGTGTGTGTGCGTGTATGTGTATGAGTTTGTTTTTTTAATTGCTCAGTGGAAAAAGTCATGATGCCATTTCCGACCTTAGGTCAATGGTTGGGACCCGGAAAGAACTGAGTATACACCAGAGTTCAAAGGAAATAATAATAATAATAATAATAATAATAATAATAATAATAATAATAATAATAAAAATAATGATGATGATGATGATGATGATGATGTAAGTCTGAAAGACAGAAACATTAATGTACAGTGATATTCGGCAGGAATTACCAACAACACATAATAAAATATTTCACACCTATTGTGCAGATTAAGTGAACCAATTGAGGAGACCATTGAGCCTGTAATGACTTGATGCACATTTTTGGCGCAGAGATGGAATGAAAAAAAAATGGCGATTCTAGAGAGTTTCAGTAGCAGATATGGTTTGTTGAACTTCATCCAGGGACTTTGATAAAACTTGACAGTCATCGTAAAGGTTACAAAACCGTTCCAATACAATCATCACGTGTGACAACTGAACACGAATATATTGCACTTACCCTGCTCATAGACTAACTTAATCACCAGGACATAAATGAGCTTTAGGTGAGCGCTTATTTCCGCGAAATTAATTACCGTAATTCACCGAGTATAATACGTTTTCATCCATAATACGCACACCTAAAATTGTGCTGAAAGTGTTGGAAAATGCATTTACGCACGCATAATACTCACCCTTTGTTTGGTAATCAAACTCTATAAATTGTACCTCTCTAATTTCATTACGAACAACATTTTCCACTCTCATTTTGAAAGATGGTTTTAAACATAGAATACTATTGTTCTAACTTAGTTTTATGATAATTCTTATTTTATTTTACGGCAATTTTTTTAAAGATTTTTTAAAGCTATGCATAACCGTGAATTTGCTTATTATTTTTTAGAAAAAATGCGTATTATACATGGGGTATTACGGTAATTACAGCATCTGTAATTCTGGAACTTAGCGTTACCAAATCAATTAATTGTGAAAAAAGTACTCGACAATAAATTGGCCAAAAGTATTGATCGTCTGAAAGTATTCTTGATTTTTCCCTCTTTCTAATGGAACTAATTATATAGAATATTGAATTAATTTCTTGAATGCGTGAGGGTTCTTAAATGTTCTCCAAGATGCAATTCAAAATGGCTTCTATTTTTTTGTTCAAGTTGGGAAGTGATTTCAGCCAATAACTTTTAGCAAGAGCTTGTAAATCGATATACAGCAAATGTCACCGGTAATGAATACATACGCAAGCCAAATTTATTTCAATCTACTAAATTTTGAATTAGGTCAAAGGAAGTCGCAAGAAATTGTATTGCATTAGGTCATGAACAAATGCCATGATGAAAGCCAATTTATTTTGGGTCAGTTTCCAAACTCTCATTTATTTGGACTTTAACAAAGTTGTCTTTGTGTTGTTGTCGCTCTTCTTCTTCTACTTCTTCTTTGTGCCACTACACTTCAGTAGGTGAACTTTCGTGGCTCTCCAAAACTTTCTTTACTTTCTATCTCTAATTGATATCTTTCCTTTCTATCAACCCCAGTACTTGTTGCTCCATCCATTTACATAAGCTCTTGAGGCAGCGTCCTCGCTGTTTCCCGCTGATATTTTTGTATTTAATGTGTCCACCAATCCCACTTTATTCGTTATTGTTATTGGGTCTTACCCATAATAATAATAATAATAATAATAATAATAATAATAATAATAATAATAATAATGGACTATTTTCATACTTAATAAATATTGCGCCTCAGGCGGATTCTCTTTCGGGGAGGTAAACCGGCCCTGAACCCGTTTATACCGATTCAATGGGCATATTTTTGGCCGAGCCCACGGGCTCGGAGATTCCACGTTAAAAAGGCCTTGTGCCACATGACGCTCTCGTGGCTGGTGGGTGACTGAATATCGTCAGTCGGTCAGTCAGTCGACTGGCTGTTCGGTTGAACTCTCTGCCTTCGGGCGGGAGGAATCCGAAGGAGGCTACGCCGAAGGGCGGACTCTCTTTCGGGGAGGTAAACCGACCCTGAACCCGTTTATACAGGTTCAATGGGCATATTTTTGGCCGAGCCCATGGGCTCGGAGATCCCACGTTAAAAAGGCCTTGTGCCACATGACACCCTCGTGGGTGGCGGGTGACTGAATATCGTCCGTCGGTCAGTCAGTCGACTGGCTGATCGGTTGAACTCTCTGCCTTCGGGCGGGGAGGAATCCGAAGGAGGCTACGCCGAAGGGCGGATTTTCTTTTGGGGCGGTACACCGGCCCTGAACCCGTTTATACTGGTTCAATGGGCATATTTTTGACCGAGTTCACGGGCTCGGAGATCCCACGTTAAAAAGGCCTTGTGCCACATGACGCCCTCGTGGGGGGGGTGACTGAATATCGTCAGTCGAGTCAGTAGTTCAAGGAGTCAGTAGTTCAAGTCGAGTCAAGAGTCGAGTCAAGAGTCGAGTCAGAGGCAGTCCGAAACAGAGTTGCGTTCAGACGATTACCGCAAGACATTGGAATAGTGATACCCGTCGAGACTACATTGTTCTCTCTATTAAACCTGATTGTTCATACTAACACTTCTACTTCTCTGTATATATTCCTGTTTGTAATATATCTGTGTTAGTCCATACCTGTGTTCGCGTTCTTCTTTGTTGGTTCTACCTTGGACTATCACCGTGGTACAAGGAACCGGACCATAACATTTACCCATCCCTCTTTTCTCGTTATGCTTCTCAGAAATTTCAACTCTTCTGGTTCTAATAAAAAGTCTTTTTCGTTTCAATTTTCCTGAAACCCTCACATAATCCGTCCATGGCAATATTCTATATATATAATATCTATTTTATTCGCTTTCTCTATCTTCCAGATATTTTTCCCGCTTTCACTGTCATGTAGGCTTAAGGCCATGCCACGTTGAATCAGCAGTTGTACGATCACCGAAGGGAAGCAACGTCAAGTAGCTAGATGGGTGGCTGATTGGGAATACTAATTGTTGCAAGCTCATTTGTCACGATGGGTAACAGTTAGACATTGGATATCGTAGAAGCGAGTTCGAATCCCAGTCACGTTTGTTATAGTCATTTACGCGCAAGTAAACTTGGAAAAGATATGACTCCATCTCGTTGTCTCTCAAATTATGTTTTAATTTTATTAGTAAATTATTATCCCCAAAACATTCTACCAATCTAAAATGTTTTTTGGTTTTAAATAGCCTACAAAAGATTGATTAACCGTAAAAAGAAAACAGTCACTAACATATACGAATCTAGGTGAGATCGGAGTTTAGCATAAAAACGAAAAGCGAATCTTTGCATTTCTATTACCAATAATGAAGTAGAAACAAATATTTTATAGGAATAATGGATATTTTTAACCTTGCAAAATTCAATGACGAAATGAATTAGAAAGAAATGGATTATTCATAGGTAGATAGAAAGATAGATAGATATGGAGAGACGTAGATAGATCGATAGATATGAACAGGCATAGCTAGTTAGGTAGATAGATAGACATGAACACATCTACAGATAGAGATGATAGATACGAACAGATAGTGATAGACAGAAAGACAGACATGAACAGTTTGAGATATTTCACCCGCTAGATAGATATATATGAAGAGACTGTGATAGATAGATATGAAGAGACTGAGATAGATAGATAGATATGAAATGACTGTATTAGATAGAAAGATAGATAGATAGGTAGATAGATACGAAATGATTGTATTAGATAGATAGATAGATAGACATTAGGTTTGTGCAAAAATAATGTCGTTTTCACACATATGTTACTATGTGAGAAAACGACATTATTTTTGCACCAACCTAATAGATACGAAATGATTGTATTAGCTAGCTAGCTAGATAGATAGATATAAACAGATTGCGATAGATAGATAGATAAATAGATAGATAGATAGACAGACATGAACAGTCTGAGATAGTTCCCTCACTAGATAGATAGATAGATAGATAGATAGACAGACAGACAGACATGAACAATCTGAGATAGTTCCCTGACTAGATAGATAGATAGATAGATAGATAGATAGATAGATATTAAAATAGAAATGGATTAATTAGTTATCAATGAAAAATAAATGTGCCCTTCTAACAGATAATCCTGATTATTTCGAAATTCACGCAGAAGACGAAAATCGCGCCGATAATAACGATGAATTTATCCAGCTATGTTCAAAGAAGAAGACTTAAATATTTATTTAAGAAGAGCTTAACGATAAAAAATAAACACATCTTTCTTTAGGAAATTGTGGCAAAGCTCTTATGACATAGAAAAGAAAAAAAATCTCATAACAAGTTACAATTTTCTCTTGATTCCCAAACAGATTCCTTGACTTAGATCGTCCTGTGTATGAGGGTGAACTACATCCGGCAGCAACGTGTCTGATCGGGTGAGCGGAGGTTTGGAAGTGCATGCAAGTTCAACGTTTGAACAAACTCTTAATTGTTGTTTTTCTCACGTTTTCCCTGACCCGGGATGGTAGCACCTGTTAGGGTCATAGCTAAAGGTAAATAATTAACCCCACAATTAAAAGCAACCGTGCATTTTTATAGTAGAATCACCAACAATACATTTTATGGTCTACAATATATATATCTAAAAAATATGCCACTGCACAGAAAGTACAAAATTATGGACAAGATATTTAGTTTTCGGTATTAAATACCCTATATTAAATTTGAACCAAGCAACATGAAAGAATACTTTCATGGTATTAGTCCATATAATATCCTACAATTACTTAAAGAAATTTAACTGCATTCTAAAATATAACTTCAACAAAAATACAACATTAAACAACATATCACGGCCTCTAGTAATTATGTCCACACAAACATGTATATGCACAAAAGTTGAGTATCATCTACCATGTATTCAAATGTGAAAGCAGAATAACATATATTATTAATTAATTAAATTTCGGTATTAAATAAAAAATAACGGGTAGAGATACCGTTAAACAATCAACTGAGTTGATGTGGGTTACGTAAAACCGAAACATATTTTTTTATATGTAACAATAATTCTATTTTGGGGGATGGATTTATTACTTTATTATTATATTTATTACTTTTCTTTGGTTTGGAAAACCAATGAATATTCTAGATAGATTTTTCACTACTTGACTCCTAACTGCAGGGGAGATGGATTTATACAAAAAAACGTAAATGAATATAGCGAAGTAGACTGGAAATCGAACTCGGCAGTTATTTCGAAAAAAAAAAAATGGTCATTTTATTGATTTTCTCTTGCCTGGTTAGAAGTATTTTTAATTGATATGAAAAATATATCGACATATGAAATAGTTTTCGCTTTACAGACAGTCAGGCCGAAAGTGAAATACAGGGAGAGAGACAGAGATGAACAGACTGAGATAGATAGATAGATAGATAGATAGATAGATAATGAGCAGATTCGGACAAATATACAGGTAGATAGATAGATAGATAGATAGATAGATAGATAGATAGATAGATAGATAGATAGATAGATAGATAATGAGCAGATTCGGACAAATATACAGGTAGATAGATAGATAGATAGATAGATAGATAATGAGCAGATTCGGACAAATATACAGGTAGATAGATAGATAGATAGATAGATAGATAGATAGATAATGAGCAGATTCGGACAAATATACAGGTAGATAGATAGATAGATAGATAGATAGATAGATAGATAATGAGCAGATTCGGACAAATATACAGATAGATAGATAGATAGATAGATAGATAGATAGATAGATAGATAATGAGCAGATTCGGACAAATATACAGGTAGATAGATAGATAGATAGATAGATAGATAGATAGATAGATAGATAGATAGATAATGAGCAGATTCGGACAAATATACAGGTAGATAGATAGATAGATAGATAGATAGATAGATAGATAGATAGATAGATAGATAGATAATGAGCAGATTCGGACAAATATACAGGTAGATAGATAGATAGATAGATAGATAGATAGATAGATAGATAGATAAATAGATAGATAGATAGATAGATAGATAATGAGCAGATTCGGACAAATATACAGGTAGATAGATAGATAGATAGATAGATAGATAGATAGATAGATAATGAGCAGATTCGGACAAATATACAGGTAGATAGATAGATAGATAGATAGATAGATAGATAGATATATAGATAGATAGATAGATAGATAGATAGATAGATAGATAGATAGATAGATAATGAGCAGATTCGGACAAATATACAGGTAGATAGATAGATAGATAGATAGATAGATAGATAGATAGATATGAATAACTATATAGATTGACGGATATAAATAGTCTGGGATAGATACAAGTAGACTGAAATAGATAGGTAGATATGAACAGACTGAGATCGATATATATATATATATATATATATATATATATATATATATATATATATATATATATATATATATATGTATATATAGATAGATAGATAGGTAGAATGCGATAGATACATACATACGTATATAGAGACACATATATGAACAGACAGAGATAGATAGATAGATAGATAGATAGATAGATAGATAGATAGATAGATAGATATGAACAACTATATACACAGACATGAACAGACTGAGATAGATATGAACAGACTGAGATAGATATGAACAGACTGAGATAGATAAGTAGATAGATAGAATGCGATAGGTACATACATGCATAGAGACATTCATATGAACAGACTATAATAGATAGATAGATATTGGAATTCGTAAAATAGAGTCTATGTCTTCCTTGCTGGATCCAGCATTTCGCGTGTGTAATTTCCCTTGTGTTGACATGTGTCTTTGTAGAAAACGCAATTATCTCGCTTTCAATTATAGACAACTACCCGCATTTGCATTTTTAAATGTAATGTACGTGAACCACACAATTATCATTCGCCTTCTTTCATGTTTGATTGATTCTAAGCTGCACAAAAGAAACAAAGAAAAAAAAAAGAAAAACCCAAAAAACTAATTATCCGACTTCTTCGCGCTGACTGTCACTTTTATTTTCCCGCCACGCAAGTCAACACGCTTCAAACATCTCTGCACCTTCCTGAACAAATACTTCGTTGCTGGGCACACATTCTGTTGCTGTCCTTTACGACCATCGCCCTATCAACACTTACCGTTGTAACATATAACTCCAGTCAGTATTTTTCTCGCCCGAGCGACAGGGGTACACTTAATGTCACTCAAGCGAATTTATAGGTTGTTATTTTACAAATTAGCATTCTTCAATCGTGAGAATTAGGGTCACGTTTCCTTTCAGCTTTTCTTAATTAAAATCTAAATCACATGGGCGTATCTCTGTTGGGCGGGGGTTGTTTTACAAACAAGTTTCACAGATCATTCGTACTGCAGATGATACCAGCTGCACTGTGGGCGCAAAACCTCTGGCAAATCTACCTAAATTTTTCATGGTCCATATCATAGGTTGGTTGATGGATTTTTTTTTTTACGGTTTATTAACCTTTTTCAGATTATATAAAGTCGGAAAATATTTTAGAATATTTATTTATTTATTTATTAAACAAAGTAACTAATAATAACAAAACATACATAGAAATAAATTCAACCACAATTTTGATTTTAAAAATGCTACACTCATAAAAAAAGAAAATAACTCATTCAGAAAGAAAATCCTCGAGAGTGCCGCCATTGAATATTACCCCAAAATTTTTTTACAATATTTTAGATTCTAAGAGTTTTTTTTTTGAGATAATAATGCTTTTCTGATACAAATTCTACTAACTAACCCATACTTGGTGAAAATTAGATTTTGTTTTATTGATTTATTGCTTTTCTACGTCTTATCAACTTGTTATCTATTTATTTATTTCTACGACTTATCAACATTTTATTTAAATTCAGAAAATATTTATTTTTAGATTTTAAGAATTTTATGGAGGATAATAATGAGTTACTGATATAAGTTCGACTAATTAAGCTATCGCTTATCAATTTGCAGTTTATTTAAAGTAACAGAATATTTTTAGAATGACGCGAACATTTTTAAAAACAAAGATCGCGTCATTTAACCAGTGGTTAGTAAGTTAATGCTTTATTTAATCTGTTAGCGAAGTGAATTCGCCATTAATAACATTAACTTTACTGATTTATTTTTTGTATGACTACTTCTTTAGAATATTAATTATACTGCACCATTTAATATATATATATATGAAAATTTTTTCAGAGTTAACCTGTAGAAAAAAGACAATATTTATTAATGTAAAAGACAACAGGAAAACTAATAGTTGCTAACACGTTTCGTCCGATGTGGACTTATTCAAGGCAAAAACAAAATGAATTTATGAAGTTATTTTCTTTTTTTATGAGTGTAGCATTTTTAAATATGTTTAGAATGACGCGAAATTTTAAAAAACAAAGATCGCGCCATTTAATTTAGTGGCTAATAAGTTAATGCTTTTTGATTGTAGCATTTTTTAAATTTTGATTTTAAAAATGCTGCACTCATAATGAAAGAAAATAACTCACTCAGAATGAAAATTCTCGAGAGTGCTGCCATTGAATATTACCCAAATATTAATCTACGCCCAGGCCTTTTCCTTATTTCACCTTACTTAAGAGAATTACTATTCTACCAAACAAACGTACAGTATCAAGAAATCAAAAGAAAATGGTTGAAGTCGGCTTAACAGCAATAATAACAATATCTCCACACGTGATTTTCAGTTAACAGTATGAAAATAGCGTTCTCTAAATTCTTCCAGTTGCTAAGGACATTTTGTTTTGTTAATATTAGTTACTTTGTTTAATAAATTAATTCCGTTTTTTGCTTTGAAAAAGTCCAAATTGGACGAACGGGTCTGTAACTATTACAGTTTTCCTATTGTATTATATATATATATATATATATATATATATATATATATATATATATATATATATATATATATATATATTAGTGTTGTGGCCTGTGGCTTGTTTGGGGGCCAGAAAGAAAGACACGGAAGACGAAGGTAGGTTGAAAAAGTATATTGAAGATATATACAAAACAATAATGTTAGTTATAAGTAGATTAGCACTGCGTCTACTACTCCACTTCACTTCACACTCACCACCTCCCGACCGACTCACGCAATTTGTATTTATGAGAGAAGGAAGAGTTCATTATACTGTAAGAGGGTTTACCACAACAGTTAGCTGGGATGGTCAGTGGGAATTATGGTAGATAAGGACAGGTATTTTCGATTTATTTTATTATCCTAAATTGCTGAGTAGGTAGCAATGGTTATATTTAAAATTATTCTAAATGTTATTGAGTAGAAAAATTGTAGATTCGAATACGTTTATTTATAGCTACTCCATACTGTTGTTTGCTAACGTTTAACTCATTGCATAATAATTATTACTTATTTCGCTTATTTTCTGTATGTATTCGTTAATTACACTGTATTATGTCTTACATTATGCGCATCTGTCTGAGGGGTTAAAATGTTTGTATTCTGATCATGAGACCCGGGTTCCCATCGCACCAAAGTCGATTCGTTAGGAAGGAGACTTACTGATGTTATCTGACTAGAGGGGTCGTTCCCAGCTTGCGGCACCTTTGGAAAGTGCCTGAAAAAAACAAAAAAAAAACAATACCATGGTTTGACCCAAGCCTTGTGAATGAAATTGGGTAGATGGAACCATTGGAGGATGTCCATATCTGTGCTAGCACGAAGACACAAGTCATCGTAGCCGAGGGCTTGAGCGTATTGGTCTTGTTCAAATCGTTGATCACGCTAGATAACACAGTCTTTCCCGGAAATTGAAAGTAAGGTCTGCTCAGCATGGTTTCAGCATAAACCACAGGTGGGCTCTGTGAGTGTTGAACAAACACAAATGAGCCAAAGCAAGCGTCTTCAATAGGGACTGGTGAGTCGCCCTAGTAGATGTGTATCCTCCAATATGAGTGTCTTACATATACGGCCTGACGATTGCGTTCAGCATGAAACAGCCTGTCAACTCTGAGTGTTGAATGCAATGTTCACTTTTATATTTATATTTAAATATGCTCTATCTCTGATATTGAGCACTTTATCACATAGTTATAGCACGCCTTATATATATATATATATATATATATATATATATATAAAGTGAACAGAGAAGTCAACACTTAGTCTGTTTCATGCTAGACGCAATTGTCAGGCGACGAGTACTGTTATTTTACTCCTTCTTATATATATATATATATATATATATATATATATATATATATATATATATATATATATATATTCTGTTTATACGTTATTTTTATAGATACAATTTGTTTAGGTAAATGCTCTGTTAGTAATGAAACAGTATTAATTACATTTACCGGCCTGAATGTTCGAAAGATTTCGTAGAAAATATGCGTTCTCCAACAGAAATCGACCGTGTTTTCCTATAGGGAAAAATTCATTTGATCCTTATCAAGTAGTGTAAATTGTTAAACTTTGAAATTTAAGACAATTTAAAACAATTTTAGTCTGGAACGAAACTGCAGTATTAGAAGTAAAGAAAAAAAAGGATTAAAATTACCTGGCGTTGTCAGTCTACCGTATGTGAAATTACTTAACGCTGACGCGCATGCGCAACAATAAGGACACCATCACACCTGTCTATGGATTATCTGGGAAATGCCGAAACTTCCCTAGAAAGATAACGGAATGGTTGACTTCTATATTGTTTGAATTGCCTTAAATATATAAAAACGCGTTCTTTAAATGATCATTTTCGACACTTCAGAAGTATACGTTTGTACTTTTTTCTTTTCTTTTTATGCACCGTCTCCTTTCTGGACGTAGGCGATGATGGCTCCCCATCTTGCAGCTCTCAACTTCCTTCCATTCCTTCCCTCTGCTTCCTTCCCCCAAACCACATTCTGTCATCCAGGAAAATTGTCCTTAATTAAAACTTACATTACTTCATCTTTAGCTTTTCATATTCTTGTCAGATACTTTGCCACAAAATAAAAAATGGGAGTAGGGCTAAATAATATACAAATTACACCCCGTCGAAGTGCCAGAATGATTTTCTAAACGTAGCTTAGATATTGCAGCAGGCCGAACGTGTGGGGCACCTAGTGAAGATCGAACTCACTACTCAGGCGTAATTGGTCTAGCAGGACAAGCTTGATAACCAGTACATCACGTCGAATATTGTGTGATGGTTGCAGTCTACGAACTGGTAAGAAAGGCTGATCTAAACTTGTTGAACAATAATCAGCTCATCAAAGAACCAATCTTGTCCTATTAATACATTATACTGGTAAAAGTAAGTAAAGTGTAAACTTTTCCCACCATGAATTAAATAATGTCCTGTGTGTACGCAAAACTACAGATATTTATCACAAAAATTATGACTCTTCATTCATCTAGACTAAACTTGATAGGTTTCCAAACTAATATGCAGTGTATGGAATCGTAATATGTTATATAGGAAATAAGTATCGCTGCTGACACTTGGGTTTGAACACAGATCGCCAGTGAGCAAACACATGCGACGTCATTGTCGAATTAAGTGGACCACGTGACCATAGAGGAAACTCGTATATGTAGGAAGTAGCTGACGACTAACGATAGCTATTTCTACTCTATCCTCTATACCATTCAGATCTGCATTTCTAGTCTATCCTCTATTACTATACGGATCGCTATTCTCTACTCTATTCACTATACTATTTCTCTATTCAAATCTTTATACGGATTACTTGTCGAGCAAGTATTATCGAGAAAGTACTGTTAGTGCGAGTGATATTCGAAGGCGTCTGACACCCGTATTTTTCAACGGCGTTACTGTAGTTTGTATCTGCGATTACAAAGTCTCTACTACAGCGAGCAATAAGAAAGTGACAACCAGTATTCGTTGGCATTACAAAAGGGGCTAGAAATGTTGTTTGACATCACAAAAGTTTTCCTTCTCTTCGGCTGTTGCCGTTCAAAGGTTGAGTCATGTCTATCTTGTCGTTTCAAACCTAGCTCGTTAGAGATTATACGGATTTATGCCTTTACAAAGAGTAATAGAAAAAATGACTGCAGCCTTATTAGTTTAGACTGATGGGTGGCTGCATCCTGAAGAATTCGTCATTTCAATTCTTTACTATCGAAGATTTAAGCATGTCAATCGTGAGATACTTAAAAAAAGCTATAACTTCAGTATAGACAAAATGTGTTATCTTCGAGAACGGTAATGCTAGAAAAAACTAAGCAATAAACAAATGAATAACTAAACCGGAAGTTAAAGTCATGAAACCGGAAAGATTTATTTTAAACTCCAGACTCCCGAAACTAAGAAGTACTTTTTTATATTGATCATCAATTTTCTATTTTCTATTTTACGTTGCTACGACTTTATTTTTTCTTTTAATGTGAAAAAGAAAATAAACTGTTTACCATTTGGGAATAGAAAATTTGTCTTTACGCTACGATTGTAATTGTTAATGAGAGCATGTTTTATTAACAACATTTGACTGAATTCTGTTTTTACAAAGAAGTTCTCCCAATACAACGCTCGTTAGCCACTCAGGGTAGAGGGTTACAAAATATGATTTCAGGTAGAAAGAATGGAAGATTTTCAGAATAGGGTGGATGGAAAGCGATTGGTTCTTAATTACAAGCATTTTACGTTTACTTGACATCTCGACTCCATTCACTTTCTCACAGACGTGAGACCTCTGATATAATTGAATATACATACACCTGTGTTCCCCCTCACTGGAATATGATTGGCTGGTGTCCGTCATAAATACAGACGGACGTGTAGGTACAACAGAGTTTAAGTCCATGAAAACGCCCTCACTTTTCTACAAATATTTTCATGTTAGCTGCTCTGACGAGGTATTCTCACTGGTGATCTAATTACATGAATTTAAGCGTGCTATTAGCTTGGCATTTAGGTCCCATACTTTTACTGTCGAAACAGTTAAATATAACCCCCCACTTCTACTCCAACAGATTTTTCTCTCATACTTCCCGACAGTGGAACTCCCTTCCTCTTACTTGCTTACCTGATAACTGTAATCTTGAAAAATTTAAATTTAATATCTATCGAAATCTTCTGATGCCTTGATCCCTAATCCCCGTCCTTCTCTTTATCGTTTCTTCAAACCTCTTTACTCTTGCTTTCACTCTTTTTAACCCTTCCTCTTTACTCTTACTTTCACTCTTTTTAACCCCCCTCTTTACTCTTACTTTCTCTCTTTTTTAACCCTCCCTCTATACTCGTATTTCACTCTTTTTAACCCTCCCTCTTTACTCTTACTTTCACTCTTTTCAACCTTCCCTATTTACTCTTACTTTCACTCTTTTTAACCCTCCCTCTTTACTCTTACTTTCACTCTTTTCAACCCTCCCTCTTTACTCTTACGTTCGCTCTTTTTAACCCTCCCTCTTTACTCTTACTTTCACTCGTTTTAACACTTTGCATGCTAGTGACACTTCCGACTTGCTTGGGGTGAAATGCTTAAAAAAGTTATCGCAAGATTACTGAAATTAAGCAACTTCGAGCCGGTTCGGTACCTATATGAGTAATAACTTAAGAATACCTGGTGCTGTAAGAATGGCTGTCCTATGTGCGGGTGGTGTAATAGATGAAGACTCCGGACGGGAAGTACGGAGAACGGAGTTCAGATTCTAGTCCGGCTCATTACGCTTACGCACAAATATCCCTGGGCGATCATGAATCCAAAAGAGATACGATCGCCCAAGACGTCATATCCGTCCCTGCCAAAGGCATTGGACCTGCGCCGTAGATTAATGGCACATTGTTGCTCATGATCCAGAGAAGCTTTACGTCCAAGAAAGGAACTCTACGAGGTGAGATACATAGATTATAGATAGCCTACTGAACAACAGAATATTCTGTTCGTCTAAAATACGAATTCAACATGTGAACTGCACTTTATCTCATCAGAACTTTATTGAATTCGTTCTTAAATCTGAAGTTTTATCTACACTGAGATATGGATCACATAAATGTCCGTCATTCCTTTACGAATACCTTAATATATATATATATATATATATATATATATATATATATATATATATATATATATATATATATATATATATATATATAGATGAAGAAATATACTCTTAAAGTCTGCTATATATATGAGATAAGGTGTTCAATATCAGAGATAGAGTGTGTATAAATATAAAAGTGGACATTGAGGTTGATATGTCCGGGAAAGGGATATATTTGATCGAAGTAGCTAAGTGGTTTTGGCTACTGTAACCAAGTAGTGCACGGTGGCAGTAATCGACTGGCACTCGTCGTAGTCGCAGGTAATAGGTGTAGACCAATAGGATAGCCAATGGCTTAATCCAATAGGCGTCGTCATAGACTTAAACTCTGCCCTACATACACGTCTGTCTGTATTTATGACGAACACCAGTCAATCATAGGTGTATGCATATTCCATTATATCAAAGATCAAGACCCAGCGGCGACAGTCTGTGTCATGGCTTGACTTATATATATATATATATATATATATATATATATATATATATATGGCTATGGTTGTCTGTGCCTCTGTATGTGTATTTGTGTGCATCTATGTGAGTATGTGTGCGCCTGTGCTTGTATATATATATATATGTGTGTGTGTTGTTTTGTAGGAAGAATTTATGAAAATGTGTAAGAAGTTTTCATGTGGCGTGTTTGGTCTTAAGGGACTACAACGTCACACGAAAACTTTTTACACGTCGTCATGTATATATATATATATATATATATATATATATATATATATATATATATATATATATATATGTGTGTGTGTCTGTGTGTGTGTGAAGAAATATAGTTTAAGGTGTACTATATTTATGTGATAAGGTGCTCAATATCAGAAACAGAGAGTGTGTAAATATAAAAGTGAACATTGAATCAAAACTTAGAGGCGACAAGCTGATTCATGCTAGAAGCAATTTTCATGTCACGATGGTGCCCTGACGACTGCGTCTAGCATGAAACAGCCTGTCGCCTCTAAGAGTTGACTTCAATGTTCACTTATATATATATATATATATATATATATATATATATATATATATATATATAATTATTTTCAAAACGAAGACTTTAAAATATCATGATAATATTTTACTTCATTAAAACCGGTTAAAATACGGTTTTAACTCATCAGACCAAACATTTTCACAAAAATGAATGGATACAAATTTAACCAGACAGGAAAACATTTATCTACATAAATTATGTTAATTCAAAATTGGGAGAAGAGAAAAAAAAGGAGGGTTTGTATTCAAAATAGAGAGAGGGAAATGATGGGAGGGGTAAAGAAGAGGGATATGCATTCCAGGCTGGGAAGGAAAAGCGAAGAGAGAGAGAGAGAGAGAGAGAGACAGACAGACAGACAGACAGACAGACAGAAAGAAATACGAGTCTGTTCAAGGAGTTTTAGATAGTCTAAACTCTGTTCCATTGGGGATATGTTTGTGTATTGGGAGTGGTTGGATTTAATATTTACGCATGTTAACTTTGCGTTATGTTTTATGTACGGGAAGACATTGCCAATGAGAAGGTTTAATTCAACTTCCAGATAGTTAACGTTTTTTTTTTTATTTATTTATGTCTACTTCTATTTCAAAGCCGAGGTTTTAAAGAACGTAAACATCGTTTTCTAATAATTTCAGAGGTTCTTTTGTTGTTTAGTGCTATAATTAGGCCGTCATCACTATATAGTCCGTGGTTGTTTATATGGGCGATTTTGATGATTACATATAAAATATATAGACCTAGTAGTTCAGAAATTTCAGCGCCATCAAAGTTCTTTTAAGAAGTAATATAGAGAGAAGGGTATGGAAAGGAAAGGGAAGAAAGAAGTAATGAATGTACTTTTTCACACCCAACCCAGTTCTGCGGAATCAGAATAAACGTTGAGTTGAAGCAAGCGAATGAGCCAATTAGAATGAAGTGCTATGCAGATTTAATTTTTTCCCGCTTGTGCCGAATGCAGCTACGATATTTTTTGCATGATAGCATGCTAGTTAACATTCGTGTCAGTCAGCTGATGGCTCTCACGCTGGCCAATAGAATCTTCCTGCCTATTCGTGGCAGTCAGCCGGCTCTCACTCTGGCCAGTAAAAAATGACCGCAAACTACATGAAAAGTGCCGTAGAAGCATGAAAAAATCTATTATTTCCACTATCGATGCGAGTTGGGAAATGCAACGTCAGTCTTGGCCTTCCCGGTAACTTGGAGCATGTGCATGTAAATTTTGTTGCAAATCCGTCGAAAATTGCGGCCGTGCATTCGTTACACACACACACACACACATCCTGTCTTTTGTATATATATATATATATATATATATATATATATATATATATATATATATATATATATATAATTAGAAAAATAAGTCTACATGTGATTCTTATAATAAATAAAATAGATAGGTCAGTTAATAAAACAAAAACAAACGAGAGGGTACCAATATAATCAGTACAAACAGCATTTATTAGATATTAATTATTAACCATATAACAGAAAATGAAGTACGGAGAGAAAGGTTTTAAGTTCGGAATTTTCGGACACGCATTTTTTCTTTCATCAATAGAGCGATTAATAAACAGAGAAATGGGAATAACTTACCGACAGATGTTTATGCAGATGGTGTATTTTCTGGTGGAAATCGTACTGTTAGCAAAAGCGTGATCTCTGTCTGATTCCTCGATGTGCGAAACTTTTTATGAAAATAGATTTAAATTTAAAATTTTATATCAGTGTAAAAGTGTTAGGCAGGTCTATTATTACTAGTGTGTGTCGTGGAGGGAGGGAGATTGTAAACATAGATGAAGAGAGTTATAGATTGGAGAGGGGAAAAAACGTCTCGCGTGTAGGAAGTTGTAGCAAAAATTGTCCGACTAAGTTATCAAGTGTAGAAAGATGAGCCGTGGTTAAAATATGATGCGATGAAAAACATGAGGAGGAAAAAAATGGAATATATAATAATAAAATATTATTAAATAAAATGAAACGAATAGAAAAAAATGAAAGAACAAAAAAATGGATAAAAATCTGGAAATTTATTGTTAATTGAAAAAATGGATATAGAAAATAAAATAAAAAATAAAAAAAAAATAAGAAAAATGCGTATACATATATAGATGCACATGCCTACATAAGTGCACATCAACAGTGTGTAAATATACACAAGCCATCACACAAACACATGAATCTCAGTCCACGTAAATATATAAATACATATAGAAGATTAATATTAGGTTGGTGCAAAAATAATGTCGTTTTCTCACATAGTAACATATGTGAGAAAACGACATTATTTTTGCAAAAACCTAATATGTATGTAAAGTAACCTACCCCGCTCTATACATATGTTTATATAGAAAAGAGCCATAGAGGTAGAATCTGTGATGCTATAAAAGAGGGTGACTGGAAAGTGGCGCTCAGTGTACAGAACAATAATTCTCTTACTGAATAGTGCATCATGAGGAAAATTATAGTAGGTAGGTGATGACTATTAAAGAATATAGTAGCTAGGTGATGGCTGTTAAAAGTTAGAGTTAAAATGTTGATGGGGGGGTTACTCATTCGTGAAGTGGTGTTGCTGATAATGGGTTTCCTTGTGGAAATTGTACTCTCTGAATAAACCCAAATCCCTGCTTAGTCCCTCTATGAGGAAATTTACTTTAAGAATATACTTCAATTCTGATCTGCGTCTATCCTCCCTGATACCGAACCAAGACGCTGAAAGCACGCACCCGACATCGTCAATGCTATGACATGGTTGGTTCAAATGTACAGAGATCAGTTTATGTTGTTGTTCTTTATGTATTTCTTGTTATTGAATCGTAAACGGAACTCTCATCCAGTTTCTCTCCTTCTCAAATTTGTGACAGAAAATTAAATATACGAGGTGTCAAGGCTTAGAGCCGGCGGTTTGAATACAACTTAAGTACCGGTGGTGGAGGGTAAATGTAAGTGATCATGTGTTTGCAGACTAGTTACCGGGATTTGTTGCAGGTGACATTCCCTTGGTGAGGTGATGTGTTGCAGATTTTTGATGAAGTTTGAAGAGTTTTTGTGGTGGGGCTGACGCTTTGCATGTAGGGGGTTAGCACTAAATAATTTACTAATAGTATTGTCTAGTTTTAAATATTGGACATCTTTAGTTAAAGTGTGGCGAAGTTTATGGATGTTATAATTAAAATAAAAAAACATTGGGATTCTGAAATTATTCTTTTTACTTACATAGTTGAGGAGAAGGTTTCTGTTGATATTTTGAAACGTTGGTGATTTCTATTAAGAAAGTGATTGCAAAATTGTCTTATATGTATGTTGTTATCTTCCTTGTGTTAGATGCGTTTGGTGCATAAGTATTGGCTGTAGATTATAAATTATTTAGGTTGTTACCAAGTCTTTCCCGTTAAGTCTCTTCATTTCTTAGTACCAATTTCATGTCATTTAAAGGTCAATTCATTCATAAGAGTGAAACTAATTTTTACAGGATTACATTTTTTGTGTTTTTTATCCACCTTTCAATATAGGATCTTATATTGAGAAAGAGACTATTTAACATTGGTTACTTCCGCACACGTAGATTAATTCTAATATACCATTTATCTCTCGAAGAATTTGAATGGGCGAATCAACTCAAAAGAAAACAGATTTCTTTAGTATACAAAAAAATAAAACGATTTCTTCAGAGTCAGTGATTACTCCCAAGATCATTTCTCTGTTTGTAGCATAAGAATCTACAGCGAAGCTTCTGGTGTTGGCATTTTTATAACTGATAGAAGCGAAGGTACTTGAACACACAAATCTGTTGTATACATATGTATTAATCTGGATTTAGGGTAGTACAAATCCAGACGAGAGTATTGAAGAAAATGATCTATGCTGGGCGATTCTTGCAAGTGACTAGGGTCAAACTGCCCTGCCCTCGAAAAGGTACTTCTATCTGACACCAGAATAAGCATAGTTATCGTTTAAAGTAAGGATCGGTAGAGGATATATATATATATATATATATATATATATATATATATATATATATATATATACCGAGTGTATCAGGAAAATTGTCCAAATCGGGTAAAAGCCATATTGTTCATTTGTTAGAAAAAACATTGAATCGTTCTATTCTAGAAATGATTAAAGATATCTTACTGGAATTCTCCAATAATTTTTTATAAAACTATTGGTCTCTACAAGACTCTGATGTCGGCATCGTGATGTGTTTGTCAATTGTTGCTCTAACCCAGGCGATAAATCGTTGGCGTACACTCACTAAATTTAGCACACACCGCATAACGAATGATATATGAAAATAAAACGTAACCATTAAAAAATCTCATCTTGAAAAATTATATTAAATAAAATGAAGAATGCCTTTTTCAGAGGATTCTAATCCTGCTGCAGAACTTCCCTCGTTGCGCCAATAAAGGGTGGCCAGTGGAATATCGATGCCAGTAAGGCTGGGACTGGACAGTTTTTCGCTCTCGGTCCTTGTGACTATGAATGAGTACATCACTATAAAAAAGGCAATCGGACACATCCCATTACTGTCAGGGATATTGGGTATTAAATAACTATTAATTAATTCAGTTTGACTGAGTGGTTGGCCATTTGAAAAATGAATTTCGACCGTTGAAACTTATTCTAGCATAAGTTCGAACTTAATATAATGCAAAAGTGAATTTGCATATTCAGGTCATTCTTTTGCAAACAACTATGCATTCTGTCTTAATGCAGTTAATGTTTAATCTTTTCTTCTTGCTTTCGTCCACTATGTTCTGTTGTCTGCTATCAACACTGTAAAATCTTCCATTTGTTAAGATTCGGACCGTCACTTCTGTAAAATAATTACAGTTACTGCTGTTTATTCAACAAACCTTCACGACACACACGTAGATTAATTCCTCTCTACCATTTATCTCCAGAAGACTTCGAATGGCCGAATGAACTTAAAAGAAAACAGATTCCTTTTGTATACTAAGAAATAAAAAGATGTCTTTAAAGTCAGTGATTAGTCCCAAGATAATTTTTCTGTTTGTAGCATGAGAATCTACACTCAAGCGTCTGGTTTTGGCATTTTTATAACTGATAGAAGTGAAGGTACTTGAAGACAAACATCTGTTGTATACATATGTATTAATCTTGATTTAGGGTAGTACAAATCCAGATGAAAGTATTGAAGAAAATGGTCTGTGATGGGCGATTCTTTCAAGTGGTTAGGGTCATACTGCCCTGCCCTCGAAAAGCGACTGCTAACACAGAATAAGCCTCGTTATCGTTTAAATCAGGGATCGGTAAAAGGAAATAACAAATATATATATATAAATATATACCGAGTGAATCAGCAAAATTGTCCAAATCGAGAAAAAGCCAAATTGTCCATTTGTTAGATAAATGTTTTAACCGTTGTATCTTAAAAATGATTAAAGATATCTTACTGGAATTCTTCGAGATTTTTATAACGCTACTGAACTCTATTTTGGGCAATAATAATGTATAATTACCTTCTAAGATAAATTGAAAAATCGTGATGAAGTCGACCTTAAACGAAATTGATATGTTCATCATTATAAATTAAAGTTAAGGATCAGAAGCCCAGGAAAAATTGAAATTAAGTCCAAATATATATATATATATATATATATATATATATATATATATATATATTTGGACTTAATTTCAATACTATTCCAGTATTATGTTCCCTCTTATTCAAGAAGATCCATAACTTTCTATCCTGGAGTAATAATGTGCCTCTTATATCTGAAAACCTTGAAAAAATGAAACTCAATTATTTTACTGTTTGTTAGATACTAAGCGTTTCGGGGGATAGACCCCCTTGCAGTTCCACCCGATATATATATATATATATATATATATATATATATATATATATATATATATATATATATAATTCTTTAGTATATTCATATATCTCTTTCTTTCTGAATTAATTTATTGTACGTTTATGATCATTATTGTTGATTGTTATCATATATCCTCAACACCACCCCAGTCATACATCTCATCCCAAGCCTCCAGTCGACGTATTAAGGCTGCCACTTTCCTTGCTTTTTGCCGAGTAAAACTAAATTTAATTTGTCCTTTTTCAACGAATAAATTTCGCTAAAAAAACAACTTATACTGTAAGGTATAAATTATTTAAAATTGATATTTGTAAATGATAAATTGAAATAAAAATGTTTTCTTTGAAAATACGAACATACAAGTCGTTAGAAACTTTAATTTTATTTCATACTTTTTTACCTACTTTTTTTTTCTATTTTTCATCACCAGTCACAAGTGAATCCAAAAAGGGCGAGATAAGTTTACGAGAACGAACAGAAGAGCAGATGTCAGCTCGGGATTTCCTGTTGACTTCAGGCAATTCATGATACACCCATTTTCCAAGTTTAGGAACCTTTCCAAGTTGTTGAAGATGACGCTGAACATTTGTATGGTTTCAACGAAGCTTTACTGACAATTCTACTACTAATGCAGCAAGATTTTCCTCAAGTGATGCTACAAGGAGCTCATCATCAAATTCAACTGGGCGTCCTGTTCGGTCTTCATCTTCAAGGCTGGAATTTTCTCTTATGAAGTTGGCAAACCATTTTCTGCAAGTTCTTTCATTCAGACATTCTTCGACATAAGTGAACAATTTGAGTCGCTTCGGCTGAAGAGATCCAATTTTAATTAATCCTTAAATTTCAAAATACATATTAATTTATCCATATTTTTTTTTATTAATTAGTAATTCCTTTTCCTATATATCTTTTTAATCGACATCATCCCAAGCAAGGCAATGTAGCCACTACTACGCAGAGTTACAAGGTGCAGAGGAATTGGGTACAGAAACATTAGTAAGGAGGAGAAAGAGAAAAGAGCAGCCAGAAAGATAGTAGATACCTATTGACATTGCATTTAAATTTCTGAAGATTAAAGTTGGCTGGAATGCATGGAGCCGGGAGGGATTCCACAAATAAGAAGTGCGGGATAAGAATCTGTTAAGATAGAAGTTATGGCTACATCTAGCCAGCCCAATTGTAAATTGATGCGATCTCACCGTCAGTCTACTGTTGCGCTTAAATTCACTCAGTCTCGGTACTATAATGAAGAGCTTATCTGAACAATTACCGTGAACGTATTTATAAATAAGGCAGAGAGAGGCAACCTTACGGTGGTGGGAAAGTGACTGAAGCCGAGTATTAGGTTATAAATTAGGAAGTTTAGTTTATGATTGTATTTTCAGTTTTAAGGAGGAGGCACGGTGGAGTAATGGATAGCGGTCTTGGATTGAGGAATCGGAGAAACGAGTTCGAATTCCAGTCGAATCCATTACATTCACTTATGTGCTAATACCCTTGGGAAAAGTGTGAATCCTCTTCTCCACCCAGCTATGGGTAAATAGCAGGACAGACTGCATTGGATGGCAACTGATCTAAGAGAAGGACAACTCTGAATTCAAAACCTGCGGAGGGTCCTTTGGGGACCTTGTGGCACGTGGTGCACCAAGTCTCTGTATTCGTCCCTCCAAAAAGTGTGGATGGTCCTGCACGAAACCTTCACCACTATAATCAAATCTCATGTGCTGTTGTCGGGCTGTCGGTTTCCTGGGAACTGATCTGCTTGACCCTCATACGTCGAATTCGACGGGAGAGTCGAGAGTCGATATATGAAGAAATATAGTTTTAATGTGTGCTATATTTATGGGATAAAGTGCTCAATATCAGAGATAGAGCGTATATAAATATAAAAGTGAGCATTGAAGTCAACACTCAGAGGCGAGGGACAGTTTCATGCTGAACAAAATCGTCAGGCTGTGAATGAACATTGTGTCTAGCATGAAACAGTCTGACGCCTCTGAGTGTTCACTTCAATGTTCACTTTATATATATATATATATATATATATATATATATATATATATATATATATATATATATATATACCGCCCCATTGGAATTCTGAATTAACGCCTAATTTAACGACGAAAATAACGCTATTAAAATGTTGTTTGTTTCCTTTGGTTCTAACTTGTTCACTTATGTATAGCTACATAAATAATGTATAGCTCCATAAATAATGTATAGCTACAAACTTATGTATAGCTACATACTTATGTATAGCTACATACTTATGTATAGCTACATAAATAAACAGTGATTAAGTACATCATTGTACTTGAATGTTCTAACATTTCTTTGAAGGTAACGTTGTCGACATTTTAAACTATTGGAGATTTTCACTAAGGAAGATCATAGGTGTATACACCTTTTGCTTCAGAAAATCGAAATGTTAATGATAAATATTTTTCTGTAGAGAATAAATATACTCCTTTAAAAAACAGAAGTTTTTCATAGTAAAATAAATAAATTAGAAATAAATCAAACTCAGCAGTCCGTGTTAATCACTCTGTGATCAGAAATGATATTATATCAGGGCTTCTTTTTCTTAATTATAGAAGGAATCTTTCTCTAAAGAAAAAAAATCAACTTTTCTCCATTTCTAAGGTAGATGCTTATGCGCATGCTCATTGGTTGCGAAAATGGCTGCCGTATCTGTAATGAAAAAATGTTTTAAACATTTCTCTATTTCTAAGGTAGATGCTTATGCGCATGCTCATTGGTTGAGAAAATGGCTGCCGTATCTGTAATGAAAAAATGTTTTAAACATGCTGCTCACTTTCTGATGAACTGTGCCCAGTGCAACCTACAGTTCGAAAAAATGTTGCCCATGTCTGCTGTAGAGGTTAATATGACGCTAAACAAGATCAGCCAACCAATCTTACGCCGAGTGGGGTCTATAATAGCTTAACTTAATATGAGAAGGGCCACAAGCTTGGGAACGCAGTGAGGCTCATACCTACTTTTTAGCTGTATTGGCAAACCAGATTATTTCGGGGTCTATTATCAAAGCGAGGGATGCCTGCTCCCAGGAATTCCAAGTAATTGTACTAAAGAGGCGGGTCTGTGGAATACCGACACCAACGCGGTTGGAGTTGCACAGTCCGAGCAATTTTAGGCCGTGACTCATATGTACGCGCATGAGCACTTAATTTGAAACTGACCTTTTGCCACATTCTTTCACAGTGTGTGTGTGGGGGGTATATATACTTAGTAGTAAACAGATCTTCAGTTTGAAAAACTATATTTTATATCTATGTCGTGTGTCTGTCTTCGGAGAGAGCGCGGAGATAATTGAAAGCTGCTTGGTACCGGTGATTCCAACCGAGCGCCAACGCCTTTTCGTTTGCACCAAAAAAAGAGTAGTCATGTCGACACAAAGGCTACGATGGTTGAAGGGAGAGGGGAATTTGGGGCTTCGGCACATGTGCACGCGTTTCGGTACGGCATTTTAAACTGACCATGCGCCACTTTGTGCCGGCGTTAAATACATAGCAGTAAACAAATATTCGTGTTGATAGATTATATATTTTTATCCCTGTCATGGAAGAGTGCCCGAAAAAAAAAAAAAGAAGAATTTCTTTTTCAGAGGATTCTAATCCTAATGCAGAACCTACCTCGTTGCGCCAATAAAGGGTGGCTTGTGGAATATCGACGCCGGTGAGGCTGTTGTTTCTGAGACTGGACAGTTTTTTGCTCTCGGTCCTTGTGACTATGAATGAGCACACCACTATAAAAAAGACAATGTGACACATCCCATTACTGTCGGTGATGTTGGCGGATTAAATAACTATCAATAAATCCAGCTTGGCTGGTTAGAGAGTGGTTGACCTTTTGAAAATTCCGAACTTAATTTAATGTCAAAGTGAATTTGCATAGACAGGTCATACTTTTGCTAACAACCATGCATTCTGTCTTAATGCAGTTAATGTTTAATCCTTTCTTCTCGCTTTCGTTCACGACTTTCTGTAGTCTGCTATCAACACTGTGTCATCTCCATACATGTTGTTGTTAAGATATTGGCCGTCATTTCTCTAATCTAAAATAATTCCAGTTACTACTGTTTATTCAACGAATCTTCTCTACGCACACGTAGATTAATTCTAAGCTACCGTTTATCTCCAGAAGACTTTGAATGGCCGAATCAACTCAAAAGAAAACAGATTGCTTTTGTATACTAAGAAAAAAAATGATTTCTTTAGAGTCAGTGATTAGTCCCAAGATAATTTCTCTGTTTGTAGCATAAGAATCGACAGTCAAGCGTCTGGTTTTGGCATTTTTTATAACTGATAGAAGCGAAGTTACTTGAAGACACAAATTTGTTGCATACATATGTATTAATTTTGATTTAGGGTAGTACAAATCCAGATGGTGGTATTGAAGAAAATGATCTGTGCTGGTCCATTCTTGCAAGTGGCTAGGGTCAAACTGCCCTGACCTCGAAATACGACTGCTATCTAACACCAAAATAAACCTCATTATCGTTTAAAGTAAGGATCGGTAGAGGAAATAACAAATATATATATATAAATATATACCAAGTGTATCAGTAAAATTGGCCAAATCAGATAAAAGCTATATTGTCCATTTGTTAGATAAATCTTTGTATCGTTCTATTTTAGAAATTATTAAAGATATAATATTGGAATTCTCCGAGATTTTTATAACACGATTAGACTTTACAAGTGTCTGATTTTGACATGGGGATGCGTTTACTACCTGTTGCTCTAACTTAGGCGAAAATTCGTTTGCATCCATTCACTAAATATTTAACACAAATCGCACAACGAATGATATATGATAACCATAACAAATCTGTTCTTGAAAAATTATATTAAAAAAAAAAACAAAATTGTAATATGAGTTCTAATAAAAATTGCTTACTAAGACATTATGTTTATAAGTAGTAAAAACTGCGTTTATAATTAAAAAAAAAATCACTCACTTTAGCCAGAGTTGTTTAAGTGATACAACAATGACTTAAGATAAAGAGTTGTTAGTTCAATGCCTTGTCTCAGCGAAGAGAACGAAAAATTGAAGAGTTATCAAGGCGAATTACCTGAAACTGTGATAGCCAAAAGGATTATACGTTGAATTCGATCAGTCTGATCACGCCGAATAAATAATGGGTTCGATTATATATTCCATAATATAGCACGTAAACGACGTGAATGTAGCAGTAAAGAGGAGGACAACAGCTCGAACAATGTAAATAGTGTAGAATGAACAGGAATTAAGAATATAACAAATGATATTGCATTTATATTCTTGAAGATCAAAGTTAACTGAAAAAAAAAAGCCGGAAAAGTGTCCCAAGAGCGAGAGAAGAGATTATCAGCATGGAACTTACAGTTACATCTAGCCATTTTAATTGTAAAATGATGAGACTTTGCCGTGAATCTAGTACTGCACTTTAGACGATTACTACAGAACAAGGTTCGTCTGAACAGTTATCTTGAAATTACAGGGTGATCCCTCCCCCCTAAAAAAAACGGGAATTTTTGAAGTGCGTATTGCCAGACAGGCGCAAGTGGCAACACTGTGAGACAGTGACCTTGAGCAAGTAAACATTTCGCCATTTAGAATTCAAGATGAAATTCACAGTATCCCAGCTGAGATGTTGCAGCAGTCAATGAGGAATCTCAACAGCAGATTTCAAGAATGCATTCGTACAGGAGGACGCCATCTACATGACGTAATTAAAAAAAATGAAAATTCCATCATTGTTTCTTAAATGGCATGATTTAAGGTTTCAATTACTATGAATAAAATATTTTTCTTCCATCACTCTTGGGTTTATTGGATTGTTAAAAAGTTCCCGTTTTTTTAGGTCACCCTTTATTTATAGAAAAGGTATAGGAAAGCTGCGTGACTGGAGTCGAGATATCCGGTCAGAACCAATAACATTGCAGATTTGTATTTTATGGTCCGGTGCTTCTGCTATATATTTAGAGATTCTAAATATATAGCAGGAGCACCAGGCCAAATGTGGCAACAATATTGAAAGGATGGTAGACTTATAAATATGTAAGCGAGATTCAGGGCAGAAAGATTTATCTATGTCTAGCCGACATACCTGGCGTTGTCAGGAGTACATGGCTGCACTTCTGTAAGTGCACCTATTTTAAATCCGCAGCTACTGTCTAGAAATATTTGCCTGCGTCTCTGCTGGCATGCATCATCCGTTGGTATAATAAGCTACGCCCCACCTCATCTTTTTTTACGGTATATCCTTTGCAACTGTTTGATTATTCATAATAAAGGGATTCTATTGATAAAACCTTCCTGTGTGGTTGTTGCTTGGGGTTAAATTGTTTCAATGTTTTAGATATTCAGTAAATTTCTTATGGCTATAATAACTTTCAAATAGCATGCCATTCTTCACAAATCTAATAATCAAACAAAAGCAGGGATGAAGCATCAGAGCTCGATTCAAATGCAAGTACATATGCATGAACACCATCACCTTCTTCTTCGCACATTTACTGTAAAGCAGGGGTTAATATGAAGTTCTTCGGGAATTTTCTTCGGAAAACAATCTTTGCATCAAAGGTTGTTCGAATGCCAATATAGGATGTTATCATATGAAGAAACTATTGGCTAAATGGTAAAAGCCGATTCTGGACCTAGTTTGTAGCAGATTTCGTCCACTTAACTGAAATAATTTAAATCAAACATTCCAGCAAGACAATTTGCGTGCCATATGTAATTTACATTGCAAATTCGGAATGCATCGGATGAAAAAGCAGGGAGTTATGCTCGAAACACGTTCTTTTTAACAGTTTTTCCTGTTTTTTTTAATTGATGGCATTTAAAGGAAATCGAATAAAAAACGAGGAAGTTATTCAAGTTTTTATTTTAAGTAATACGAAAAAACCCGATTTTTTTCACAGTTTTTTTTTTCAAACTTTTATGTAAAGCGAATGTCACATGAAAACTATCAAACACTCTTAACTAAAACTCATAATATGAGCTATGTTTTAAGTGCAAAAAACTTTAACTCATCCAGTAAAAATTTTGTTCGTATGTAACTTTGCAAAAAGTCGTAATCATTTCAGTGTTATCGATTTTTCTGCTAAACCCGGCGGGGTTGGAGATTGAAAATTTAGTCTTGATTTATCTTTATAAATTTACATGTGTATAATTTCATTGAAATCAGTCGAAAAATGTAGACGTGCATAAATAGCACACACACACAAATACACAAATACACAGGCAGACACTCATACAAACACACACAGACACATCTTCTGTTTTATAGATATAGATAATTATTATTTTTATTTTTCAAGTCATTTATATTGTTTTTCAGTCATTTGTATTGGTATGGCGGGTTTTATGGCATATCAACTCTTGGCGAGTTTTTTTTTTATTTAAACGAAGTATTCTTTATTATTATTCTTGGATCTACAGGTAAACAATGAATATTTCTACTTGATTTTTATTGGTCAATATTGACCGACATGCAAGTCTATAAGTATTTACTTGATTTTGGATAGGTAAATATTGGACGTTTATAATTGTGTCTGTCAGCTTTTGATTGATAAGTGACGTCCGTTTTCAGGAGACATCTTATCTCTCTGCACAAAGTGCACTCGTTGACTTTTAGTCACCACCCGCAGGGTATTTTCAAGTAGGACCCTCATTTCAAATTATCCCAACCGATAAATTAAACTGTTTTTGTTTCTTTCCATTAGAGATGTGATCTTAATTGTCTTTACCAACTGTTTTGAGTTGGACATTATTTATTACCCTTTTAAATATTTATTTAGTTTTTTTTTTTTTTTTTTTTTTTTAGTAATGTGTCGAATGCTGAAGAGATGCTGGAGGGTCTCCTGAAAGCCAGATGTCGTTTTCCAAAAAAAAAAAAAAAAGAAAAAAAAAAAAAGAAGGAAAGAAATACAAATAGTTTAACTCGGTGTAAATGGCTATTGCAAATACTAAAATTCAAGTGGATACAATTTATTTATTTTTCTTTTCGTAACTCTATTTCATTTGTTTGTGTGAAAAATGATGGTAACGACAATCGGCATCAAGGGAGATCATTGATCAACACAGCGTCTACGAAAAAGGGACAAGTAATGCAACGAAAAATGAAGTGTAAAGAAACACGGAACGCCAAGGCTGTAAATCAAATTATTTTAACACCTATGTCTTGAAAGAATACAGCGTGAATTCGTTAATACAAACATATATCCTGAATAAGTCTTTGCGTTTAATGTGCCCCTTTGGAGAAGCTGCTTCATACTTCAGGAAATGTTTTCATAGCTCAAGTAAATATTTAATTTGATTTGTTTGTTTAACGGTATAGCAACTCCTTATGGGTCATTTAATCACAAAATTTGATTTTCTTGGGACCTTTGAAGTAATAAAAATATGATATATGTTATTCTGCTTTCATAATTGAATACATCGTAGATGACACGTTGCTTTGTTGCATGTTTGTGTAGACATACTTACTAGAGGCGGTGATATGCGTGTTTTATGTTGTAGTTTTGTTGAAGTTATATTTTGGAATATAGATTGATTTCTTTATACGAAATTATAGGATATTATATGGATTAATATTATGAAAGAGTTATTTCAAGTTATTTGGTTGATATAAAATCCCTGTCGGTTATTTAATGTCGAAATCTAAATATCTACAGATAATATGTATTGTTGGGCATTTTACTATAAATATGTATTTTTAGTCATTTTTTATTTAGAAATATATCGCTTTTATATACTTTTATAGTGTTCTGTTTTTGTCTAGAGGTTCACTATTTGCTCATGGCTGGTGCTCAAATAGAGTTGGTCTTGTTTCAACGCGATTTAACACCTCCAGTCTTCCGATCAGAGGCCTTGCTCCTGGATGTAGTTTATCGTCAAACCCAGGACTAACGACTGAGACATTGTATTAAATTCCACAAAAAGGGCATTATTCCACATGTAAGTTGATTGATTGATTTTGCTTAGCGAGATATAAAATCCCTGTGGGTTATTTAATTCCGAAGTCTAAATATCTACAGATATGTATTGTTGGTCATTTTACGATAAATATGTATTTTTGGTCATTTTTTATTTAGAAATATATCGCTGGTATTGTTACTATGAAAATGCATTTTTATACTTTCATAGTGTTCTGCTTTTGTCTAGAGGTTCACTATTTGCCCATGGCTGGTGCTCAAAGAGGGTGCTCAGGGTGTAACTGTGTACAATAGCAATTAAGTGGTGGTTACACGCTCCTCAACACCTCCAATCATACCGCAGCAAATATTTTCATAGCTCAAGTAAATTTTTCATTTGATTTCTTTGTATTATATAACGGCATATCAACTTTTTATGGGTAATTTAATGCCGAAATTTAATTTTCGTTGGAGCTGTGAAGTAATAAAAATATGATATATGTTATTCTTCTTTCAAAATTGAATATATCGTAGATTATACACAGCATTTGTGCATATACATGTTTGTGTGGACATAATTACTAGAGGTGGCGATATGTGTGCTTTATTGAAATGCCTTCAACTACAGAAGGTTGTTTTATTGACATTACATTTTCGAATAAAGTTTGATTTGTTTAAGAAATTGCAGGATATTATATGGATTAATGTCATGTAAGAGTTCTTTCTTATTTGTTGTTGGTAGTATTTCAAACGGATTCGTAGTGAAGTCGGTAGAATTTGTTAGTATGTTTTATTGTGTATAGTTCTTCGCCTACCGTACAGTTTGCAGTGGTTGGTTGATTTTTTTTAGCAGCATATCAACCTCTATAGGTTATTTAATGTCGAAATTTAAATATTTTAAACGCAATTGTATGCCTTCAACTACAAATAAAATATATTGGTCATTTTGCTACAAAATACATTGCTGGTCATTTTGCTTAAAAATGTATTGCTGGTAATTTTACTATGAATTGGTAGTGGCTGAAATTTTTTTACATAAATATTCATAGCTGGTATTTTTAGTATTATGGCTCCAACTAAATATAATTTTAAAGCATGCCTTAAAATACAGATAAAATCTATTAATGGTTGTTTTGCTATAAAGTTGTATTGTTGGTCATTTTGCTGTAAATAAAATAAAGTAAATAGATATTACTTGTCATTTTTACTATGAAAATGTATTTTCATAATTTAATAATATTTTGCTTTTGTTTGGGGATTCACTATTTTCCCAGAGGTGGGACCCTAATAGGTGCTACCACATTGGGTCAGGGACAACTGCAGTTAAGAGGTGGTTCAATGTTCCTCAAAACCTCCAATCTCCCAATCAGAGACCTTGCTGCTGGATGTATTTTATCGTCATACCAAGGACTAATTAAATATTTAAACAATTTGTTAGATATACAGAATTTAGGTAGAGCATGAAGGAGAAGAGACATTTTAGAAGTTACCGTCGAAAAATAAAATAAAATATGGTGTATGTCCCCTTAATATGTTGAGCGCCATTTCACTATATTCGGTTGTAACAGCAAAAATGTTAAAATCGTGTAACAGCATAGTTATCAATCGCATAAAATGTTTAATATCTAAAAAGCCACTAAACTAATTGAGCTTCTTATATTCAAGATGTTCAGGTAAAATGTTTAGCTATTTCGTAAGAATCACTGAAAAACTGGTCAATCAAAATTCGTAAACAATTACATAGGTCACACTAAAACATGTCTGACAAGAAGACTCACACTGCATCTTTCTGATCATAATTCAATTGGGTCTCATTTAAATACCCAGGGAGACCTACCGGAGCCTATTCGTAAAAAACTTGTTGATAACACAAATATAATAGAATCGTCTACATGAAAGAAAAAAAAGGCTAAGAATAATGGAAGCCTTATTAATAAAAGCAAAAACCAACACTCAGTAATATCAGCTATGAACATGGACACGTGCATAAAAGAAGGATTGCTGCCTAAAGACACACACACACACACACACACACACACATATATATATATATATATATACATATATATATATATATGTATATGTATATATATATATATATATATATATATATATATAATTATTTATTTAAAAAAATTTATAACATAAATATGTTATAAAATCACTACAAAAATAGCCATTTTGTTTCAACACCCTCGGTGTCTTATCAAGTGATGACGTTGAATGTCATTCAATGGACATTCAACGTCATCACTTGATAAGACACCGAGGGTGTCGAAACAAAATGGCTATTTTTGTAGTGATTTTATAACATATTTATGTTATAAATTTTTTTAAATAAATAATTATATCTGCTCTACTTTGTATTGAGCACTCTTTTAAGAATAGTAATTGTTGGTTATTGGAATTCATTCCATATACACAAATCATACACTTGGATATATATATATATATATATATATATATATATATATATATATATATATATATATATATATATATATATATATATGCTAAGACCATAAAGACTTTCAACACCAGAAAGATCTGATAGGAAATGAAATCTTTGAATATTATTGCATATTTTATTTTAACATATAAAAATTTTATCAGTACCTGCACTATATATATTTGTAATAATTTTCTTTAGATGCATTTTTAAAAGGCCATAAATTCGTGTATATTTGGATAAAGGACTTTATCAGAAGACATGCAGGTGTAGTCAAGTAAAACCCTACTCTGGTGACTTATATCTGTCTAGAGCAAAGTCAGTGTCTTCCTGTGAGATTTTGGGTAAATGCATCTAATACTCTGTTTCTTATAAATTAGGCTTGGATGCTTTATAAATGTATATTAGTGATTCAACGACAACACCAAGAATATTTGCAGAATGAATTTTGTCACCAGTATCTGGTGACATGACCATAATTATGAAATAAATAAAATCAGATTTATAGCACGTTTCTTTATTTGCTGTGAATCAACCAAATTATATATATATATATATATATATATATATATATATATATATATATATATATATATATATATATATGTTCCAGATTAGTTGATTTAAAAGAGTGCTCAATAGAGTAACCTAGAGCTTTATAAATACAAATATAGGTAACTATACTCGTTTGGAAAAAACCTTCGAATTTTTGATTTGCCAATAATCAAATCAATCTCGAGGGAAAAAAGATTTAAAAAAAAGAAAGAGCTAGAAACATGAAAGTCTGTCGGAAAAAAATCGCACATATACAGGTTTGAAGCCCAAAGAAAAAAACCCCAACACCAGTAAACAACTAACAAACAAAAGAGCTCGATACAACCGTAGAGCAGACCTAGATAAACCTAGTGAGCGGGACAAATCTAGCCAGGTTTTACCCAAGCGGATCGTAGGGAAAGCCAGCTTTCTCTGACGATCCATTTAGGTGAAACCTGGGTAGGTTTGTCTCCCTCACTAGGTCTATCTATCTATCTATCTATCTATCTATCTATCATCTGGTTGATCCACGGCAAATATAGGAATGTGCTATAAATCCGATTTTATTTATTAATCCACAGACAGAATGTGACTAGACATCCGATTGCTTCAAATCGGGTGCAAAACTCGACAGATTTGGCATCACTCGGAGACTCCACCTCTCAGCTATTGTCGCACGGCAGAGAAAGGTATCTTTTAACGTATTATATACGTGATGTACATAAACAGCAAAGCAGCAACAGGAGCGCTCAATTCATAACTGAAGAGTGATATATATATATATATATATATATATATGAAATGAACATTGAAGTCAATACTGACTTGTGTTGACTTCAATGTTTACTTTTATATTTACGTACGCTTTCTCACAGATATTGAGCACGTTATCCCATAAATATAGCATACCTTAAAACTATATTTCTTCACACACACACACACACACACACACACACACACACACATATATATATATATATATATATATATATATACATATTTATAAGCATTTCACCCCAAGCAAGGCTAGAAGCAACTAGCACGCATGGGGTTACATAGGATTTGCAGCGAGAGCAGATAGGAGTGATAGAGTAAAGGATAGATCAAGCCAACTGGAGATGTCTATATATATATATATATATATATATATATATATATATATATATATATATAATTTAAAAATTGAAAAATTTACTTACTCTAATTTAATATCCGTTGTTTTTTTAAATTATTTTTACTAAAATTTAGATACTTCATCAACACCAAAGATATGCCACATATATTGTAAGAGAATATAACTTTCTTAGAATGTAAACTTTTGAAATTGCGGCTATCGAATTTTACAAAAATATAAATCAAATCCTCTGATTTTTTCAGATATTTTCTTTACTAAATATAATGTCTTCCTTCCCAACCCAACGTATATGACAATAAATATTTAATAACAATAATAATAATAATAATAATAATAAACTCTTAAATTCAAAAACTTCTATTATTTACAATATAAAAGCATAAATTAATCTCAGACGAAATATTTATAATAATTACATTATTTAAAAAATCAACAACGTATAACCTACATAGCGTAAATGTATAGTGGAAAATAATTTAGGAGATATAACATAAATATATTTATTAATAAGTATAAAGAAATTGTTGCTATTTTTATTATTATTTGAAAGTCAGGTACTAGCAGTTTTTGATGAAGAAGAGATAATTAAAATATCCAGACCACATAATGAGGAAATTTGATACTCACAAGAAATACTGAAGTCTAAAGTGAGAGAGAGGGAGAGGAAACAGCGAATAAATTCCCTTAGGTTCGATTGAATGGAGACATAATTTACTAAGAGGTACAAAGGTCAGGGTGTTATGGAAATCTATGATGGCCCGCGTCTTGAAGGGGAACGATACATAGAAAGAGAACGTACTAATGTAAATGGTTGCTGAAAGCGGATTAGAAGAGATAGCAAAAAGACAAACGTTACTAAGATATGCAATGAAAATAGTGGAGAGCCACGATCGTCATCATCCTGATGGAACATGGCACATAGAAAAAGGAAGATCATGTGTACCTTGTGAATAGGCTTGATAGAACAGGGTTTAGGACAGATAGCATAAAGACAAACATCTTTTAACGTTCTACAAACGATATCTGTTCACGATTCTAAACAGATTGCACTGTTACTGTAACGGTGCAGTTACTTCATGCACTGTACTTCCAAGATATTATTTATGCGTTTATACAATGCATCATTCAATCTTACGATTGGTAGGTGTTCTCCTGCACGAAGATTGTGCATGCTGTTTTTTTTATAAATTATCGCTGATAAATATTTAAATATCGTATTTTTTATACTGTTGATTCCAGTAAAATCTTCGCTTTTATTGTTGGATA
>OZ010598.1:33840986-33938486 GCA_963932145.1 Acanthosepion lycidas
TTTACACACACATACACATATAAATACATATACATGTTCACACACACATATAAATACATACACACATACACATACATATACATATATATACATACACACACATATATACACATATATCCACCTATACCATATACAGACATTTTCCACATACATATACATAAATACACATGCACACACATACACGTATATACATGCACACACACACAAAAAACAGATATATATATACACACACATATATATATATATATATATACATACAAAAATGCACACACACATACCTACATATACACACATACATCCATACGCATCCACTCCTTACACATTACACACACATGTACATATGAACATACGTATACATGCGCATAAACATATATACCTAAAACCTTACATTTCTATACAATTAAACAAAAAAACAATGTATCCCAGTATCTATCCGTCTAGCTATACATACATACACCTATACACGCACATATATACACACATACACACATATATGTACACATACATACATACATACATATACGTATATATGGGTACATATATACCAAAACATACGCACACATATACATATATACACATACATATACATATACACACATCCCTGCATATATATCCATCTACATATACCTACATCCATATACGTATACATGAATATATACATATGCACACATATCCATACATATACATACATATACCAATACACACACCCCTAAATATATACCTATATATACACGCAGCCAAGTACATACATACATACATACATACATACACAAACATGCATATACACTCACATACATATATATATATATATATATATATATATCAACAATTTGGGGGTAAAAAAAATACACATAGCGCATCACAAAAACATACACAATGATCTATATAGAGATAAACAAAATAAACATACGGTTAAAATGTCATGCTCGATGTTTTGAACCAAGATGGAACTGACATAAGTGACAGAAAGTTACAAAACGGTGTTTATGTTTTGAATCTTTTCTTATGTCTACATTTTGAAAATATCTCATTACGAAGATTCAACAGTTCATCTTGCTTCTTATCTTTGATAATAAAAATGTTTTCCGCTAAGCACAGATCACACCGATCGCGGAAGTTATTAGGTGTTTTGGCTCTTGATAGGTATTTCAAAAGTGGGGTTAACCCCTTATCCATCAGATCTCAGTAGTGTTTGGATAAGGAAGTTTGACTTCTAAGGCATCTATATCTAAAAGAGTGTCTATGGTTGTATAGACGCTGCTTCCAATCACCGGCGGATATACCTATATATCTTTTTTTCTCGTTTATATTTTCCTCTGGAAAGACTGTTGCCTCGTATATTACATTTTTATAGTTACATTTACCCCCGATTGGACAATGATCTTTATTCCTACAATTGCAGGTAGGGTTACTCGATTGAGTTACATTACAATGGTAGTTTCTAAGTATTCTGCAATTATGGGAAGATATGATTTTCTCCATATTTCTAACGCATGAGTAACTAATTTTCAGAGTCTTCCTATTGAAAATTTTACGTAATGGATGTTTACTGTGAAAATGTTTATCAATTAATTTCAGAAAAAAACTTCCTATATCAATGTTAGAGAGCTTGCAATATGGTGGGTTGAACCATATTACCTTCCTCTTTCTATTTTTAGATCTGTTATTATTCTGATTTACAAGTTCTCCCTTATAGTGTAATTCCTGTCTAAAACCACTATTTTTGAGGGCCTGATTGTATATAAATTTATTATCATTAAAGATTTTTTGGCTTATTTATTCTCGTATTCACAGTTTTAGGGATGTGGTCTATCACATGTTTAGGGTGGTTAGAGTGGACGTTGATATATAGGGGTGTTTGATCAACTTTATGGAAGGGTTTAAAGGTATCATTCGATAGATTGAGTGTAATATCCAAAAAGTTGACTATTTTCAGGTTGGAAGATATTTCCATTTTAAGGCCTAAGTATTTGAAGGCCCTATTTATCTTCTTATGTAAGCTGGAAGTCAAGCGGCCATTGCTATTTGGGACAATGATTAGGCCGTCATCTCTATAAATTCCGACTTGGCTAAGGTTAACTACTCTACTCAAGGTGTCGAGAATATATATGCCCACCAGATCTGCAATTTGGGCGGAATCAAAGGCTCCCATAGGTACATCGAAACTACCATTATTCTTCTTCACCCAAGTAGCGTCATTGTATGTAAGTATTTCTTCTTGACGCTAAAATGATGTTCAGATCATTATCCGTTATTTCGGTATATCCTTTGGCGAAATTAAGGCTGCTACTTAATAGTTCCTCCGAAATAGAAGGGTAAAAATCCAAGATGTCAAATTGGATGAAAGTGGCTGTGTGTGTATGTCACCACGAAATGTATCTTTATTGTATTAGTCATCCGACAACAATCATTTTTCCCCCTTCCACTCAAACCTAGTTTTTAAATAACCCTCTCTGTTAAACCCCTCTCTTATGAACTAATATTCGTCCCACACTTTCATAATTACACTCTCTCTAAATTCTATTTTTATTTCCGGAGTAGGTTTTTTTCTGTTTTCTTTTTGAATTTGTAGGTCTGATGAATTGGATCGTATTTACGATTCCAATGGAATAAATTATGACCATGGAATATTAGTGTTTAATCCTTTTTATTATATCCTTACTCTGTCCTGGACATTGAGTTCTACCTGGATTCTATCCTCTTGGAATTTTTATTCAAAAAATATACATGTGTGTATATGCACCTGTGAATTTTGCATATATATGTATATTTACCACTAATATTATCTATCTATCTATCTATCTATCTATCTATCTATCTATCTATCTATCTATATATATATATATATATATATAAATATATGTACAAACATACAGACTGTTTCATTGTGGGTAGACATCCGATTGCTTCAAACCGGGATCGAAACTCAACCGATATGTTATTGTAATTTATTTTGAGTAAACGTTTTTTATGGATGACAAAATAGCGATTTTGATTGGCTGAACTGAACGTGGGAATGTTAGAGTTAGACAGCGTTTCCGATGAGTTAAGTTTTTACCCGTCGAATAATGCAGACGTGTTAATTTCGTGTGTGGAAACTGATTCCCAGTGGGGTGGGATAGCAACCCCATTGGTTAGTTAGAATATGTACACGTCGACGTGTTTAATACAATAGATAAGTTTTAAAATCGATTTTGTTGTAGTTCTCATTTTACCGCCGTACCAACCAACTAGCGATCACCCGATCGGGAGAAGAAAGAAAATAGAGAGCAGATGCAACGTTGTGATTGAATCAAGATCGTCTCCAAGAAAACCATAGAAGAAGTGGGGGGCAATAGAACGGTTATATTTTGGGGTATATTTTGTAATAATACACCCTGTTTAGGAAATAATGTTGAAAATGTTGGAAAATGTTTATAGTTCCATGGCGAATTCTCCCAACGTCGTCCTTTGAAATTGATCTTCCTTTCACGACGGAGAAACAAACAAAAAAAAAAAAAATAGGAAAAGTAAACGTCTTAAAAGGAACATTATAAATAAAATATCTATCTATAAAAGGCAGGATGTGTGTGTGTGTGTGTTTGTGTGTGTGTGTAACGTATGCACGGCCGCAATTTTCGACAGATTTGCATCAAAATTTACATGCACATGCTCCAAGTTAGTGGGAAGGCCAAGACCGATTTTGCATTTCCCAACTCCCATCGATATTGGAAATAATCGATTTTTTTCATGCTTCTACGGCAGTTTTCATGTAGTTTGCGGCCATTTTCTACTAGCCAGCGTGAGAGCCTATAGCTGGTTCCACAAATAGGCAGGAAGATTCTATTGACCAGCGTGAGAGCCAACAGCTGACTGACACGAATGTTAACTAGCATGCAAAAAATATCGATAGTTGCATTCGTCACAAGTGGGAAAAATTTAAATCTGCATGGCACTTTACTCTAGTTGGCTCATTCACTTGCTTAAACTCAATGTTGATTCATATTCCGCAGATCTGGGTTGGGTGTAAAAAAGTATATTTTTAAAGCTGATCGTTTTGTGTTCATTTTTTTAGTTCTTTTTTCGTAACAGATTTAATGTTTAGTATAGAGCTTAGAAAAAATTCGTAGTGTGAGAAGTAAGGCATGTAGCAACATCAGCACGGCAAAGGGCACTCCTTTAAAGGCAAGGAAGGGCAAACATATTTTAAATCAAGTGATAGCAATTGCTGTATGAGTCGTAAGATTTTTGAATCATGCACGGGCAACGCCGGGCCATGCTGCTAGTATATTTATAAAAGCTGCGTAAATTAACAAACTGAAATGAAATTCCTTCTCCCTTGAATTATTCGCATTGCATGATGCACGCTTATTTGATCATGTTTCTTTATTATCAAGTTTGCAGAAGAATTCCTTCAGAAGTCTTACGTTAACTTTAACGGTGAACTAGTAGCCAAGCCAGGCTATAGGACCGAGTCTGTCCTGGTCTGTTTAGTCAGAATTGGATTATGAAAACATGGAATCAAACCTTCCCCAAGGGTATCTACTCGTAAATGGTTTTATGGAACTCGATTGGAATCGGAATTCGAATTCGGCTCTCCGCTTTCTTTTTCCGACTTATTATCCATAACACACCCCTAAAATTCAAACTTACAACGCCTTGTATTCCCGAGGTGTTACCCAATTTGGTATTAACCAGGTTCAACTTTGCTTAAATTTCCAACGTGATATGGCTGTAAAATTCAAACACTCTTTATTCTTTTTCTATATGCCGTAAACCTTCAGTACGTTAGAGCTCATGGCTCTCCACAGTTTTCTATCATTTGTTACTTTTAGTAAACTGTCTCCGATATTCGCTGTTCTGCCATCTATTTAAAAAGCTCGTTAGGTAGGGTATGCGCTGTTTTCCTCTGTCCTTGCCTTCAATATGCTCTGTTCGTGTCAAATTTTCAGTCTTCTTTCCTGATTATGTGCACTAGAAATTACAACTAACTCTTTCTGATGTTAAGCTGATATGTCCCGGAAAGGGATATATTTGATCGAAGTAGCTAAGTGGTTTTGGCTACTGTAACCAAGTAGTAGACGGTAGTAGTAATCAACTGGTACTCGTCGTAGTCGCAGGTAATAAGTGTAGACCAATAGAATAGCCAATGGCGTAGTCCAATGGGCGTCGTCATAGACTTAGGCTCTTTCGTACCTACTGTATTTATGACCGACATCAGCCAATCATATTCCTGTGAGGGGGAACTCAGGTGTATGCATATTCCATTATATAATAGGTTTTTTTTGCTGTTTTCTCTTAAGCTTCCTAATTACTCAAATGTTCAGACCTTGGTATTTTCAGCACTCTTTTGCATTAATTTTTTCTTATAAGCAGAAAGTCTTATGTGCTGAGAGACATTAAAACGAGAAGGGTTTATAACAAAAACCCGTGGGAAGAGATGTGGATTTAATTCACATATAAACGACTTGACTTGAACAGTTTGAACAATGGAAAACTAAGCCATAGCGGACAATGTTGATTGACACACAGCTGCAAATTCGGGCTGGAAAGAGAAAAAGCAGATTTTTGTAAATAACTGAATTTGATATTGAGTTTTCCTGGACGGAAAATGGTCGAGGTAGGAGGCGCAGATAAAACATCGAGGAGGATGGAGGAACCACCCACGTTCACTGAAGAGGTCACTGAGAGAGGATAATAAAAGAGAGGATGGAGAAATGAAATTCCCCCAAATTATGATGTAAGCCGGAGGGGATTCACCGAAATGCTCCTACCTCACCATACAGCCCATGCCGGTTTGGGCGAATCTCCATAAATACGAATGCGCGAAGCGAATTCAGTAGAAGAGAGAAGAGAGAAGAGAGGCAGAAGAGACGGAGACGAGACCAGAGACAGGAGAGAGTCCCACGTGATTATCTGCCGATGAAATCCGCCGACGAAAGCCTTGTACCAACTTTACCAAAGCAGCAAAGTAAACCTTGCCAAGTCAACAACGATAGTATCACTTCTGATTTAGATGCGGCTTGGGCTGATAATTAATTTGCATGCAAACTCTGATACTAACCAATTATTGTACGAAGGACTGATATGAAAACAGTATTTACTTTTTGTTCTAGTTATTAGAGTGTTATTTTTTTTCTTCTACGTCATCACACTACTTGGAACAGCTCAACACGAAGATACGTGCGACGATTCGATCTTGGCCTCCTTATGACCAAACTTAAGTCACAATGTGGGGTAAGGTTAGCTCTGGATTGAAGCGGTCACATCAGCGACGGGCGCAGTGTTGGAAGTCTTGGGTGGCTGAGGGTTCTTCTACCATTACATTGCAGAACCGCATTTCGGTTGCCGCAAGTCTTTCATTCATCTGTGCAGTTTGTCCAGCATCCACTGTCATGTAGGAGGACTGATATTACATACAAGTTCTCTTTACTTTTTCTCTACTTGTTTCTTACTTTGTTTAGCTTGAACTGCGGAATTCAACGCGCCATCTTATGCCAAGACATGAATCAACTTTTAAAATCTGATTATTTATTGATTTTTTGAAATATGTTAAATGTGCAAAAATTTGTAAAACTTGCTGCGTCCAATGATTTCTCTGAGGACAACGAGTTCTTTTTTCTTCCTGTGGATGTTTGACGAATTAAGTAACGTATTTACTATTCATTTAAATCTATTGGCATTTATTGCATTGATGTTGTTTACCCAGCATGTGTTAAGTGGTTCACAGTAAATGTTAAGATGGCGTGATATATATTTTCTAAAGTTAATAAATAAATACTTAAAAAAAATAACTTTCTATGTAAGATCATCAATAGGAAAACGATTAAGTTTAGCTATTCTTGTACTAACAACATATATAAAATTATTAACTCACACAATAACCATATTTTAAGACATTTATATGGGATAAACAACAAACCTGATATTGAACTCACTTGTAATTGTAGATCTAAAGAAAATTTTCCAGTAGAGAGTAAATGTAGATCTACCAGGGTTATATATCAAGCTAGCATTTATCCCCAAAGAAAATATGAAAAAAATATAATGTTTACATTCGAATTTCCGCAGGGAATGGAAAGAGAAATTTAATGTCGAGAGGCACTCATTTTCTAGTTCTAAACTAAAACACCAGACAGCTCTTTCAAAAAATTTGGCAATTGAAGGAGAAAGGTTTGAGTCCACAGATAGTTTGGAAAATTATAGGTTACGCACGTACTTGATAGTCTTAAAGAAAGGTGTGACTTAGGTTTAGAAAAAAGAAATTAGAATTATAAAATACAATATTCAAAGCCAACTATAGAATCAATGGAATGAATTAGTGTTAAAATATCGACATAAAAACAAATTCAAATTTCCATAATACAGGTTTAAATTAATTACCTATATATTTCCCTAATATTCACTCCTCTCTAAATCTTTAAATGCCGAAAGTATAACTAATTCTAATTTCTATATTCCTGCCTTTTATAACCTTTTTACACTACATTATTTATAATTTATAAACATTTCCCTACTCTAAGATCTCCACAACTCTCTTTCCATTAATATATTACATACTTTTATCTATATATTCTAAACTTAATTTTAACCCCACTTTTTATTCTTCTTTCAATTTTAAATTAATATTTTATTCTTCATATAACCCTAAATTATGGTCATAAGTTTAATATTCGGGTTTAATTTTGTAAAAATTGTTGACCTTTAAGATAAATAAGTCCCACCCTCCCCTGACCCCTTTCGTCTGACTGAAACAAAGAACTGGATAAATTATGTACTAGTTTTCGACTGATTTTTTCTTTTAGCTTTCACAGTTAAATTTCTGTTTCTGACACGAATTCAGTCCACACAGGGTGTGGTGGGGTGGTGATAAGACAGACGACAGATATTCCCTATATGAGGGGATTTCACATTTTATTGTATTTATATACGTACACACACACACACACACACACACACACACACACACACACACACACACACACACACACACACACATATATATATATATATATATATATATATATATATATATATGTATAGTGAGTATATATAGTGATTTTCCATGCGTAGCTTAGATGTGGCACTAGTCCGAAATTAAGGGGCTACCAATGAAGATCGAACTAGCGAGAATTGTTCTAGCGAGAAAAGGTTGCTAAACATTGCACCACATGCTTGTTTGTATATATATATATATATATATATATATATATATATATATATACTTTCCCTGACGATCCGTTTAGGTGAAACCTAGGTATGTTTGTCTGGCTCACTAGGTGTATCTATATATATATATATATATATATATATATATATATATATATATATATATATCCCCACTGTCTCGCTATATATATATATATATATATATATATATATATATATATATATCCCCACTGTCTCGCTATATATATATATATATATATATATATATATATATATATACCCACTGTCTCGCTATATATATAAAGAGAGAGACAGAGACAGAGACAGAGACAGAGATAGAGATAGAGAGAGAGATTACCAAGAAATTCGCTAATTTGTCACTTAAAATTTCTTTTCAAAAAACATAATTTCTCTCGTTTCCTGTGAAGAAATCACTGTTGGTTTTTTAAAAGAAAACTACCCGAAAAGAATAGTGTCATATGTCCGTACAACAAGCAGCTTGTGTGATCTGTTCAAATTTATCGAACCATAATCTGATGCTACGAATGTACCGACTTCAGATATCACTATTATCTCCAAAAATTCTTAGACTCTAAAAAAATATTCTGGCTTTAAATAACCATCAATGGGAGATAATAATGTCTTAGACTAAATAATTAAAGAATCTCTGGGGGTAGATGACGTGGATTCTGGGCTTTCCTCAATGTGAATATAACGATGCCAACTGAAATTGGAACCCGGCTCTCTGATTAACAATCCCGAATCATTACCCATTACACCACCCACACATCCACGCTTACAGCATATGGTATTCCCAAGTCGTGATACATCTAGGTTTTGACCACGCTTGGTGTTGCTTAACTTTCAGCATGATATGGGGGTAAGCCATCGATGAGATTAGTTTTCTATAGAAATATGTTTGAATGTTCAGTATTCGAATGTATGTTCTTCTGTTATTCATTACAAACACTTGTCTACAATTTGAACCTTTTTTTTTATAACAGAAGCCATGGATTGGGGTAATACTGTACGGTAGTTTTTTATCTTCTCGGTTTCACAGATCCTTACGCTTTCCCTCTCTCTGTATCTCTGTCTCTCACTCCCTCTTGTTTCTTTCTCTCTTTTTACTTGTCTGTCTTTTTATCTCTCTTTTTAACTGGAGATATCAACATCGAATAAGTACAGTATGTGGGTTAGCTGCAATATTTAAGAATGGTATAATAGTGCATAAGTTCAAGACTAAAAATGAAAAGTCTTTCATCTACAATATCTATCAGTCTATCTATCTATACATACATACACACACACACACGCACACACACACACACATATATATATGTGTTTAGGTAGCAATTCCTCTTTTATACATGTTTCGTTAAAGACGACTGATAAGGCACTATGGTTAAGCGTCGTATTTAAATTTTCTTGCCTACGTACAAGTGTTCCCTTTCTGAAACCAAAATGTGTAAAAGCTGTCCAAAGGTTCTACATATCCAAGCGTTTTCGGTTATACCTTTTACCCATTATCAAGGATGATTTTCTTTTTACTTTTAACTCGATATATGGATTGTGTTATGTATGTATCTAGATTTATAGGAATGCTTTATTTTCCAAACACGGTCAACACATTGTAGTCGTGTTCATAGTTAATATTATTGAGTGTTGGATTTTTCATTTTTATTATTAGGGCTTACATCATTTTTTAATCGTTTTTTTTACATCTGAATAAGGTTATTAAGCTTGTAGTTTATACTAGTCAGTTTTGGATGGAGTCTGATATGTTTTTGTATGTGTTTAAATGAGTTCTAATGGAGCAATGGTCGGGTAGGTGTAATGTAAGTCTTCCGGATAGGCATGCAGTGGTGTGTCTAATATACTTATTTATGAGCTTCAGTTGATCAGGAACACCGTAAATTATAGGCATTTGAACTTGTATATAATGTTGGCTCATTTTAGTTTTGATTTTGCATGTTTGCTGATATCTTTGATGATAAGGTTAGTTGTTTTAATGTCTTTATAACAGACACTGTAATTTTCTCGTTTTGGTTGACAAGGCTAGTGTATGTCTTTATAATATATCTAAGTGACAATTCATCTTGCTTATAGTTGACGTATATTTGTATTTTTTAGAAGATATTAATGTTATTCTTTTTGTCGGTTTTAAAGGAAATAGTTCTGTGTAGTCGATGAGGTAGTTAGGAAAACCATTGTTAACTTTCTCAGTTTTGCATTATTAAGTTCTTTGAGGGAAAGTAGACAAGAGGATGAATTCTCGTGTGCTCTGTTTAGGAATTTTTTCATAACTTCTATTTTATATCTAAATGGGCATTCACTCTTAAAATTAAGGTGATAAGAGTTTCTACTTGTCTATTTTTATTTAATGATGTGGTGAAAGCGTTATTACTGCATTCTATGAAAAGGTTAAAAATTGGACGTTTTTCTTGCACAGGTCATAGATAAATTAAGGTCTGTATTTTTTCTAATGTAGTTTTTAGGTTTCTTGTTTGTTTTTCGCTAAGATTTTTAAAAATACCATTTTCGTCGCTGGCATATATTTTGGATTAAGTGACTAGTATAAATATTCCGTGGGATATGTAGTAATTGAAGAAGCACGGGTCGAGCGGATTTTCTATAATAACACCATTAGTTTAGGAGTAGATGAACAGTTCTTACACACTGTGTCCACAAAAGAAAACACTTGTACATGCACAATAAAAATTCAATAAAGAAGCTTTATCGCAGTGTTTTGTCTGCTGTCTTTAACGAAACACACACACACACACACACACACACACACACACACACATACATACATATATATATATATATATATATATATATATATATATATATATATTGTAAAGTTAGGCAGCATCTTTTCATTGATGCATGTTTCATTAAATAATATCGATAAGCTTTGCCTATTTATTTTATGTAAATTCTTTATCATATCGCATGATAAGCTTATATTTTTTAATCCTATCTAAGCTTTCGCCTTACATATATATATATATATATATATATATATATATATATATATAATAGCTGGCCACTTCATATTCGACAATTCCCGTCTACTAGGGAGGCTAGCCACTCCCTATTGCAGACGCTCGGTCAGGCACATTTGTGTTTGGTCTACAACTATTCTGAGCAGACCTTAGTTACAGTTTCTGGTAGAGATCGTGTTATATAGCGTGATCAATAATTTGAACTAGGCCTCAACGGGCCTCAAGAGTTACGTATACCCAATTTCACTCAAAAGGTTTAGGTCAGCCCTTGGTATGGTTTTCTGGAAATTTCCAAAGTTTCCGCACGTTGGGATCGACCTCCATCCATTCCGATCACATAAGGAAGTCTTCTTCCTGACAAATCGACCATGGTGTGATTCGGGCCCGTGCCTCAGAAAGAGAACGTTCTAACCACTTATCCACGCCCCCATATATATATATATATATATATATATATATATATATATATATATATATATATATATATATATATATATACGGAGAAATGTAATTACAAGAAATATAAATGCTTTGAGTATTGAACAATTTAAAGCAACCTCTTCAGAACATTTGGGGCAGATCATTTCTTTCTTAATTCATTGATTTATGATATCTTGCTCGGTCTATTGTTTGTTTCCTAAGTGTTAACTGCCTCAAAAGTGGCCGGACGTCTTTTCTTTGGCATCGTCTTTAATGGTTGGCACTAGTACAGAACCGGTGTCAAACATTTTTATCTGCTGGCATGAAACTAAAACACTTCGGCAAACACAATGTAAATGCAATTATTTTGTAGTTATCAGTTAATAAATGTTTCAAACAAATACTTCCTCAAAAGTAGATTTTATTAGGATCCCCTAAATAATCGTGTTCACACCTTTCGAGAAGAGCAAGGACCTATGAAGATGACAAACAGTACTCCAAGATGGTGTAATAGTTATTAAGAGAGAAATGGAATTTATTTTAATGATTTTTGGTTTAGTTTGGTTTGGTTTGTTTTGTCTTATGGCATATCAACATCAATGGGTTATTTAATGCCAAAAAGATTTTTATTCCTGGTAATATTATCTATCTATCTATCTATCTATCTATCTATCTATCTATCTATCTATCTATCTATCTCAGTAGATATTGGTTGGGTTTGGTTTGTTTTATGTCATATCAACCTCAATGGGTTATTTAATGCCAACGACATTTTCATTGCTGGTTATATTTTTTTCAAAAATGTATTGTTGGTAATATTTTTCCAAACCTGTGTTGCTGGCAATATTTTCCTTTTTCAAAAGTTTACTCTGGTAATAGTTTTTTTTTTCTTCAAAAATTTATTGCTGGTAATAATCTTTTACAAAGTATTTCTGGTATTTTTACACTTTCATTGTGTTTTTACCCCAGTTTCGGGGTTAACTATTTGCCCATAGCTGGGACCCTAACAGGTGCTACTACGTCGGGTCAGCGTGGAACTGGGAACACCAGCAATTAAGAGGTAGTTCCACGCTCCTCAAAACCTCCCGAGCAGATGTCTTGCTGCTGGAATTAGTTTATCGTCAAACCCAGGACGGTTAATGATTTTTGAAATTTATCAATAGACATTATTCGATTTATTGGAACATTGTCATTTATTGCACTAAATTTTCCTTCTATATAAGCCACGAGATGCACTCAAACTAGATGAGTATTGAATGGATTTGCTGCATGGGTGTAAAATCTCATTAGAAATGAGGAAAAGAAAACTGACATGATGTGTATTATTAGTTCTCCTATATGGCAATGAATGCATGCTGGACAATCATCTCAAAGAAGAAAACTATACTTGAGGGAACAGAAATGACGATCTACAGAATGATGCTGAGAATGGCATACGAAGTTTTAGAGACCTTTGTAACATCGTAAACGAACGGTTGAAATTTTAGGCTACACAATGAGGAAAAAGTCCCTTGTAAAATTTGACACTCACCATACAGGAGGGACAGGGGAATGCAGCGCATGACGTATCTAGCAAGATTTGGTAACTATTTGGCACAGAAGAGATAAGGTTATCTACAAAGGACAGAAAATAGTAGGTAGCCATGATTGCTCACAAAGTGAAAGGGACATGGCAATTAAAAAAGTGAAACTTTAGGTATATGGTTGACAGAACAGGGTTTAGGAGAGAATAAGAGAAAGAAAAAAATACTAAGAGCTACAAAGGACAAGAAATTATGACAAATCATGATCGCGCACAATCTAAAGAAGAAGAAGAAGAAGAAGAAGAAGAAGAAGAAGAAGAAGAAGAAAGGTAGGATTCGTATATTTGGTCAATGGAACAGAGTTTAGGAGAGATAGCAAAATGAAACAAAGAAAGAAAAAAGTAAGAAGAAGAAGATGAAAAAGAAAGGCAGGCTTAGTATACTTGGTCAATGGAACAGGGTTTAGGAGAGATAGCAAAAAAGAAAGAAAGAAAGAAAGAAGAAGAAGAAGAAGAAGAAGAAGAAGAAGAAGAAGAAGAAGAAGAAAGGCAGGATTCGTATATTTGGTCAATGAACCAGGGTTTAGGAGAGATAGCAGAAAGAAAGAAAGAAAGAAAGAAAGAAAGAAGAAGAAGAAGAAGAAGAAGAAGAGGAAGAAGAAGAAGAAGAAGAAAAGAAGAAGAAGAAAGGTAGGATTCGTATATTTGGTCAATGAACCAGGGTTTAGGAGAGATAGCAGAAAGAAAGAAAGAAAGAAAGAAAGAAAGAAAGAAAGAAAGAAAGAAGAAGAAGAAGAAGAAGAAGAAGAAGAAGAAGAAAAGAAGAAGAAGAAAGGTAGGATTCGTATATTTGGTCAATGGATAAGGGTTTAGGAGAGATAGCAAAAAGAAAGAAAGAAAGAAAAAAGTAAGAAGAAGAAGAAGAAGAAGAAGAAGAAGAAGAAGAAGAAGAAGAAGAAGAAGAAGAAGAAAGACAGGTTTCGTATACTTGGTCAATGGAACCGGGTTTCAGGAAGATAGCAAAAAGAAAGAAAAAGGAAAGAAAGAAAGAAAGAAAGAAGAAGAAGAAGAAGAAGAAGAAGAAGAAGAAGAAGAAGAAGAAGAAAAAGAAGAAAGAAGGCTTTGTATACTTGGTCAATGCAACAGGGTTTAGGAGAGACGGCAAAAAGAAAGAAAGAAGAAGAAGAAGAAGAAGAAGAAGAAGAAGAAGAAGAAGAAGAAGAAAGCCAGGCTTTATATACTTGATTAATGGAACAGGGTTTAGGAGAGATAATAAAAAGAACAAAAAATAGTGGTAGCTACAAAGCACAATAATTTCTAGAGATCTATGATCACCTACATACTGAAGGGACACGGTACTTAGAAGATAAAAAAAAAATGAATACTTTGTGCATATGGCTGACACATCATGATTTAGGATAGATAGCAATAAGTAAAAATACTAAGAGCGGCAAAGGACAGGAAATTGTGACGAACCATAAACGCGCATAACCTGAAGACACACGGCACGTAGATGAAGAAGTATAAAGAACTTGGGAAAATATGATTGATGGAACAGAATTTTGGAATGTTACGGTACATACTACTACTAATACTACAAGAAGGTTCGATACAAGACTTTAAGAGATTAAGTTTGTAGCAATAGCGTAGAGGTAAGCTTGCGATTCTTATTATTCTGGAAAGATCTTGTAAGGTTGGAAATAATTATTACAATTCAGTATCAAGAGCTAACGTCATTCTGGTAGTGAAAAAATATTTTATTTCTTTTTCTTGTTGTACCGTTTTATTTTTCGAAGCGTAAACAAACAAAAGTAAATGATTAATTCTGCTAAATATGTTGCGACAAAGTTTAATTCATAAGTGAAAATAATTTACAATGGATAATACGAAGCTCATACACCTGTTCTGTGAATGACGCAGTTTGTGTTGCTTATCAAGGGAATATTTTTTTTTCTAATTTCTTAGGGGCATCGCGATTGTCTTAGCCTTTTTGAATGTTCTGTTTCGATTTCGATTGACAGATGTATCTGGATTCAAAAGATTCCATAGGGGCATTGATTTTGTTTTTCTCGTAATAATCGCAGACTGTTTCCTTAATTATTCATGTAACCTTCTTCCCGAGGTGGATGAGACATATAAGAACACAACTTTATCTTCTTTAATGATATACTGTAGATATGTACACCTGCCGTAAATCTATCATGTAGTTTTTTTTTTCCAAAATGTTCGACTTTTAGTGGCCGTTTTCAACGCTCTCAAATCATGACAGCATTTTCAGCTTACTTTATTAGTGATTCTTTTAACATATAATCCAAAAGTACGTTCCGCATTTTAGTGTCATCAGCAGCTGAACTGGTTCCTCATGGATTAGACGGGGTTCCATAGCAATATATACATCCAGTACATTGATGTTACTGGGCGCAGCCCTTCCTAGACTGAAGTCAACGGCCGGAAAAGATGGCTTCCCCATCGATTGAAACAATGTTTACGTTTCTTTGACCAAAGCAAAGCGTAATGTTGGTTGACATCGACAATAGTTTAACCTGCAAATTGATGGTCTCCGCTTGGAACAATACGCATGAAGGAATATCTATTTACATTATTCATACTATCGTCCTCATCTTTGTTGCCATATTTATTAGTCGCAGCGGAGCAACTGATCAGCTCCTTCCACATATCGAGGTTTGAAAACCGGAGAGATATTCTTTCCGTCTATATTTCTGAGATGAGGTATTATGTACACTACATTATTCAGACTATTATCCTCATCTTTGTTGCCATATTTATCACAACGTGTCGGCCGTTGTACGCTCCGGCCTAATTCAGGTGGTTGGATTATCACTGGGGTACACTGTTCTAGTTCCACGTGCCTTTATCCACTGTGCCATGTGTCCTCGAGGACACATGACGCAGTGGATAAATGCTTTAGTTATATACAGTGACAGGACTCAAAGAGTGCGAGTTCAATACCAGGTTAAGGCGGTGAAGCACTTGGAGAGGGGAATTAATAGGAGATAACTGATGACTGACATCCATTAGACATGGCACGTGGAACTAGAACATATACGTTATATTGCTTTCACTATTTAACATAGATCAAGGGTCGGCATCTCCAGGCCCTCGGTCCACATTTAGCCCGCGAAGGATTTTTACCCGGCCCTCCAGGTTTGTACATGTACAACAATTATCTAATTAATTTGTGGAATAAGTGACAGAAAAAATATCAGTTGGATTCAATGCGATGAATTTTTTAAATGAACATTTCATTCCGAATCCTCTGCTGACTTCTACAAGAGATGTGTTTTGCCAAGCGGAAAATAGAAATGTCTATTGAATAACGCGAAAAAAATGACAACATTAGTTGGAGGTACATATGGTAGTTTTCTAAGTGGGGTTTAGTTGTGGCTCATGGCCGAAAATATGGGGCGTCCAGTAAGAATCGAACTCATTGCTCAGCCGCAATTGTTTTAGTGAGACAAACTCGCTGGCCATTACATCAAGTCGAAATGCCCAATTTGGAAGTATATATGCTTGTGAACAACTTTGTTTCTCAAATGAAATATACTTAAAGTCGTTTTAGAACAAGAGTGGATGATTTGCTTCTGTCATCGATAAATATTTCACCTTATGCCAGGAAGTTATCGAACAATAAGCAGAAACAAGTGTCTCATTAAATAATTTGCCGTTTCTAACTGTATTTCGTTTTTAGTAAGGTATTTGCATTTTTCTTTGTTGATTATCTTAGTTGTTCTGTTATTCTCGCAGTAAAATAAGGAACCTTCGTTGTTTTTTCTTTAAACTTCCAGACCAAAGTAGCATTCTGGGCAGAGCAGTTTGAGGTCGATCAATTTGTTATAATACATTTGATATCATGGCCCTCCTCCGAGACAATGCATAGCTTTCTGGTCCGCTCTTTCCAGAAGGTTGCTGACCATCTGCACTAGATGATACTTAGCTTTTGTGCATATACATGTATATAATTACTAATGTGATGTCTTTTTATGTTAGTTTTGTTGAAGTTATATTTTGGAATACAGTTTGATTACTTTACAAAATTGTAGGATATTATATGCATTAATATCATCAAAGCGTTCTTTAATTTTGATTGTTTCATTTTGTTTAGCGGGATATTAAGCTCGATGGGTTATTTAATGTCGAAATCTAAATATTTCGAACGCAAACACATGCCTTCAACCACAGATAAAATGCATTGTCGGTCATTGTACTATAAATAGTTATTGTGGGTAATTCTTTTATTAAAAAATATTGTTGGTCTTATATTTTAAAAATTATTTTTATATTTTGATAGTGTTTTGTTTTGGGATCTGTGAACAACTGCAACAAAGAGGTGGTACCACGCTCCACAAAGTTATCAATGTCCCGATCAAAGGCCTTGCTGCTGGATGTCGTTTATTGTCATACCCAGGATTCGAACAAAAAGAATAGTCAAAAATCACTGGGGCAAAAGTATCTTTTACATTTGACACCGATATTGCTGTATACTCGTATACAATTATATATATATATATATATATATATATATATATATATATATATATATATATATATATATATATATATATATATATATGTATAGAATATATATATATATATATATATATATATATATACAGAGTGAGAGAGAGAAAGAGAGAGGGAGAGAAAGAGAGAGAGAGATAGAGAGAGAATATGTATAGAATTGGTTTCCCCCCAAAAAAATACTTGCTGCCGGGTGTCGTTTATCGTCATACCCAGGATTAGAACAAAAAGAAGAGTCAAAAAACACTGGGTTAAAAGGATCTTTTACATTTGACACCGATATTCCTGTATACTAGTATACAATTATATATATATATATATATATATATATATATATATATATATATATATATATATATATATATACATATATATATATATATAAATATATATATATATATATATATATATATATATATATGAAACACTTACTGCCGGGTGTCGTTTATCGTCATACCGAAATCTAAATATTTTAAGCACAATTTTATGGCTTCAACTAAATAATTTGAACTAAATTTCATGACTTCAACTACATATAAACTGGTCGTTAATTTCCTATAAAATGTATTGTTGGTCATTTTGCTGGATTTTTTACTATAAGAATATACTTTTATACTCTCATAGAGTTTTGTTTAGAGGTTTCACTATTTGCCCATGGCTAGGATCCTAATAGATGTTATTGTCTTGGGTCAAGGTGCACCTGGGACCAACAGCAATTAAGATGCGGTTCCACGCTCTTCAAAACATCCAATCTCCCGATCAGACCGGACTTTGAATAATACTGGATTATCGTCAACACTGGATTATCGTCAACATTGGATTATCTTCAGATCCAGGACTGCGATCAACACTGGATTAAAGTAAGATCCTTCTTTGGATTTTGTCGAGAACATCAAGTTGAACAGCAGGGGCGCCAGACCAGTTAACGTACGTTAGCTTTGTGCCAAAACTAAGCCATGCTAGCCGTCTCACAATGGTAGAAGCTTATCAAAGAGAGTACTGAGCACAATCGATATTGGAAGCCTTCGGGGCATTAGGCTAACTGAAATACTTTGTAAATATCGTGTACGTAAAAAGAACCAAATGAAATTTAAAGAGCAAACTAATTGCAAACAAAAGCCATTGTCAGAACGTAGACGTAATTGTGTTGATTGTTAATCAAAGAAAAGTTTTTACCACAATAAATAACTTTTGTCTCACTCCATCTTTCTGGCTTAAAAATCTACAGTTTCAAGATCCATATAACAATCTTTATATTGACCGTGCTCATGAGAGTACAGTACAAGGCTATAATGAATTCAGTGCATACATTTTGTGCCTGTGCATATATATATATATATATATATATATATATATATATATATATATATATATATATATATATATATACTCGTGTTCTTTATCCGTAAGCTACTCTAATAAGGTACAAAGCAGTAAATATAAAGTGTGTTATAGAACCAGACTCAATATTTTAAATATGTGCGTATATATAATGGGGTGTAAAAATCCTCGGCACGATCTACATCCCAAAAAGTGACGAAACTTTGGAATTTTCCTCATAATCATTTTTTACAGGAACAATCCAAAATGAGTGACTCTCGTACCTTGTATAAGTGATTGCTGGGATTAAAATAGACTCCTGCGTTAGTGCTTTCGATCGTAATCTTGAGTGGCTCACATGCCTTATATTTATTTAATTCTATCTCGAGTGGCTTACATGCCTTATATTTGTTGAATTCTAGGATCAAAATAGACTCCTGCGTTGGTGCTTTCAATCATAATTTGAGTGGCTCACGTGCCTTATATTGGTTGAATACGAGGATGGAAATAGACACCTGATAGACATAGGATTTTTCGTTGGCCCCTTCTTGAGAACGTCTCAACGTCCTCCCTATAGTGTTATACAGCTTCGTGGAAGAAACAACAGTCTACTAAAATATCATATTATCGTTGAATAATTCGACATAGTGTCATGGTTAGTGACTTTATCTCGCTAGATCAATTTACGACTTAGCAGTGAGTTCGATCCTAACTGCGTGATTCATAATTTCGTTCTTATGCCATATCTAAGCTACGCTTAAATACTATTTTGGGTACTTCGATGTAGTGTAATGTTTAGCAAGCTTGCCTCGCTACATCTATTACAACTGAATAGTGAGTTCGAGCCACACGGGGGGTTCAGTTCTTTCGACCATGTGCCACTTCTAGGCTACGTTTAGGAAATAATATTTCTTGCCACATTAGTTACGATTGAGTAGAGAGTTCGAGTCTCATTGGGAGCTCTACCATTTCTGGCTTTGTGCCGCCTCAAAGCTACACTTAGAAAATCATCATTCTCGCTAGGTCAATTACGAATGAGTAGCGGGTTGAATCCCCATTGGGTGCTCTTCACTTTCGGCATTGAGCAACATCTGGACTACGCATAGAACATCTTTGTCACTTGATCAATTAACAATGAGTAGCGTGTTCGAATCTCACCGGCCGATCCACATTTTCCCGCCATTGTACCGTATCTAAACTACGCTTAGAATATCATTGTTATTGTAAGATCAATTACGAGTGAGTAGCGACTTCGAGCCTCTCTTGGTGCTCCATAATTTCGGACTTGTGTCACATCTAAACTACGCTTAGGAGATCACTATTATAAAAAAAGAAAAAAAATGAACGAACGACTAACTTGATAATTATTAGAATGTTAGAATTGTATTTTGAAACAAAAAAAAAATAATATTCTATTAATAAAATAATTAAATTTACTAAATTGAACTAAAAAAATGGCATGACATAGTCGAAAATTCCTTTAGATAATTAATGTAGAAAAAGGTTGGAATGCGAAAATAGATAGAAATGAAAAAGAAATTATACATAATATATTTTTTTAAGCAATTCACACCAAGCAAGTCGGGAGTGCCACTAGCACGCAAGAGGTTACAGAGGATTGTGAACAAGAATAAAGAGGCGTGTTTGAGGAAAGGATATAGAGAAGGACAGGGAACAAGTTCAGGCTGTCAGATTTTGATTGGCATTACACTTGAATATTTGAAGATTATAGTCATCGAGGAAGCAAGTAAGGGGAAGGGAGTTTCACAGACGAGAAGTGCGAAAGGAGAAGTCGTTTAAGTAGAACCGACGGTTACATTTAACCGTTGTGGCAGTGAATGGGTGGCACTGAGATGTCAGCTTGGTAGATCACTTAAATTCATGCAGTCTGAGAACCATGAAAATACTTGTATACTTGTAGAAGAGACAGAGTGAAGCCACGGCAATTTTGTGTGAAAGCGATTGTAGACGAGATGTCACATCAGGGCCTATAACATTACATATTACTCTCTGGATTTAAAGAAAGAAAAAATGGAGAATTATTACGAATAATAATGCATTCTAAGGAGTGCTAATGATATTTCAGTGTTATCGTTTTCTATATTTTGTTTTATTTAATGTGCATACGAAGTGTAATCAAAATTATCCGGACTGTTGCTCTCGTAACAGGAGCTAAATTATGTAGAGTGAATCCGCTTAGAACAGGTTGACCTTGATCCCTGTTGTGTATGCACACTAAGTTATACCATTCTCACTAACTTCCGATCTTTATAGCGACGTTTAGAAGGAAAGTGGGTAGAGTTTGGTCGTCTCACTACATCACAGAGTTTCAATCAGTGATCATGGCTTGTGTCTCCAGGTCAGACGATCACAATATTTACTATATTTGACCCCTTGCTATTTTTTCCTCTTGAAAATCCCATTCAAAAAGAACAAGATTTCAAGATGTCCAAGAACTCCAAGAGTATGCGACAAGATAGATGCTCGGTATCTAAAAAACAGGAGGAAACTATACTGGATAAAATGTGTGGATTTAAACGACGAGGCAGTCGGGCAAGCGGGATCGCGCGAGAGACTGCGGCGAGCCCGGTAGGGTAGCGCGCTGCGGCCGACGCCCGAAAGCAGTCCGTTGTGGTCGTGCTACTGCTGCGGCGGCGGTCGGCTACGCTGTGTTCCGGTGCGGTGCTTTCAACCGTCGTGCTGCCAGCGTCCCAGCGCCCGGAAAGGTGGTGCTTGTGCTGGTGCGACGCGATCGATCAAAGGCGGGTAAAGGGCGGGTGTAACTATGACTTAGTTTAGTTAGCAGATGCCTCGTCATCTCGTGAGTGTTGAACGAGAAACAGATGGCGAAGCAAAGCTTGTTACACGAAGCGCGTTCACCGCTCGAGGCTCGCGCTTCGGGCGGTTACGGGAGCGAGCGAGGCGGCGGACGAGCCAGGTAGGTAGCTCGCGCGGCGCCGCCCTGTCGCCGAAGGCAGCCGACATTAGCGCGGACGGGTTCAGATGGGCGGTCAGGGGCAGGCTGCCGGTCTTCGCATTCGTTGGCCGTCGCCACCCAAAACTCAGGTCTGGCGCCGTTCAGCGCGTAAGGAGGCCTCCGCCGGGGCCGGGATGGGCATCCTCCGCCAGCCCGTCAACCAGCCAGCTAGCCAGCTAGCCAGCCAGCCAGCCAGCTAGCCAGTCAGCCGGTATTCGTTCGCCGTCGCCGGACGAGTGTCGTGCGCCTCGGCCGTGCTGCCACCGACGCAAAACCCCTCTGCCGCCGTTGACTGCGTAATTAAAAACTTGCAAACTTTGCTTGGAGGAAAAAATAGCTATCATTACTTTCCCCGACCAAAATAAATTATTAAACAAAAGATCCGAGCTCATCTCAAAATGTAGACATGAAAATAATTTTTTACTATGTAACCTATAAAATAAAAAACGGAAAAATAAAATAAAAACAAATAAATATACTAATAAACAAAATAACAAAAAAAAAAATAGAAATAAAACATAAATAAATACTATGTTACTTAAAAATCGAAAACCGAAAAGAGAAAATATACAAGTAAAATAAATTGACCTAAATTCATCCAAGTAAATAAATAAACAAACGAATCCCAAATAAAGATAATCAATTAAAAACTGTTCCCGCCAAAATAATACTTAGAATGAACTGCAACAATCAACCCCAAAATTGAACAAATAGCTTTAATTAAATTCTCAAACGAAAACAAAACTGTTAATTAAGTGATATAAACAAATTTTTACTACGTTAATAAATAAATAAATAAAATAAGAAACAAAAAAAAAACAAAAAAAAAACAAGCAATATAATTTGACCCAAATAAATAAACAAACGACTTCCGGTAAAATAACCGCCATAATAGAATACCCACAATGCACCACTAACCCGTATATATACAAATAGCCGAGAAAAATAACAGCATATGTGGACGGACGATTGCATATAACATGAAACAGACTGTCGCCTCTAAGTGTTGACTTCTATGTTCACTTTTATATTTACACACGCTCTATCTCTGATATTGAGCACTTTATTCCATAAATATAGCACACCTTAAGACTATATTTCTTTATATATATATGAAGAAATATAATCAAACCAATTATATAAATATAAACAAAGCAATCCCGATAAAGTTACCTGTTAGAAAAAAACAAATAAACTAATCAACCCAAATAAACACAAATTTAAAAATTTTACTGCCAAAATAATAGTTAGAATAAACTACAACAATCAACCCCCCAATCCGAACAAATAGCTTTAATTAAATTCTCAATCCAAAACAAAACTATTAAATAAGTGATATAAATTTTTTTTTACTACGTTAATAAAAACACCGAGAAAAAAAAAATAAGAACCAAAAAATAAAAATAAAAACAAGCAATATAATTCAACCCAAATAAATAAACAAACGACTTCTGGTAAAATAACCGCCATAATAGATTACCCACAATGCACCACTGACCTGTATATATATATATATATATATATATATATATATATATAAATAGCCGAGAAAAATAACAGCACACGTGGCCTGACGATTGCATATAGCATGAAACAGACCGTCGCCTCTAAGTGTTGACTTCTATGTTCACTTTTATATATATATATATATATATATATATATATATATATATATATATATATATATATATATATCAAACCATAGGAATTAAAATTACATTAAGTTAATGATCATTTTCCCATTGTAAATTGAAATAAAATTTACAAGGATTTTTCAATTCAGCTAATAGATGATAAATCAGTATTTCTTTTTCAATAATTTTTCATCCATTGACTGGTTTTAAAAATCCTTGTAAATTTTATTTCAATTTACAAGGTGAAAATGATCATTAACCTAATGTAATCTTAATTCCTTTTGTATGAAATATTTTGCTCTCCTTAATTAAAACATTGAGGTCTATGTGTAAATCAGTTTTAATATTTAATAGTTTGCATTTTATCAATAGGATAGGTTTTACAATCTACATTCAACATCATCAATTGATAAGATACCATAAGTGTTGAAACAAAATGGCTATTTTATAACAAATTCATGTTATAATTTTTAAATAAATATTTATATTCGCTCTACTCTTTTAAGAATATTAATTGTTGGTTATTGGAATTTATTCCCTATACACCAATCATATACTTTTATATATATATATATATATATATATATATATATATATATATATATATATATATATATATATATATATATATATATACTTTACAGTCTATTCCCCCAAGGTGTGTCTTTATTTGATTGACGTTTTTCACAGTGATCTAACCCATGTTCAGAATAAAATATACGTGCTGGATTAATAGAATCATGACTACCAAACAGATCAATTTTGATTCGCCTTCCCAGTCTGATCCCTATATGCAAGTTTCTGTGATATTCTTCATTGACTTAATTCTGTGATCCCTTATTAATGATGTCTTAGCCTCTCCTAGCTTGAGGCTTGGAAGCATATACACGTAGTGGCAACTGCTTTCATTATGGTAGCACTTAAATTCAGAGACATGTATCGTTTCGTTCTGTACGCCAGAACCAAAGGAAAAAACAAACTGTCATTAGATTATCACCTGATATCACTTGAACTACACAAAATTATTTCGTATCTTATTTATTAGAATTTATTCGCATCCTTGCATTTGCAAGTTTTAACACGACGTTGGTTTGTCGTGGGCTGCCTATACACGTGTCAAGAACAAAGATTATCCAGTAACCGCGGCCAATGTCACGCTGGCATATTTATCCGCCAATTCTTCCACTAATATAATAAGGAAGGTGCCGCTGGAAATTTGGTATCTACAGGGTTATGCTTCTCTCAAAGCTTTGATATTATTACAGAAACTATCAGCATTCACTGACCGCTCCTCAAAGCCTACCGATCAGAGGTTTTACTGCTAAATGTAGTTTATCGTTACACCTAGAACGGGCAGATATTAATAAGAACAGTTGGAATTAATGCACGCAAACTTTTACATCTCTAGCTTCATCCCTCCTTCATAGCCTATGAAGTTTTCAGTCCATCCACATAATTCCTTTTATTCTTGATTAATCAGAGATACGGACTCACGAAACCCCTTGTTAGATATGTGGAACTTACATTCTCGTCCTGCAAGCTCTGCTGATAGAAGGCCTAAATGGCTTATATATCTCTCTGTCTAATTGGCTTTCTCCTAAGCACTCATATCAGTCACATCATTGCTCACAATTGTTTATCTCTCGATGGCACCCATGCCAACAGGTTATCGCGGATCTGAACTCCCGGCTGGGATCATTTCAGGCCAATATTGTATCGGTCTTTCTTAAGGTCATGAAGCATTTGGGTGTCCTGATATGGTATAATTACTATCAGATTCTTTTAGACCAGCGCTATTACCATAAGATAATAGCTTCTCACCAATTTCTCCATCATAGTAGCCTTAATGTTCAAACATCATAAATCAACTTCGTGTGATGAAGCAATGCTTGCCATCGTAATTCTGCAGTGAATGAAAGTTTCTTGTATGCATTTTAATATTCGAACCCGCCCAATAAAGTGCTAGAACTCAAAGCCCGGAATTAATAAATGAAGTGTTTCATATGAATGAAAGACGAGGTTGTAGAATGTAAAGATTATGAAGATCAAACAAGATGAATGAAAATTTAAAGGGATAGTAGTGTTCATTGAAGCAATCTACATTGGTAAACTGTTCCAGAACATCGCAGTTTTTAAGATTTCTGAGGGTTTATCTCATGAAATATTAGTTTAGTTAGTCTTTACATGTTTTATCACGATTCATACAAGTTCAACACTCATATTAGTTGTTATAAGTTCGGATATTCAATACATAATTCCTAAAATGCTCAGTTAAAATATCTAAAGTTTTAAATTATTCGAAGCAGCCTTCCGAATCAGTTTCCTTAAATGATGGTTGGTTGGTTGGTTGGGTTTTATGGCATATCAACCACTACAGGTCATTTAATGCTAAATTAAGTTTATATATATATATATATTAGCGGATATTAATTGTTTCCTTTATACAGGAAACAATTAATATCCGCTATTGTCTCTCTACTGATTAATTCGGAGAAATTTTCATATTTGTCGACATGGAAAACAAATACTTACACACACATATAGTCAGACTATACATATATATATTAAATATACAGTACAATTAAACGTATAGCTGGCAACATTATGTGTTTCCAAAAAACATATAGCTGGCAACATTATTGTTTCAAAAAGGTACAGCTGGCAACATTATTTCCCCCCCAAAAAAAAAAACGCACAGCCGGCAACATCATTGTTTCCAAAAAAAAAAAACGCATAGCTGGCAACATTATTTTTTCCAAAAAACGTATAGCTGGCAACATTATTTTTTCTGAAAACACCATCTGAAAGCTTCCTTGCTGTTGGACGTAGTTTATCGTCATACCTAGGACGCTTCCTTAAATGATTTTTTCTTTAAATTAATTTCGTCTCCGTATCCTCCGAACTTAATTAGGCTTTTCGAAAATCTGAGATGAAATACAGTTTCGGATCATTTTTTTGGTTTGCGGTAAGTATTTAAATACACATTCTCCAATTACTGATTAGCATTTTGCTGTCAAAAAATAATTATCAAAGAGTAATTCTTCGCCATGACATTTTCACCATTTTTCTCACATCGCTTCTTCGAGTGTATTGTTTAAGCAATGTTGTATGAATGAGAAAAGCCGATGCTTAAATACACCCAGTATATGTATATGTGTGTGGAAGCCCGTTAGAGAATTGTAGAAAAATTCAACAGACTTAAGTTATTACTTAAACTCAAAAACTGACTCATTTCTGTACAACACCGGCTTCAAATTTGTATTTCTAAGTCATTAGAAATTTATTTATTGCAAAAAAGTTTGAACCAAGTAACTATAAACAATTCTTTTTGCTACCCTCTGCCAGCCGCAATGTTGGAGAAAGAATTACCTCGAACCATCGCCAGTGAGACACGCTGCAAGAGACACTCCCTTTCACGAGGCTCGTCGCTTAATAGAGACGCAATCGCACCAATCCTCTGAAGGAACGCCATCGAACGAGGGCCAATAATCCCTGAAGTCTCCTCTGCCACAGGAGTAAAAAAAACAAAACAAAAAAAAAAACACAATCTATCAGCAAAAGAAGAATATTTAACTATTTTTTTCATCTCCGCGTTCCAGGCGACGGACCCCGTCTCAACCGCGGACCTGATCAAATTACCGGCCAAAAATGTATCCGCACAGGTCGCATCCCAAATCAACGACTTCCCCATATTAAAAAGGGAAAATGGTAATGCCACCCGGCCCCTTTCCATCACCACGGTCGAGGCCTGCGGGTTCTATTTGGGAAGGGAACCCAGCTGCATCCAAACCTCTTCTGATGATGTCGTTTATTGCTGCATGCCGTGGGAAGCGGCCTGCACTACGACGACAGGAGAGAGGATGCAAACCAAACTCATCGATGGAAGCTCCACATCTGCATCTGTGACGTTCACATAATGTGAGTCCAAGATGGATCGCGACTCCGACCTGAGTACACTTATCATCTAGATTTGCATTTCTATATTCACATTAACCATTCAGTGATGCCATATGAGACGTCCGGTATTCTTTGAATTCGCAGAGAATTAAAATTTGTTCTTTCCTTCGAAATTTTGCAGGATCACTTCAGAATATGATCCACAATATTTTCCCTCTTAAAATGGATATTTGAAAAAAATGGGAAAATATTTATTAACCTATCTTATCAGTTTAGAAAAATCTAATCTAATCTGGAGCTTATGTTATTCTTACAAATACGGTGAGATTAAGTTAACAGATTAGATTTTTCAGTTAACCTTTGACCTTTTACAAAACTGGAATTCTCACACCTTAATTACACACATTTTCGCATAGTTATTCGAATATATTATATTACAAAAAATGCTTAGCGATATTGACACATAAAAGACATACAGACCGAGTTATTTGTCAACAACCGATATTAGAATTAGTATTAAGACAGCTCACTACTTATTCAACTGCCGACTGCTACAATTTATACGCATACATAAAACAACGTAAATCCGTGAAATACACATTCTCACATGTAAACGCATTCTGCTTCTTCTACACTAACCTAAATTATGTGGTTGTTCTATAAAGATAAATACTATATTTTTCATGAAGTTGTTGGATAAAGAATCTTTGTAATTCATTTCTTTCAATTTGAAAGAAAAATGATATTCAAATAATAAAAAATTAGTTAAATTGTTCAGGATGATTTATTTCTTTTCTTATTCCTCTCTCTCTCTCTCTCTCTCTATATATATATATATATATATATATATATATATATATATATATAAGATTTAACAACAAACAGCAAATATTTTTATATATAGTGCTTAATATTAAAAATATAAAAATACACAATTATTAATATTATATAAAAATATTGCTTAACTTTTAAATATCAAGTTTTAAAAACGGATCACACTGAACAATGGACATTTACCAAGAAACTTCGAAGTCGGGGAAAACCACAACAAAACTTCTTATTTAAAAGTTAAGTAATATATATATATATATATATATATATATATATATATGTATGTGTGTGTGTGTGTGTATGTGTGTATTAGGGAAAATATTTAATTTCTTTATATATCAAGAGCAATTTTAAGATAAATAACTTCGCTTCGACTTATGCCCGTTTGCCTTGTATATACTGCGCCGTGGCTCAGCTTCTGGTTATATACAATATTGGATTGTTTTGCATTCCCTTCTCTTTCATTTGTATTGTGTTTGTAGAAACTTCTTACCCTTCATTATAGCTCCCAAGCACAGTGTAATCTCTTATGATTGTGGTGTTTTGACTAAAATGAAAGCCACCATCCTGGAATTAGACATTGTTGAATGCTCTAATCTGGGCGGAACAACGTTGAACTTTGGCCAGTTGCTTAGCTGAAGTTGTTCAACTGTCGCTTATAACACACACACACACACACACACACACACACATATATATATATATATATATATATATATGCATAGCTTACCTATGAATACTAATAGGTATATCCTCATAAATACGTTGGAAACTATTGTAAGTGGGGGGTGTAATATGCTCTCTAAGGAGTCTACCACTCAGAGTGGTTTACCTACTTCATGCCGCTGGCGAGTATTGTATTTTATTGATGTTATAAAGATTACGATTTCATTTGCAACCTCCATTTTGGTTATTCTTAATTCAGTAACCTTCTCTAGGTTATAACACACATAAGCACACAAACACACACACACACACACACACACACACACATATATATATATATATATATATATATGTGTGTGTGTGTGTGTGTGTGAGTGCGCGCGTGTGTGTATATACATAATGAGATTCCTGTAAAAGATAAGGTTATTTTCTAGTTAAATTATGAGTCTCTGAATTCCCGATTAAAATACAAAAAACAAACGTGAATTGTGCTGTTCTTTCTGAGCATTGGAAGAAAGACAAGATCTCATGCTTCGTTGTTGCATCTACGCAGAAACAATGACATCACTGCCAATAATCATACAAGCATCTTAAAACAATTTTATTTCATTATACTTATTAATTTCATTTAATTTCGTTTAGTATATTAATAGGTAACATAAACGTTTTTGCCGTTTTTCATTTATTACAACAAAATTTATACAGCAAAGTTGACACACGTTAGTCCTCAATGTAATCCCATAAGCATCCAGAACCTTTTACCAATATGTCTCCAGTCAGGCGAGGCCAAATCTTTCAAGCGAACTTGTTCCAGATAGATGATCTCTTGAAGTTTTTCATAGCTCCTATTTAGTAGCCAAACCTAAAGAATGAGTATTTTAGAATTTTTATTAATGCAACAGATTTTTTCAAGTTTTTAATCGCTAGAACTTCCATATTAAAGTCACGATTTCAACAATCACATAAATACAGTAGTAAATACTGTATGTTGGTCTACAGTCGGAGATTCGTCTCTACCTGTGCTGTCGAAAGGCATAGTCTCTTATCAGGAAACAGCTACCCGATCTCATTTTAAACGGGGTCTACGGGGAATTTTTAGCCGAGCCTATGGGCTCGGATACCTAACATTAAATTTGGCCTTGTACCACATATGACCGTGTGGGGCGATTGGTAGATATCCTTCAGTTGGAGATTCATTGTGAAATTCACTTGACTCAAATCTAGCAGTTGAAAACTTCTATGCGCTACTGGCGAAACTTATATGTATTGTTTTTGTCGTAAGTATTATCGTTCATTACCGACCTTCGTGTGATTTTTCTATTCAGTAACCTCTCCCTAGGTTTCATCAATTTTTGGCAAATATTCTGTTATCAAAATCTGGGATATTTAATAAGAAAAGGACGATAAAATAAAAGCAAAAAAAGAGTAAATATATATACCCAAAATATATATTTTAAAAAGAAAAACGATTAAATTGAAATTAAAAAAAAAAAACTCTCACCGTCCCTTCTCCTTTGTGCGCATGTTTAGTCTCATTCAAAATAAACATCACTTTAGGCCAATGAACTCCTAAAGGACGAAATGTGTCACACGAAAGGTTTTTCCACTTTGATATAGATTACCCTAAAATATATAGAAATTTATATATAGAAATTTATATATCGTTTTTATATTGTCCGAGTGGTTAGAAGGTTTGCTTTCCTTTTTTGAATCTCACCAGGTGATGTTATAGTTTATAAAGTTATATACCGTTTTTTATAATTTATATATTTTATATTATATATTTTTTCGGTTTTATTTTATTTTTATATTATACGTTTTATATTATATATTTTATCGTTTTTATTTTATTTTTATATTATATATTTTTTATACTTTTATATTATACCTTTCTTATATATTTTTATATTCTATATTTATATATCGCTTTTTATAATTTATATATAGTTTTCTCATTGGCTGAGTGGTTACAACGTTCGCTTTCTTTTTAAAAGCTCACCGAAGGGGAGATCATCTCACTATGCGCCACATTTGGAAAGTGTCTGACAATCATACCACAGGTTGATTCAAGCCTTGTGAGTGAAATTGAGTAGACGAAGTCCTTTGGTAACCGTCTGTTGTTGTGCTAGCACGAAGTGACAAGTCATCGTCACCGAAATTTTGAGCGTGCTCTCCTTGTTCAGTCTGTTGATCACGCTAGATAATGCGCCTTTTCCGTAACGAAGGTCGGATCAAGTATAAAACACAGGTGGGTTCTATGTGTGTTGATCATACATAAATATGCCTAGGCAGGCGTCTGCAACAAGGATTAGCCTGTCGCCTTAGTAGACGAACATCCACGGATACGAGTGGTCAGCGATCCATATATATATGTGTGCTAGCGTGTGTGTGTAGCATGAGTTTGAGCAGTATTTTTTCTTAATATGATTTCAGTTGTAGACCATCGAAAATTCTTGTTTGTTTTCTATATTTTTGGCATCCAATGAGAATTTCCCTATAGACTGTCCGATATCTGATTGTATTATTAAATCTGAATGTATTCAGATGTCAGGCTAGCTATAATAACTATAGCAAAAATCTAACCACAATTAAAAAAAAAATCTTTCCTCTGTAAAGGCTAACAACTTATAGAGCCGCCATTTTGCCAAAAACGATTGTGCATGTAAACATTGCAAAGTCTCATCATATAAATAGTTTACTGTCTCGACGTTTTTCAATCAATCATTTGTATGGCTCAGTCGATTGGTTATACATCTCTATTCTTTTTAGGTTATTTAATGGCGAATTTTTATAGGATACATAAGGAGGATTAAACTACACTAGTCAACAGTAAATGTTAACTAAACTATCCCCATAAACTATTACCCAGGCCGTTATCCAATTACTGATATGCGTATATCTAATAATTTAATCATTTACTTCGTTGAAAGATAATTAATATTTTAAGCAACAATTTGATAGTTGGAATTTTACATCACATGAATAAATTTGTAGTCATTCAAGTGTTCAGTGTACACTTTTGTTCATCATTCAAATCTATAATTCGACTTTGCATGGAATACTGCTGTCATATATGGTCTGGTGCCTCCGCTGTACGTCTCCAGTTCCTCCACAAAACACAGGGACGGATATACAATGTAATAGGTTCTAATCTGGCATCTCGTCTACAGTGACTTTCTCACAGACGTTCCGTGGCTCCTCTCTGTCTATTCTTTCAGGGCAACTGTTCCGACAAGCTATTTTCGCTGGGTCCCAGACTGCATGAATTTAAGCAAGCTACTAGGTTGGCATCTCGGTCCCACCCTTTCACTCTCGAAACGGTTAAATGTAACCATCTCTTCTACTCAAAGAGCTTCTTCTCTCGCACTTCTTGTCTGTGGAACTCCCTTCCTTTTTATTTGCTTCCCTGATACCTACAATCTTCAAATATTCAAGTGTAAAGTCAATAGACATCTTCTGATACCTTGACCTTGTTCCCCATCTTTCTCTATATCCTTTCCTCAAACAGGCCTCTTCATTCTGCTTCTCAACACTTTGTAACCCTTTGCGTGCTAGTGGCACTCTCGCCTTGCTTGCGGTGAAATGCTTAAAAAAAGTCTCGTGGATTAATGCCGTCTTTCAAATAGAAATTCTTGTGTGACTGATAATATCAACATTTATATTATTCTCTATACTTTTTCAGTGTGAAATTATTTATTGCCTTTCGATCAAACCTCACAATGTGTGCAACACTTTTAATTCACTAAATAATACATTTTGATAGGTTTTATTTTTTTATTTACACATTTGAATAAATGGTTGCTTTCACTTTCATTTTTACATAAGACAATCAGCAGATGATAAGTGATCTTTTCACTTGGGCCTCTATACTTTTCATTGCTTATTCAAAATGAGCTGATTATCAAGGCAAAGAAAACACATATTCTGTATATTGCTTCATAGCAAGAAGAGGACATTGAGTTATCGGCTAGGAAATATTAAATGAAGGTAAAACAGAATGAAAGCAAATTGAAAAATGTTTATTTGTGAAAAAATCGATCTGAAAGTTTCCAGGATAGCGATTATACAGGCTTGTGATTCTAGAATTTCAAGGGGTTTCGTCATTGCTTTTCTGTGCCAAATTGAAATAGCAATACTAAATATCCTTTACCGATTCAACCACAGAAAACTGTTTATTCACCGCGTTTCGCAGACACAACTCTTGTATGGGGATTTAGGTCATCAATGTACGCTCCACAATTGTTAAAAACGTTCAGTTTTTTTTCTAGGGGTCGTGTGAATCGTTCTGAAACGGAATAAATTTTTTAAAACATCTAACATTAACTTGTATTAAAAGTATAATAAAATAATAGTAAAATCATTATTTTCAGGAATTTCTAAGATTTTTTAGTAGTCGAAGAATATATCAAACTTGGTTGTTTTAATGAAATTGTATCAATGATGAGACAGAGTAAAGTAATTATAATAATAATAATAATAATAATAATAATAATAATAATAATAATAATTATTATTATTATTATTATTGTTGTTGTTGTTTTTATATACCGTACCAATGAACACTAATGGGTATGTCCCCATCCTTATAAATACGCTGGAAACTATTGTAAGTTAGTGTTATTTGCTGTCCAAGTAGCCCACCACTAGCAGTGGTTTACCTATTTCACGCCGCTGGCGAATATAAATTTTGTTGATGTTATAAAGATTACCATTTTATTTCCAACCTCTGTTTTGGTTATTCCTCATTCATATCTTCCTAGGTTATTATTATTATTATTATTATTATTATTATGTTCTCACAAATAATACCCCACAACTTTCGAAGGGCTTTATCTATGAAAAATATGTGTGATCTCTTTTTCAAATTTACGCACTGGAAAATGTCATGATGCCATTTCTGACCTTAAGTCTCTGGTCGGGACCCGGAAAGAAATAAGTACACACCAGAAATCAAAGGAAATAATAATAATAATAATAATAATAATAATAATAATAATAATAATAATAATCAAAGTTAACCACCCTGACATCGTGATTAGAGACCGCAAAAAATATCATATTTTACAAAAAATTGTAGCCGACTACACAATATTTCACGCTCAATTGAGGCATATAGTTCTTAACTGTGCAATGAGATGAGGTAACATAACCAGTAGATTTGTTTGTGGAATATCATTACATTGTTGTTACATAATTCTAGTGAGGCACGGATTGAGGAATCAGAGAACCGAGTTCGAATTCCAGTCGAATCCATTACATTCACTTACATGCAAATACTCTTGGGAAAGCTATGAATCCTCTTCTTCTTATAGCATGGACAGACCGAGTTCTATAGCCTTGGATGGCAACAAGTCTACCTCAGAAAGAAATAGCAACCTACGACAGAAAATATATCTGCCTAGTCAGTCATGTATCGAAAGATTCATGATTGTGTAAGCGCGTATCACGCATGTCACATAACTGACTGACATGCTAATACCCTTGAAAAAGGTATGAATCCTCTTCTCCCTACCACCTAGCTATGGGTAAATAGCAGGAAAGACCGGGTTCTATAACGTTGGATGGAAACAGGTCTATTGAAGAAAGAAATGGCAACCTACCGCGGGAAAAAATCTGCCTCGTCAGTCATGTATCTTTCGATACATGACCGTCTAAACGTGTATCCTGCATGGCACATAACTGACTGACAGCATTGGAGTGAAATTGTTAAGTATTTTTTGTCAAAAGCATTTTATTTTTGGTCGTATATTAGTTTAAAATATTCCGTTTTACAGGCTTTATTTATTAAATGGAATAAGATTTCAGAATTTCGCTATTGTCCATCAAAATGATTGGAAGAAAGTGATAAAAAAACTTAAGTTACCAAGGGTAATTAACTGAAACTGAGATATCTAAGGCATGGCATGTGGAATTAGAACAATCTACCCGCCGTGGACTAAATAATAGGTTTCATTCGAAATTCCCTGAAGGTTACACGGATTGACAATCGACTGAAGAAGGCCGGAGAGCGCAATGTCTGAAACATTGTGATAACAACAACAACAACTAAAGGGAAAACAACAGTCCGTATGTAAATAATAACTACTGATTCCAGAATTTCAGACAGAAACTCTTCTAACATAAAGAAAAAAAAAACACGTTCAACTGAACGTCCTTCATCTAATGTGTGAACATATGATTTCATAATTATTTAATGTATTTTGCTGTAAAAAGACTAAAAAAAAAAAAAAAAATCAATCACGATACTGAAGAAAATGATAGCTTCAGCATTATTTGTTTCCCCCTCTTTGTCTTCATTTCATGCAGATTTCTTTGTATAAAGATAGAGCACTCAGGTTGGGTGCAAATTATTCTCGCCAGAATGGAACTCTGCTCTCCGATTAAAATACCTAGCCATAATCCGTTATACCAACCACACATGCAAGCTTACAGAATCAGCGTTCACCCATCTAGGTACTGGCCAAGCTCGGCGTTGCTTAACTTTGATGATCGTATAGGAACCGGTATTTCAACGTGATGTGGTCGTAAGTAAGCCTGTGAGTCGTGATCTTTAAATTAGTAGCAGAAGACAAAATGCATAGAAATGAAAAATACCTTCAATTTTTGGCTGTTGGTGGGTATCTGCTTATCTAGGCCAGCCTGCTTCTCACAACCAATCTTTTTAGATTATTTAAGTTCTACTTCCACTTTCAATTTCACTTTCCAACACCACAAATCATTTCCTTTTTTTCTTAAAGATAACGAAATCAATAACTTATCTTGCTTCTGACCAAGGCAACTTAACTCCGCTGCGAAACAACTAGTGAAATAAAACAAATGAGAAATAAAATATACGTATAGATACAGCAACCCGACTTTCATTCTTTCGGAAGAAAATGTATGGCTGCCGGTGACCTTTCAATTAATAGCAGACGACAACATAAAATACATCAAAATTTTTAAAAAATACGTTAGTGAATACCTAACAGTCTCTCCAGAAATTAAAAAAAAAAGAGACTTGAAGCACCAAAGTAGAAATTCTATCGATGAATGAGAAGAAAATGATGGACATTTTCTACAGAAGGATGCTGAGAATGCCAGGAACATAACACGTAAGCAACTAAGGTGTTTAAAAAAACAGGAATTATAAAAAAAAAAATATACTCAAATTGATAATGAGAAAGTTGAAACTTCTTGAACTCGTAATGAGGAAAGGTCACCTTTCTCCTTCTTCGGGACTTGATCGATCGTGGCTCTCCACAACTTTCTCTCCTTTCTAGCTCTTAGTAGGCTTGTCCTTTTGCTATCACTCCTATTCCATATTCTGCTATTTAAATAATCTCCTTAGGTAGGTTGCTCGCTCCTTTCCATTCTTCTTGTCTTTGTCCTGTGAGTGTTATATTTTACAAGCCCGCTTTATTCATTATCTGCCCTAGAAAATGTTAATCGTCTATTTCTGAGCCTAAGTATAAGCGTACTTTTGTTTCCATTAAAACTTTCTTCTGATGTACAGATTCAATCCAGGGTATTTTCAGCATCCTTCTGTAGAAGCACATTTTTATCGATTTATGTCTTTTCTTCAACTGCGAAGAGATTTTACTGCCATATAGGAGTACCTATATTACATAACAGTTCAGAGGGCTTAGAGAAGCACAGGATATATGGAAGGCAAGAGGAGTAGGTGTATTTTATTGATTTGTTTTTTATGTATTATCAACCCTTTTCAGATAATTTAAACCAGAAAATATTTTTAGATTGCATTATTTTTTTGTACGATTTACATATAAAAGAGGTGAATTCATACATTTTTCCAAAGTTATTTGCGGGTAAGTAAATATAATGAACCCGACTGGAATTAGAGCTCGGTTCTCTCGTTTCTAAATTTTCACCATTATGGATCACATCACCCTTAAATATATAGCTATAAAAAAAAATAGCCACAAAACTGCATTCGAATCCATAATTATATCCACTCATGAACCCCTTGAACAATTCGAAGCATAACTGTTGCCGCTCACCCAATAATCGTTAGAATAATACAATAAATCTATCACACAATTACTTAGCCACCATTCAAATTTCAATCTGAAAACACCGAATTCTGGAAATTGTCTGTGATATGAAGTAATTTAAACCGTAACCAAAAAAAAAAAAAAATATAAAAGATAAATAAATAAAAAACACCTAATATTATGATTTTACTCTTTTTATATATGAATTTTCAAATTAACTGGAGAAAATTATCGGTCCCATTTATGTTCTCACTTGAAAGCTTTCAAAACTGACAAAAGACGCAGACAAAGTTCGGCTAAGTCCAATCGCCGTTAGCATCATTATTTCGTTCAAGTCATAAGAATCATTGGTAATTTGCCATTTTCTATGACCGGAATGAAACTCTGGAAACTGCGATCTTTCACGTTCCCCGATATTCCTGCTGGAAAGTGTCCAAAATGAATACATCTCATTCAGTCTAGTTGGGGTAAGCAAATTTGGACGAGCACGCAAGACAATTCAGTACAAGTTAGCTCTGCATATTGTTGTTGAATAATACGAAGAGATACTAAGCTGACATAGATGCATCCTACAGAATCTAAGGATCGTGGAATCACGGCTTAATTGCCGTTGGTCCTCGGTCTACCCTTACTCATGGGGGTAGGGCCTGTTAGGGTCCCAGCTAGGATCAAATAGTGAACCCCTAAATAAAAATCAACAGTACATTTTTATAATAAAATGAACAATAATAAATTTTTATAACGAATTTTATAATTAATGTAAGAAATATATAATTTTTATAGTAAATTTATCAATATATTTTCTGACCTACAAAATATATTTTTGAAAACAGATCTTTACTCTGTTAGTATAAAATTACGCACAAAATATTTAGATTTTGGCATTAAGTAACCCATAGTGGTAGGGTGATATAGGCGATTAGCGAAATCAACCATCCAACATATCCTTTAGAAGATCATGACTCTCCACAATTTCCTATACCTTGTGGCCCTTGTAATTTTTGTCATTTTGATATGGCTCATTATCTATTCACACAAGCTCGTGAAATGACTATAGAAAGTTCTAGGGCGTATAATGGGGAAAGAAAACTTGGAAAATTGGATACTCACAGGACAGATTGAAGGCAAATGGGAGAGAAAAATACAATGCCTAATTTATCGAGCGAACTTGAGTAAAGGACAGGTAGAAAACCGTTTAGGAGAGGTAACAAAAAAATAAAAAATAAAGTAAACTTATTAAGGGCTACAAAGGATAAGAAATTGAAAAGAACCATGTTCGCCAAATACTGAGGGAAAGGAAACATAGAAGAAGAAGAATCATTTCTAGGCGGGCCTCCAAGATAAACCAATCATGACTATTTTTTCAAAAGACATACTATTAGGACTGCCCCACATAAGCAACGAACAAAAGTTTGACTACTAAAACTTGTCGAGAAAAAAGGTCATTTGATGTCGAATTGCAGTAGGAAATGGCTTTGGGAAATTAAATCAATGTAATTTTTGTTGTTTTCTTAAGAACTGTTAAACTCAAAATCTATTGGAATAACTCTCGTACGTTGCAACATCGACGGAAATTCAATGAACATAATTCTGTTTCCTCGTCAGAATCACTGGATTGAGGACATTCTCTAATATATTGAATTTATTGTACTGAATTTCGAAAAAAAAGACGCTGACAAGAAATTTATTCTAATAAAGTTTTCAGCAAATAACATCTTCAGCTTTGATTGGATTTTTTCGATAGTTCGTAAATTTCATTTCCCTAATTTTGTGCTGTTTTGGGTCCTTATTATTCTAACTGGACGGCAACTTCAATTTACTTGCGTTTTAAATGAGTTTCGACAGAGTGTTTCGATAATCATATTTGCGAAATGAATAGAATTTACAAAGCTTGCTTCGCAACAAAGGCATTTTAATGAGACAATTGGACTTTAAATTTCTGAAGCAAATGTATCTATACCCGATTGCTGATTATGAGTGCGATTTCTATAACAAGTGCACAGGATCGATTAGAGATAAAGTAAGTTGAAAAGATTATGTAGCACCAATAATTGATGTAGCAATATATTTTCACCGTTGTGAAAATATATAGATAAAATACTTTCAAATGTATTTGAAAATTGTCAAATACTTCTATCAACAATAAATATATATATATATATATATATACATATATATATATATGTATATATTTATTTATTCGAAAATTATAACATAAATATGTTATAAAATCACTACAAAAATAGCCATTTTGTTTCAACACTTCTGGTGTCTAATCAAAGTTCTACATTCAATACCATCACTTGATATGACACCAGGAGTGTTGAAACAAAATGACTATTTTTGTAGTGATGTTATAACATATTTATGTTATAATTTTTGAATAAATAATTATATTTGCTCTACTTTGTATTGAGCACACTTTTAAGAATAGTATTTGTTGGTTATTGGAATTTATTCCGTGTACACCAATCCTATACTTGGGTATATATATATATATATATATATATATATATAACAAAAAATCTAAAATTACCTCAAATAGGTACAGCCTCTTTCAAACCGGCGCAAATTTGCGCCAGTCCTCTTCGTCCCTGGCTCTGGGAAATTGGGGGTCAAGTAAATACCGTGTAAATAACTATAAAGTAAAACAGACGCTTTTGATCTCAGAATTCGTGGGAGAAGTAAGCTCCGATTTCGGATCCATTCAGATAGGTTCCATAACGTAGGTTTTACTTAATTAGCAATTATATTTCTCTAACTCTTCAAATATTGCATGTACTATTTCTATGTTTTCATCTTTATAATATATTAATTTAATCGTATGAATTGTCTCTGTTCTGCCACCCATGAAATAAAAATAAGTGTCTTTACGGAAAATAAGGATCTACGCAAATCAAATCATCATTAAGTGGCAGCAGAAGAATTATCGTTGAACATTTAAAAGGTAAGCTTAAACATTAATTCAATACTTAAATGCAGCGATCAATTTTGAGTTCTTCTGTAGTTTATTGATGCTTATCGCAACTACTCCTCACTAGCTATTGTGATTTTGGTCAAACAAAGAGTCCTCCACAGGCGCTAGCTTACAAGTTTAAGCCGCCTAGCAATTTTGGATACAAAAGGAAAATAAGCGTTACTTGCCTTGAACCATGAAAGCAACGATGATGGCTAGTATAATATATTAATATATATTTTTAAACTCGAATAATCTGGCAACCTGAATTTGAGCTCAACGAAAATCTTTCCCTGTGCCTAAATTTTCTAGGGGTTTTGAATGAGCTACGAATCATTGTAATCGGACCAGTGGAAGCGAGAGTGTTGCTTGGACACGCACAAACAAATACATTGTATTTTATATATAAAATTCATAAATTTTACTATAAAAATCTATGATATAATCAAATCCATTTCTAATTCCATAGTAAAATTCACGGATATTAAATAACAAAAAAGAGAGCATGTATGTGTTACTCATTTCACTCAAGCAAGACAATAAAGCCACTAAGTTGCAAGGGGTTAGAAAATGTGAAAGAATATGAAATCTAAGAAAAACACTATTAAAGAGAAAGAACAATAAAAGAATAGGATTTAAAAACACAGAATATAACGATTCACATTGCATTTGTATTTTTGAAGGTTAAAATTGACTGGAAAGTAAGTAGCCGGAAGAAAGCTTACACAACTTAGTGTGAGAGAAGAAACTTTTATCTAAGAACTTATGGTTACAAATTCGACTGTAAAATTATGAGACCATCCCCCGGTCAGTTCAACATAGGAAGCAATGAATATCTGTCGAAATTAGCATATGTATGCAGCAAAGTGCTCGCCGAAAATCTGAGTAGGAACCTGATATACTGATAAGGGTCCTCCGCCTGCCTTAATACTTTGTTCTCAGAACGATGTCATGTGTAATTACATCCCGACTGGATACGGCTTCACATTCCGCAGACGCGTCCTATATAAAGTATTCCTTTCCTTTTATGGTCATCTGAGGTTTGATCCCCAGAGATGTCAAAGATTTTAGGATGGTGTCTTTTGTGGAACAACAAATTTTGCGCGAAAGCTTGTCCACCACAACGACTGACATGATTCGTTTTTCAAACTTCTCTAATTCAGCGGTGTTAACCAAAAGCCCATCTTCTGTGATATATTGTGAATAGCGATTAGCCTTAATGTTGGTTTTATAATTTCGATAGCACTTCCATCAGGAAGGCTTCTCGAGACCGCTATATTGTCTCTTTTAATTACTTCTAAAGATCCAGTTTTAACCAAATTTTGACTTTTCTTGTCTTGCATATTTTTGGGTAAGTTGTCGAATTTGTTTCTTTTAAAATCTCTGAAATTTGGCCATTTTCAGCCACCATACTTTTTGTTCGATTTCTTTTTTTTGCCTTTTTCTAGACACAATTTCTTCAACCGAATCATTGTTAAGGTCAGTAAATGAATTAGATTTCTACCTTTATCAAGAGCGTCTTTGTTTTTATTGGGTTCAAATAGATTTTTGACTGCCCTAATTCCTGTCAACATTTTTAATCAAACGGTTTTTTAATTTTTTTTCCAAATAAGAAAAACGAAGGAAGCAGAAAATTAAACATAAAGAAAAGACAAAATTAAGATATATAACAATTAAATAGTTTAAACAAGTAACTCACAGACGAAAATGAGGAAATACACACAAAATGGTTAAACAGGCGATGACTTAAAATGAAAAAAATACTCACAGTAAGACAGATAAGGAATTTAGACGTTTAACAACAAAAAACGTATAAGTCTCTTTTTTTAAAAACAATAAAACTGCTACAAAAAGAAAGTCTTGCAAATACAATATGGCCGACATTACACAAAAATTGTCCGACCCAAAAAAATAAAAACAGAAGTCTTGCCAAAAGAGACCGAAAATAAAATAAAGTAAAAACGGACAGATTAGACAAAATAAATACGAAATATTAAATTAGAAAAAAAAAAAAAAAAAACTCACAGAAATTTAACAAATAAAAAACACAGAATATTTAACAGATACTAAACGGGACGAAAAGAAAAAAAAACAAAGAAGGAGGTAACAGGGAGAAAAAATAAACAAAGGAAATTAAGTTTGGCAGGGATTACAGAAAAATTAACACGTAGAATAAGTAAACAAAAAAGAGAAAGTTCTGGTGGGGATTACAGAAAATTAAACGGAAAAATATATTAAGAGAAAATAAAAAAACAAACAGTAAAAGAAAAGGTGCAAAAACAGAAAAAAAAAATAATTGGTGAGGGTAAAAATACGAAAAAGATAAAATCAAACTTTGACGGAAAAAACAGTCAGTAAAAAGCGTAAGAAAATTTAAATTAAATGAACTCAACGTAAGCGAAGTTTTGAAAACTCAAGAAAGTTCAAAGATGGTGGCAGAAACAGTTCTGGCGTCAAGCACCGGTCGTAAAAGACCTGAAAAATGAACGCTTCTACACAGGTACTAAAGAGGAAAGCTTATCAGAAAAATTACTATAAAAATTTTATAGAAAAGGCACAGGGTTCCTACATTACAGCGTATATATATATATTTATATATATATATATTAGCAGCATGGCCCGGTGTTTCTCGTGCTTGATTAAAAAATCGTACGACTCATACAGCAATCACTATCACTTGACTTAAAATATTTTTTGCTCTTCCTTGCCTTTAAAGAAGTGCCCTTTGCCGTGCTAATGTTGCGACATGCCTTACTTCTTGCCTATCTCACACTACGAATTTTTTCTAAGCTCTAAACTAAACATTAAATCTGTTACGAAAAAGAACTAAACAAAATGAACACAAAACGATCAGCTTTAAAAAAAGGACTCGTAACTGGAAAAACCGAATGAAAAAAGAATGTTAAAAACAAATACTTTTTCACATCCAACCCAGTACTGCGGTATCAGAATCAACGTCGAGTTTAAGCAAGCGAATGAGCCAATTGGAGTAAAGTGCCATACAGATTTAAATTTTTCCCACTTGTGACGAATGCAGCTATCGATTTTTTTTGTATGCTAGCATGCTAGTTAACATTCGTGTCAGTCAGCTGTTGGCTCTCACGCTGGCCAATAGAATCTTCCTGCCTATTCGTGGCAGCCAGCGATTGGCTCTCACGCTGGCCAGTAGAAAACGGCCTCAAACTACATGAAAACTGCCGTAGAAGCATGAAAAAATCGATTATTTCCACTATCGATGTGAGTTGGGAAATGCAAAGTCGGTCTTAGCCTTTTCTCTAATTTGGGGGTTTGTCCATGTAAAATTTGGTTCAAATCCGTCGAAAATTGCGGCCGGGCATTCGTTACACACACACATCCTGCCTTATATATATATATATATATATATATATATATATATATATATATATATATATATATAGTGCGTTCTGCTTGATTATGCAAAGTAATGTTTTCATCTAACGTGTCAATAAATTTTGTTTTTTCTTGCAGGTTAAATTATACTTTCAGACAAGAGAATATGATCAATGAAAAAAAAGTTGTATAGTAACAGGGTTCTTTTTCTTAAAGTATGTAAAAAGGCACAGTGTCAAGTGTTCGGTCTGATTAAGCAATCACCATATAAATCCTTAATATGGGTAAGAAAAAAGGGTCTTACTGAAAACGATCATGCTGAAATTACTCGCATGCTTGGAAGTGGTCTGTCAACACTAGAAATTTAAAAAAAATTACATAGAGACCACCGTACAATCAAAGCATTCGTCTTAGGCAGTAAATCATGCAGAAAGACACCTAAACGATTGCATTTGCGAATGTTAACTGCCAGAGATCTTCGTAAAATTAAATATGAAGTCTCGAAGAAACCGCATGAAACTATTAAAAAAATATTTGAAAGCGCTGGAGTGCCCGAAGTTGGTAAAACTACCCGTTGTGAGGTCCTCAAGACCTTGCCAAAGTGAAGAGTCCCATCAAGAGGCCCCCATTGAGCAAAGCAAACAAGATGAAAAGAGTTGAATGGGCACAATTACATGAAGATCAATTTTAGCAATGTGATTTTCACCGACGAGTGCCGTGCTACCCTTGATGGGCCTGATGAGTGGTCATCTGCATGGGTGTTAAATGGTCGACCGACAGTAGTACGCATTCGTCGACAACAGGGTGGCGGAGGAGTGATGTTTCGGGCTGGGATCCGCGAAAATGAACTAATAGACCCATAGAAAGTAGCCAAAGAGCTTAAGCTAAATTCAAATGCATATTGTAGCCTTTTGGAAGATGCCTTTCTGCCATGGCTTGATGAACAACCAATTCAGAAAAGAAGATCGTTGATATTTCAGCAGGATAATGCCCCAGCGCATAGATCAAGAAGCACCACCAATTGGCTATCAGACCATGGGTTCAAAGTGTAAAATTTAATGGTATGGCCTCCAAACAGCCCTGATTTAAATCCAATAGAAAATTTGTGGTCTATAGTCTAGAGGCGGATTAATGTTGAAAACAAGCAATTCACCAGCTTAGAAGTCTTGTGGAAAGCAATTGTAAGTGCTTGCCGATCAATCAAACCTTCTGAAATTGAAACATTGACGTCAGCAGTGGACAGACGCCTCATAAGGGTTTTGAAGAATGGAGGATGTCATGTTTGTTCGTAGCCGCATTAAAAGACTTGTTTTGTTTTGTTTAACATGCTATATATATGTATTATGTAATGTAGGACTTAGAACCCACGATGCGTTGTCATATGCGCCTCAATTTAATTAATAAAATTTAGTATAAATTGTGTCTTTCTTGTTTTATTTTCCATTTGCATAATGAAAGTGAACACTAAATTAGGGCTTAAGTTCATAAATCATTAAAAAGAAGCACGTTTTGTATATTTCGACAACTTAAATGATTGACAAAATAATAAAATAGTATCAACAACACTTTAGCTCCTATTCTTCAGAATATATTGCTTAACTTGGATATTTTTAGGTAAAAATTAACTTTGCATAATCAAGCAGAACGCACTATATATATATATATATATATATATATATATATATATATATATATATATATATATGAGTGATGGTATAGCTGTGAAAGCATCCATACATTAATTTCAACTATTCTTGTTGATAACAGCATTGTGTCTTTCCAGGTAAAGTGAAATATAATTGTCCAGATAAGACTTCAAACGTATTTAGCAGCGACTTCTCTTGAAAAAGGCCAACCTTCGATATCGTGGTGCTATTAAATACAGAACAGGGGGTTAGCCCCTAGGAACATATATGCTGACATGGTTGCTACCTTATGGGATGACATTTCAACTTTATCAACAGTGCAAAAGTGGGTAGCTGAATTTAGGAGTCGAAGGCATAGTCTTGATGATGACCCTAGGTTAAGACGTCCTGCAACTGCCACTCCGAGAAAGACATTAATCGTGTTCACCACAAGGTGATGGATAAAAGGCGATTGATTATGAATCAATTAGCCAATGCCATGATATTAGCACAGGCTCTGAGAAAGCTGAGAATATTCGGTATAATGAACTTGGCAGGGCGAAGTTTTCTGCTCGGTGGGTACCACGTCTTCTGACAGCTGATTAAAAGCTCACAAGCCTGATCACATCACGGGAAAATCTGATATCGTTTGAACTAAATCCAAATAATTTCCCTGAACATTTCCTAATCCAGGATCAGTGTTGAGTTCATTACTTTGAGCCAGAGAAAGAACGATAACCCATGCAGAGGAAACACTCCCTCCTTCATTTCAAAGAAGGCTAAGGTCAATTCATCTCCGCGGAAGGTGACGGCCTCAGTTTTTATTTGATGTAAAAGGCATTGTGTTTATTGAGGGTTTTCAAATGGTTCACTCCATTATTGGAGTTACTATGCCAATTTACTGAGACAGGTTATCAAGATCAAAGGTCCAGGAAAACTAATCAAAATGATTTTGTTTCATCCGGCACACAATGATCAGTGGCTGCTGTGGTGACTGTGGCTTTGAACCCCTAATTTCCTGATTTGACGATCATGTTCCAAAACACAGTATCTCAAGGATGATAAAGTTTTTTGAGAATGAAGTCTTCTTTGTACACTCAGACTTCAGTTTACCTGGAAAGGAACAATGCAGTTATTAATAAGAAAAGTTGAAATTAATGCATATTAGATTTCACAGTTCAAATATCCCTCCTTCATAATCAGCCAATGAGCTTTACACCCAACCATCATTTGGATTCTTGATGTTACCGGTCTGGAAGGGGTCGATCTCAGCGTGCAGCAACTTTGGAAAGTGCCTGAAAGACCATACCACTGGTTGACCCAAAACTTGTGAGTGAAACTGGGTAGACGGAACCCTTGGGACCCGTCGGTAGTTGTGCTAGCACGAAGACACAAGTCATCGTGACCAAGTGTTTGAGCATGCTAGCTTTGTTCAGACTGTTGATCACGTTAGATACCGCGCTCTCTCCCAGAAAATTTAATTAAGGTCTGCATAGTTGCAGTTTAAACTACAGGTGGACTCTCTGAGTATTGAACAAGCACAAATGTCCTGAGTAGACGTCTGCAATGGGAATTAGCTCACCCCACTAGTAGACTGGAATCCTCGGATTGAAGTGGCTGGTCTCTTTACATTTAAATATATATGTCTGTATATATATGGACTAAGTGCTTATATTCATAGTAGAGATTATTTATAGATATAGACAATATGGTAATAGGGAGTGGTACTAAATGTCACTATTCAGTATTTTGTACCAATGTGATCTTAGGAATAAATTTGTTTCCTGAATATATTAAAGCATGGAACTGTAAGGCGACATTCTGTTCTCTATGAGGACGAAACGCAACGGCTACTTCTATTTTTTTTCTTGTCGCGTTTTATTTATTTTGTCTCTTCTACAGATACACTACACCTGAGAATGAATATATATATATATATATATATATATATATATATATATATATATATATATATATATATATATATATACAGATAATATCTTACATTAATTGCACAACTCTGATTTTCATGTCGAAGCAATTTTCAAGTGCTGAAATTATATTTATTTTTATTTATATTTTGGGTTGACATCAGTTTTTTTTATTTTCTGGTTTACGCGAAATATATTATTGCTGGGATGGAATATTACATATTTAAAACATTTTGATGATTTATAGTTTAATATTGAATTTGAAAATAAGGTTGCAAATAAGAAAAATAAATTTGACAACAAAAACGATATAAAAAAGCAATGGGAACGAAAGTGGCACAAACATATGCCATCCTACCATAAGCTTACCCAGAGGAAAACCTCTATGAAAGGACAGAAGAAATATATGGGAAAAATATAAAAACCCACTTCCCTTAATCTTGAAAAGGATACTTGGATGATTGCTTCAGTTTCTAGAAATCCTCATGAGGCGATATTAACCAATTTCACACTCTACTTAAGAACTTACATCCCCAAATCTAATTCACCCGAGAATATCATTTCAACGAATTACCATTTTTAGATATACTAATTAGAAATAAAAACAACCATATAATCACAGATATCTACCACAAACCTCCAGACACCCAAAAATATCTTCATTTCCAGAGCCATCACCCAAAAAGCTGCCTGAAAACCGTTCCCTATTCTCTAGCACGTAGGGTTTGTACTATATTGACTCACAAACACATCCGAAAAGCCCGCTAAGAAGAACCACATAAACTCTAAAAAGAAAGAGGCTCTCCCACAACACAAAGGTTTTGAACTCGTAGAAAAATTCCTTTAGAGGAACTACGAAATCCAAAGAAACGTAACGTCGAACAGATTCTAGCATATGTTTCTACATAGAAGAAGGACAATCCAGAACTATATACAGAAATTACAGTCAATCTAGATTTACGTAACAAGAACGACAAACTGAAAAATATACTAAAAACAACAAAAATTGGTACAATCAAACGCCAATCTAAAAACCTGAAAGACATATTAACCTCATCCAAATTTAACCAACACTCAATACAGGGAGTCACAAAATGTAACAAAAACAAAAAAGATGTTGGGTGTGTGATATCATTATAGAAGGAAATTCCTACACTTTTGAAAACCCCAAAACGTCGTTCATTTATGTACTCAAATGCACAAAATGCAAAAATTCATATATAGGTTTCAGCCAAGCATTAAGAAACAGAGTTTCCCTTCACAAAAGCAAATTTAAATTACCAGACAAAAGAAAATTCTTTGTATCACAACACATCTTTAAATGTAACCAAGGTAAATTTAAAATTATGCCAATATACGAAACAGATCATTATTCTCTATTATAAATAAAAGAAATGAAAACTTTATAAACAAATTTAAACCAGCTTTAAATAAACCGTAGCCCCACATAAAAAAAAAAACATAATGTCCAAATACAGTGGTCGAACCATTAATATGTATGCGCACACATTCACACGAGGGTATCTGTAGAGCACGAATATATATATATATATATATATATATATATATATATATATATATATATATATATACTGGCAAAAGCAAGTAGACTACTCACAAGGACACAATGAACTCTACACAACATAAGAAGTGTGTGTATGTGTATGTATGTATATGTATGTGGGGTATATATATATATATATATATATATATATATATATATATAATATATATATATATATATGTGTGTGTGTGTGTGTGTGTGTGTATGTATGTATTGTAATTGCTTATAATAATGACCAGCAGTCTCTATTTATCAGCAATTGTTACAATGCCTGGGTGATTGAGGTATTCATGATGATCAAGCTGCGGTAATTCAGTAGGTTTCGGTAGCGCAATTGCTAACCGATTAATGCTATTCTCTGTCAGAATTCCATCAATTGACTGCAATGCCATGTTCAGTGCATGATGTGAATTAAAACCTTGGTGCAACAAATCTTCAATCATGAATTAATTATGAGTGGTCCACAGGTGAAGAGCATTTGCAGGGTTCATATATATATATATGTGTGTGTGTGTGTGTGTGTGTGTATGTATATTTGAATAAAAACAGACCACTTTAAGGTTCCATCCTCAATTCGTTAATTTACATGTACTTAATACGGCGCGTCAAAAATGTGTAAATTTCTTTTCATTTTTCATTTCAACCTTTAGAATTAAATTCTGATGATCCAGAGCCCTTTTAAAGGGGTTGTGGTGAAATAATTTATTATATAGAACCTTATAGTGGTCTGTTTTTATTCAAACATATTTGCTCTGAATTTACATTCAGCTCTCTGGATATCATCCTCCTTGGATCTACCTTTACGGATTACCTAGTTTTGCATAAACTATATATATATATATATATATATATATATATATATATATATATACAGAGCAGTAGATATAACACGTATAAGGGCCTGCAACAGGCAGCAGCTTCTACCAATTAATGTTACAGTGTCATCGTTTGAGAGAAGACCACATCTTAGGCATACTTCTTTAAATATTGACAATATTTCTCATTCTACAGTGCACAGATAATAGAAGATTACGGCACATGAAATATGCAGCTGCAACATTTTCAAATGAAATTCTTCTGCGTCTTTAGGACTCGCTGCATATAGTTTACAGATGATATTCGAATCCTCTTGCCTCGGTGTCCATCTTCTGGAGTGCTTATTAAACACATAATACACCGGAATGTCAGGGTGCAAGTGGTTCTTTGCATCACCATGAGGCTCATTCCGTTTAAATCTTTCAGTGAGGGTAGTTTCATGGTCCCTCTGTGCCTGAGCAGCTTGCTTGGTGTTGTCTCTGTGAAAGCAAACTCTTTTGCTAGTCTTCAAGATGTACAGCAAGTGTAGATATTGTGAGATGTGTCATGTAGCATAAACTCTAACTGTCTCCACATAGCTTCTCGAGGAGAAACTTATTAACAAGCAAGATAATTATTAATTTTTTTCGTTAGCTTGGTTCTGCTCACGATCTGTCACTGGGTTGTCTCTTACCTCAACAGAAGCACATTCATGTCCCTTTTACACGTACTTGAAGATTTAATGCTTTTTCACTGTGAACAAAACTCTACATTAATGTGAGCTCTGTATTTTTCAGCAGGTAGGCATTGTAAGGCACAACTTTCCCATTGTCAACTGAGTGACATCCATCTTGAACCGTGGCTCCAGTACTGCGTCTTCTGTAATGATAGCCATTTAGATTCAGAAGCTTTTCATATCTATAGTTCTTTGGGAATTTCTTTTGGCATGAGCCATTTTGCATGCAAGAACCATGTGCCATGCATTTTTTTTTTTACTAATTCTGGCATCACTGACATCAGATATCTCATTTATTACGATCCTATCTATGTCATCGCTGCCTTATTCTCTGTCTGTAGACCCTCGTTCTTAAGCACAAAATAGGAACCTTCACTTCTTCGGAAATGAATTTTTATCAATAAAAAACTTTCTTGAAGCTATCATTTAATCTTTAATCGAAAGAGAAGGGATTAAAATTACTATTTCCAGTAAACATAATACTCTGGTATATTTCAAATAGAAATTTTAGTGATTTGAATCAATTGTTTTGGTCGCTCGTAAAACCGGCCATTTTTACATATTGACAGATTTATAAGCATAAATTAATTCTCGGTTTTAAAAATCTTGAAAAAATGCTAGTAAAATTGTCAAAACACGGTGTTGAAAACCATTAACAATACTTAAAATGAGAAGAAAATGATTATTTTTAAATTTTACTATGAAATTACCAATTTTAAATTTTAAATTTAACCTGTATTAAGTTTAAAATATTATATAATTATTTAAAGAAGAAACTAAGGAAAAATACATATGTTTTGTTATTTATTTTGTTTTAACCGAAAAGCCAACATCTCAACATCTAAGGCGATAAAAATATAAAAACTTAGATACATTTGAAATGATACTATAGTCAGGGGAAGAAATTTTGCAAATGACAATACATACACAATCATATTATAATATATAAACACATCGACATATTTGGAGTTTTAAAGAGGAACAAAAAGAAAGAGATTATAATTCTTGTGTTATTCTGTTCAAACTCCAAAAGGACGTTGAATTTTTGTTGTTCCTGAAATAAAAGGTGCAAAGGGAAGAAGGAGGCAGAGACACTTGAAATGTATTCTAGAACTTTATTACAGTAACAACGGTCTGTTGAAGAGAAATGCCTTCCCGAGCAAAAGGCAGGTGTTTACTCGTTGAAAGTTCAAGGGAAACGAGAACAATTCTTCTCGTTTGTCTTTGGCGCCAGGAAGCCCCTTTTTCTCACGCATGTGCCATTTGTTCTTCCTGTCGGGGACATTCTGGGAGATTCTTTCTTTATTTTATATTTCTTGTTTTTGCATTTTTATTTTTTTTATTTTAGACAATCCCCACACATATTTAGATATATAGGGTGACCAAAAAAAGGGGACTTTTTGAAGTGCGTATTGCCAGACAGGAGCAAGTGGCAACGCTGCAAGACAGTGACCTTGAGCAAGTAAGCATTTCGCCATTTAGAATTCAAGATGAAATTCACAGTACCCCAGCTTAGATGTTGCAGCAGTAAATGAGGAATCTCAACAGCAGATTTCAAGAATGCATTCGTACAGGAGGGGGCCATCTACAGGATGAAAATTCCATCATTGTTTCTTAAATGGCATGTTTTAAGGTTTCAATTACTATGAATAAAATATTTTTCTTCCATCAACTCTTGGTTTTATTGGATTGTTAAAAAGTTTGCGTTTTTTTTTGGTCACCCTTTATAAACACGCAAAAACATGGATGAAACAGGAAATGCATATCCACGACCAGAAAAGGAAATATAATATCAGACATTAATAACGACATAGACATATGCATAGACAAACCCAATAAAAATTCAAGTCTTAAAGTATTAATAAGCGAATGCAAACTATTAAAATATTACTTACATGGGCAAAGCTATATAGTTAGAAAGAGGGTTTAGTAGATAAAAGTTAAGAGTGGTAGAATAGGAAAGCAAATATTAGGCAAAGACGAATAAAATTTAAAATTAATCAGAATAAATTTCTATTTTAGTCTAACACAAACATTAAGGCATGAATAATTATAATTTTTGACTAAATTATATGTGTATATATATATATATATATATATATATATATATATATATATATACACACACATAATGTTCGTTGTCAAGTTTTTAGATTTCTCATATACTTGTATTTTGATTGCTCATTCCAGCTTATGTAACAGCGTTTCCCTAGGGCTGTTTGATTGATTTGAACCTTTTAAAACCCTTTAGTCTATATTCAACACCATCACTTGATAAGAGACCAGAAGTGTTGGAACAAAATGGTTATTTTTGTAGTGATTTTATAACATATCTATGTTATAATTTTCGGATATATATATATATATATATATATATATATATATATATATATATATATATATATATATATATATATATATATATATGTAGTTGTGTATTTGGGTAATAATCCATCTTTCATACGAGTTTCATTAAAAACGATTGACAAGGTAAGTTGGTTCATTTTTTTTATTTAATTTTTCTTTTAATTTTCTTCCTTTCTGGAGATAAATTGTTTGAATGCGCGTTTTTGGCTTTTGTTTTAGCCATTATCAAGGATGTTTTTACTTTTAACTGAATAACCATATCTTAAGATAGGTCTATATTATATTCTCACTGAAACCTTCTAACCTCCATTCGCAACATACACGTTCATAATACAAATATAATAACCTCATCCATATGTAAAAACAGTCTAAAAATAATGGAAGCATTATTAAGTAATTAAAAAAAAAAAAAAAAAAGCTAGTCGATAAAATCAAATATGATATCACACACACACACACACACACACACATATATATATATATATATATATATATATATATATATATATATATATATATATATATATATATATATATAAGTAAAAGTAGAATCATCCTTGATAATGGCTAAAATAATAAGAGAAAGCGCTTGGTCATACTGAACGTCCAGACAATTTCCACATAACTTAATCGCAGTACCTTCAGCCGTTTTTAATGAAACTTTTATAATACGTGGATTTCTTCCGAAACACACCTTACATACACACACGCACATTCATATATATATATATATATATATATATATATATATATATATATATATATATATATATATATATATATGAATATGTATATGTGTATGACTGAATTACCTCAAATAATGTAAGTATGGTAGGCCAACATATCTATTACAAACAATTCCACACTTGCTTGGCAAAAGGTTTTCTAATATAAACTAAGCTTGGAATTAATCAACAAAGTCTTTATATATTTGATATAATTCTAGAGAGAATACAGGACGAACTAACCAGGCTGTTTTTATTGTATGTTGGCCAATGGAAGATTAACCAAACCTTATTGTATTTTCCCTGGGTACGGAGAATAAGTATTTCATTCGAGTTAAAGAAATAAAAATAATTCTGTCTATGTCGTTATGAGATCGTCGAGGGTTATTCTCTTTTATTGTTTGCATAAATCGGTAAATGATATTTATAATCTTGATATAATCAAGCACAAAAGCTTGGCAATGAATGAAACTGTGCCTATGAACCGAACGGAAGAATTATAGCAGATGTTTTTTAGGCGTCATTATTAAAAGACAGAAGCGTTTGTTTCTCTCAGAGAATAGCCTATTGGATAAAACATATAGTTTGTGAAATTGGTGGAATTGTTCAAGCACTGAGATAGTTCGGCTAGACTCTTTCGCTGGGGATACACGGTAAAGAATAAATGAGCAGCACGAAAAAATGACAAGAAGACGAAATAATCTCTATCAATAAAAGGCTGCATGTCTGTATGTGTGTGTGTGTGTGTGTGTAACGAATGCACGGCCGCAATTTTCAACGAATTTGCACCAAAATATACATGTACATGCTCCAAGTCAGCGGGAAGGCCAAGACCGACTTTGCATTTCCCAACCCCCATCGATAGTGGACAAAATCGATTTTTTTCATGCCTCTACGGCAGTTTTCGTGTAGTTTATGGTCATTTTGTACTGGCCAGCGTGAGAGCCAATCGCTGGCTGCCACGAATAGGCAGGAAGATTCTATTGGCCAGCGTAAGAGCCAACAGCTGACTGACACGAATGTTAACTAGCATGCTAGCATGCAAAAAAAATCGATAGCTGCATTTGTCAAAAGTGGGAAAAATTTAAATATGCATGGCACTTTACTCCAATTGGCTCATTCGCTTGCTTAAAATCAACGTTGATTCTGATTCCGCAGAACTGGGTTGGGTGGGAAAAATTATTTGTTGTTAACATTCTTTTTTCATTTGTTTTTTCCAGTTACGAGTCCTTTTTTAAAGCTAATCATTGTGTGTTCATTTTGTTTACTTCTTTTTTCGTAACAGATTTAATGTTTAGTATAGAGCTTACAAAAAATTCTCAGTGTGAGATAGGCAAGAAGTAAGGCATGTAGCAACATCAGCACGGAAAAGGGTACTCCTTTAAAGGCAAGGAAGTTCAAAAATATGTTAAGTCAAGTGATAGCGATTGCTGTATGAGTCGTACGATTTTTGAACCAAAGCACGGGCAACGCCGGGTCATGCTGCTAGTCCTAAATATAGAAAGCGGATGAAAAATTACAAATAAAATAAAGGGATAGGATTGAAATTCTATGCATGTTACCTGGATAAATAGACACCTGAAAGATGTCGGAAGGTACAACGGCTGAAATATTGCTTATTGATTGATTTGTTTGTTTAAAGTCATACAACATATCAGGGGGCGTTTAATGACCGAATTTAATTTTCTTGGGAGCTTTGAAGTAATAAAAATATGATATACCTTATCCTGCTGTCACAACGGAATGCATAGTAGATGATGTTAGAATTTTTGGGTACCTTAGTACTAGTGAGCCAGCCAAAATGAGCTGACTCATTTTATAGTTCAATAGAAGGGTTAACCAATCAGAAGCCTCAAAATATTCAATGCGATTTGTATAAAGGCGGCCATGTTTTTTTTTCGAATATTCACTGGCAGCCTGTGATATCGAAGAATGAAGAATTACAGAACAGCTGCTGGTGGTATTGGCAATATAGGCAGATTCAGTAGAGTGTCTGACTCGTGAGTATTAATCTTTAACGTTCTTTTATTGAACAGATTACGTGCTGTGCTGTATTCTATATTCATAGACTATGGTGAACATGGTTAACAGATGATACTCAGCTTTTTTGCATATACATGTTTATGTAGAAGTAGTAGAGGCGTCGATATGTCTGTTTTACGTTGTCGTTTGGTTGAAGTTATATTTTGGAATACAGATTGATTTCTTTACGAAATTATAGGATATTATATGGATTAATATAATGTAAGAATATTTCAAGTTGGTTGTTTGGTTGATCGGTTTTGTTTAGCGACATATAAACTCTCATTCGCTTATTTAATGTCGAAATCTAAATATCTACAGATAATATGTATTGTTGGTCATTTTACGATAAATATGTATTTTTGGTAATTTTTTATTTAGAAATATATCGTTGGTATTCTTACTATAAAAATGCATTTTTATACTTTCATAATGTTCTGTTTTTGTCTAAAGGATTCAGTATTTGCCCATGTCTGGTGCTCAAAGAGGGTGTACCTGGGTACAATAGCAATTAAGTGGTGGTTACACGCTCCTCAACATCTCCAATCATACCACAGCAAATGTTTTTATAGATCAAGTAAATCTTTAATTTGATTTGTTTGTTTAACGGCATAGCAACTCTTTATGTGTCATTTAATGACAAAATTTTATTTTCTTGGGAGCTTTGAAGCAATAAAAATATGATATATGTTATTCTGCTTTCATAATTGAATACATCGTAGATGATACGCAGCTTTTTTGCATGTTTGTGTAGACATAATTACTAGAGGCGGTGATGTGTGTTTTATGTTGTAGTTTTGTTGAAGTTATATTTTGGAATATAGATTGATTTCTTTATACGAAATTATAGGATATTATATGGATTAATATTATGAAAGAGTTATTTCAAGTTATTTGGTTGATATAAAATCCCTGTCGGTTATTTAATGTCGAAATCTAAATATCTACAGATAATATGTATTGTTGGGCATTTTACTATAAATATGTATTTTTGGTCATTTTTTATTTAGAAATATATCGCTTTTATATACTTTTATAGTGTTCTGTTTTTGTCTAGAGGTTCACTATTTGCTCATGGCTGGTGCTCAAATAGAGTGGGTCTTGTTTCAACGCGATTTAACACCTCCAGTCTTCCGATCAGAGGCCTTGCTCCTGGATGTAGTTTATCGTCAAACCCAGGACTAACGACTGAGACATTGTATTAAATTCCACAAAAAGGGTATTATTCCACATATAGAAGGTGGAAGAACATCATCCCAGAAAAACACTGAAATTTTCGTTAGAACATCACTTTCCCTCCAAGACACTTCATCTGGTCTCTCACTTATGTATCTAGAGATTTTTGAAAAAAAAGAAGTGTTCAACATGATGGGTCCTGGTCTGGCATCACTAATTTCGATGCTAACTGTTTCTTCTCACGCACATCTCGCTTGTGGAACACACTTCCGGTTTACTGTTTTCCAGTCAACTTTTACCTTCAAAAATATCATGGGGTCATTATCCACTGTTTTATAATAAGGATGATTCACACTTTCGGTTTCCGACTCTTCAAAAATTTAAATGCAATGTCAATCGTTATCTTTTGTGGTCTTTATTTCCGTTCTTTTATTGTTCTTTTAATAGTGTTTTCTTCCCGCACATCTCGCGTGTGGAAATCTCTACCAACGTCCTGCTTTCCGGTCAATTTTGATCTTTAAAAATTTAAATGCAATGTCAATCGTTATCTCTTGTGGTCTTTATTTCCGTTCTTTTATTGTTCTTTTAATAGTGTTTTCTTCCTGCACATCTCGCTTGTGGAAATCTCTTCCAACCTCCTGCTTTCCGGTTAATTTTGATCTTCAAAAATTTAAATGCAATGTCAATCGTTATCTTTTGTGGTCTTTATTTCCGTTCTTTTATTGTTCTTTTAATAGTGTTTTCTTCCTGCACATCTCGCTTGTGGAAATCTCTTCCAACCTCCTGCTTTCCGGTCAATTTTGATCTTCAAAAATTTAAATGCAATGTCAATCGTTATCTTTTGTGGTCTTTAATTCCGTTCTTGTATTGTTCTTTTAATAGTGTTTTCTTCCTGCACATCTCACTTGTGAAAATCTCTACCAACGTCCTGCTTTCCGGTCAATTTTGATCTTTAAAAATTTAAATGCAATGTCAATCGTTATCTCTTGTGGTCGTTATTTCCGTTCTTTTATTGTTCTTTTAATAGTGTTTTCTTCCTGCACATCTCGCTTGTGGAAATCTCTTCCAACCTCCTGCTTTCCGGTCAATTTTGATCTTCAAAAATTTAAATGCAATGTCAATCGTTATCTTTTGTGGTCTTTAATTCCGTTCTTGTATTGTTCTTTTAATAGTGTTTTCTTCCTGCACATCTCGCTTGTGGAAATCTCTTCCAACCTTTTGCTTTCCGGTCAATTTTGATGTTCAAAAATTTAAATGCAATTTCAATCGTTATCATTTGTGGTCTTTATTTCCGTACTTTTATTGTTCTCTTTTCTTAATAGGGTTTTCTGTTTACCGTAGTCTTTCACATTCGACAACGTTTTGCTTCTTAGTGGCTTTATATCCTTGTTTAGGGTGAAAGGTTTAAAATAATCCAACATCACCGCTACGTAGAAAATTAAACCCCCTCTGAAATTATTAAGCAAATCATATGATTTGTTTAGAAAAAAAAAAGTAAAATTTTAAACAAGCAATTTAGATGTGAAAACAAATCCTAAGTTAAAAATTTCGGTAATATCAATATGTTTATTGGAGATAACTAATGTAATCTTAGAAAATTGTCGTGTGAATTTATTAGGCAAAACCAAATAATCCCATTTTACGTCAATAAAAAGGAAATAAAAAAAATGTTCAACACCTATGATAAAACCAATAACAAACGCCTATGAGAAGTCTTTGAATCTTTTACATTTTAATATTAGGAACCTTCTTCTCAATGACAGCCAGCAGTCTATCAGCCATAGATTTTTTTTTATCCATTTTACATCAGCAAATTCAAGCCAATATCACAACACTACCGCTTCCTTGTTGCATTATTTTAGCCACAGGCACGTCCGAATTGGATAAAATCCATCCTCTGCCGCATCCATCAGGTCCATCAAATGTCACTCGAGATTCGTCCATGAACATTACTTTAGAAAACTCAATTTTCATTTATTTCAAGGCCCAGTTTTGACGCATTAAAATACTTACTTTAGTGAAAGGAGTTTGCCTAGGAGGTCTTTTTTTTATAGATCCCAATTCACAAAGTAATCTACACCTTTTATCGTTCTTGACTTCTTCAATTCCAGCATTTTCATTGATCTGAGCGCTGGTCAAAAGCGGTTGTTTCGTTTTAACTCTCTTTAGTTTACGTTCATCTCGAGGAAACAAGATCTTAAAGCCTTTTTCTTTACTTCGATTTCTCAAATTATATTTTCAACAGCTTTCTTTATCATTCAATGACCTCTGAAAAACTCTTTTGATATCTCCAATGTAGTCATTCGACTCACTCGGTAACTTTGTTATTTTCGATTTTTCAGCAGTTGTTAGATCGTTCCCGTCATCCAAGTTTCAACATATATTATGGACAAAAAGAAAAAAAATAGTTTTTATTATATTTCAGAGGACTTAAGCTAATATTAGTTTAATCAGCGTACTAATTTCAGTCTATCCATTTTCGTAAATTCCAAATATCTCAAAAATTAACCATTAAAAATGGTAGAATATTTAATTAAGTTTTGTTCATAAAATCACAATAGTTATTATTGTTCAATTTAACTCTCTTATCGATTTTGAATAGTCCAATAATGGTTTGGTCGACAACTCCAGCCCATATCATAACATTACTGCATCCTTGTGGCTTATTTAAGCCACAGGTACTTCTGAATTGCATAAAATCCATTCTTTAGTTCATCCTTCAGATTCAAATGCCACCCAAGATCTCTCCGGGAAAATGTTTAGAAAAGTCAGTTGTCATGTATTTCTTGGTTCAATTTTGCCGCCTTAGACTATTTGCTTTAGCGAGAGGAAGTTGCCTACGAGATATTGTACACTTTTTGTCTTTCTTGGCCTCCCTCAATTTCAACCTTTTCAAAGATCTAAGCGTTGGTCAAAAGTGGATGTTTTGCTACAAATCACTTTAGATCCCGTTTATCTCGAAGAAGCAAGTGCTTAAATCCTTTTCGTTTGCTTCGAGTTTTCAACTTATATTTTCAATAATCTTTTTTATCGTTCGATGATCTCCGGAAAGTTTCTTTGATACCTCCTCCTATGTAGTCATTCTCTCAATCCATAACATTGTTATTTTCTGTTGTTTTTAGCAATTGTTAGATCCTTCCATTTATCCGTGTTTCAACATATATTACTGACAAAAAGAAAAAAAAAAGTTTTTTTTTATTAGATTTCAGACGTCTTAAGCTAATATTAGATTAATACGCATATTAAGTTCTGTCAGTGCATTTTAGTAAATTCCAAATATTCTAAAAACTAACCATTAATATAGCAGAATATTTATTTAAATGTTTTACTAAAGGTGGAAATAGATTATTTTAAATTTAACACATATTGGTTCAGAAGTTTTATAGTCATTCAGGTTTATTTGATTTGCGTAACAGCTTCACTGAGGCTGTATATATTCACTGTTTTCTTTCTTTTTAACGAGATTTCCTGTTTTATTAGGTTGGTGCAAAAATAATGACGTAATAATGTCGCTTTGTGACGTATTTTTTAACGTCAAAAAACGACATTATTACGTCATTATTTTTGCACCAAAATAATAATAACGTGTGCCCCAGTAACCGAACGAAGCTGGTTTTGTTTTCTGACCGTATAAGTTTCTTTGTAGCTGTTATTTGCTCAGTTTTGCGTTTCTCAGCTAATATTGTCATTGGTATTCTCATCATTTAGGGATAGAATTATTCGGAATTTTAACTTTCTACTTCCTCTTCTTACGATCATATCAAACACTTCATTCAGTAAATCTCTAACTTGATGGGATCTTGAGCTTTGTTTTGGGTAAATTTCCTCACAAATAAAACTAAAAAAACAACAACTATTCTTTTTACAGAAGCAGTCGTGATATTTCTCCACGTGTAAACAAATTCCTGTCTCTTCAAGGAGGGGATTTTTATTTATTGGACATCAGAATTTTTAGATTCTTTGTTTTAAGATTTGCTTTCGGTTACTGTAATATTGCATTTGGTACTGTCTTTGACAAAATCAAAGTATACGTTTCAATTGTAACCAGATAAGCATTTGTCCGTTTCTTTCTTTCTTATTGAACATTGACGTCACATCGTTTAATTCAACTTGATGGCCGTCGGGCTGAACGAATTCCGTTTGGACTCTGTTCAGTCTATCAACTTATAAGTCCTGTTTGTCGAATTATATTTCATTCCTTCTTAGCACGACGCGTCCATTTTAAGTGTATACAATCGCATAGGAGGCGTTCGTGACATTGTGTATTTCTCGTGAATACTCCGTCGTGGATAATCTGTCTGGCTTTGGGCATTCATCTTGCAAGAGTTTTGTTTACATAGATAAACACGGATAATCGCAACGCATATGCAAAAGTATCTATACATACATGGTGAGGTGGGTAAATTATCGCCATTTTGTATTTTTAAATACGCGCATACGCATTATTTGTTTTTTATTTTGTCGACTGCACAATATTGTAGGGTCAGTTGGGTACGATCTTTGAGATAAAGTGCACCATGACGCAATTCATTTCGACAGATTTGGAAACGGCATGCTGTAATACTTGGCATTCGCGCCGGAAGCTCAAATACGAACATTTCAGAATGTTTGGCTGCCAATCTGAGGACAGTAAAGATGTTTCGAAAAGAGTTGGATGAGTGTAATGGTGATTACGAAGGTACGACGTTTCTGAAAACTCACTCTTATAGAACTCTCGGATTTGTTGGTGAGGTCCTCAAACCCAACACGGTGGATTATATCAAGTGCTTTCAGGAGGTGGTTTTATAGACAAAATTCTCATCAACGGACTAAAAGCAGGATGGGGTGGCGCGTTAAAACTGATTGTCCGTAGATGGGAAGGAATTATTTGTGAGTTATAAAACCACTATAGTAGCTACCAGTAGTTATGATCATAATGTAAATACTATAAACATGTATATATGAAATAAATAAACATATACTTAATATAGATATATTAAGCAAAGCAACAAAAATAATAAAATTCTCACAGCTTCTTTCTCACGCACGCGCTACTGTATAGTTCTTTGCATACTGTACATCCATCTTTGTTTACAATAGAAACCCCCGCCACTGCCGCCAAGCGGTCACTTTGAGAACTAATACGACTCGTTCCGCTAAGCCCGCAAATTTTGAAATATATCGCTGACGATTTGGAAGTTCTTTTTCCTGTAGGTTTTTTTAATACAGGTAAAAGTTTTGTCACTTGGCTTATTGATGTTACCTTCAGCATCCAGAATTTTGTCTCCGTCCACTTGTCAGCAATTGATTGCTTTCTCAATATTTCATTTTTATATGCACTAATCATTAGTGAAAGTTTTATTTCATAGTGTATATCTGTGTGTGTCCGTTCATGCGAACGCCCGTCTGGGCGGATGTGCGTGCGTGTAGAATGTCGTGATTATTTGTCCTTTTCATCGTTTTCTTTTCACTTTTCACTCACTATAAGCCTGCAATAAAACGAGCCCAAAACATATTGAACCGAATTAATTTACAGAAAACAAGAATAGTATACAAGAAGCCAAGGAAGAAATCATGAGAAATAAAAGCCAGGCACAAATATATTGAAATAAATGAAGGAGAACAACTCCCAAATTTACAACCACAAACTAAAACAATTAAACTCTACAATGCTGCACTCAAATTAATTCTGGCTGAAGTAAGCCCACATATAAATTTCAACTAAGCAATATGTGCAATAAAAACTACTAAAAAATTAAACATCAAAGTAAAAGAAAAAGGTAGTCTCACAGACATGAAGATCCACCCTGGAAAAGAAAAATAGAGAAAGAAATTAGAAAGCTTAGAATTGAATTATCAGTAATCGATGAACTGGCAAGAGGCACCCACGTAAAGACTAGAAATGACAAAAGAGTCAAAAGAAAATACAAAATTAGGAATGAAAATGAAGTGGTATCTGCTGAAGAAAAAAAAATAAAGCAAATAAAACTGAAGGCTCAATGAAGTTACTATTGTGTTGTTACCTCACTTACTTTCCTAAAAAAAAACGTCGCTAGGTGACGATCTCTAAGCCTATAGATAGGCAGTGACTTTATTCTTTTTTAGTTTCATTTCATTCAGTGTCGGCAAGATGTACGTCGATCGAAGAAAACGCTTCCCCCCCATCCACTGGAGAACGCACATGCGCGCACACACATACACGCACGCAAACACTTCATTTCAGTTTTTCCTAGGACATTTTCCTACGCTAAACTACCACATACACAAACACATTCTTTAGTCTTTAAATATCTTCTTCCATGTTCATTGTTTCCTCACACGCAAACATATTCAATTGTCTACGTATACTTTTGCGTTGTTAATGCATACATCATCGTTTGTTGATATGTATATAGTTAATATATATTAGGTTGGTGCAAAAATAATTTCGTTTTCTAACATATGTTACTATGTGAGAAAACGAAATTATTTTTGCACCAACCTAAAAAAGTATATATATTATGAGATGGACAAAGTCCGACAATTATTTTAAGACATTTTTGTGTTTATACATTCTTTTTATAGATACAAATATTTAAGTAAATGCTCTGTTTATAATAAACAACATTTACCAGTCTGAATGTCCGAGAAACTTTCATAGAAAATATTCGTCCTCCGACAGGATTCGAACCTGTATCCAATACAGAACCGTCATTTAGCTTGACGTGCCTTTACTGATTTAGCCACGAAGGAGCGTTCGCTTAGCACGGTCGAATTTACTGTATTTAAACTTCAATCTTCCATGAATCTCTCTCGTACATTCATATCTGCTCATGGCGTATCAAATGTAAGCAAATGACGTCACACGTTATGAAATGGACAAAGTCCGACAATTATTTTAAGACAGTTTTATGTTTATACATTCTTTTTATTAATACAAATATTTAAGTAAATGTTCGAATCCTGTCGGAGGACGAATATTTTCTATGAAAATTTCTCGGACATTCAGGCCGGTAAATGTTGTTTAATACTGTTTATTATAAACAGAGAAATTTAATATATATATATATATATATATATATATATATATATATATATATTAGGTTGGTGCAAAAATAATGACGTATTTTTAACGTCAAAAAACGACATTATTTTTGTACCAACCTAATATATATATATATATATATATATATATATATATATATATATATATATATATATTTGTTAATGCATACGTTATTGTTTATTTATAGGTATATAATAGGTATATAGTCCTGTTTATATATCAAATTTTTACCCGGATTCACATGCCGATTTGCAATTTTTGTTGTGGGAACAATATACCAGGAGACACGAGTTTTCCAACTTAAAAACTCCACCAGCATACGTCCGCAAAATATTGGTCACCACGAGGCGATACAAGAACACACCGAGCTGTATAAGCCAACTCATGCATCGTTTATACAGCTTTTTTCTAACAGCAAAAACTTCGACCAACTTCTATCTACGATCCCATGCACGATGGATAAAAAACTTCCAACAAAAACAACTTACAATTACAAAAATTTGTGATCAGACCCGATGAAAAGAGAAAAAATCGCCAACTTCAAATCTTTAAAATACATCTAGAGAATTTATCTATCTGGACAAGTTAACAAATATTTTCTTTGCAACACATGGGAACTCTAAAAAATCCCTAATCGCCATTGCAATTACTAGTACAATGGGAGATTCAGCAGGCAAACAAATTGTATCTCATCTCTACTGCTCTTTGCTTGACCCTTTCTCTTAGGCACCATTACGTCTGACTTTACTTCAACCTGCAGACATCACAAATTTTTTTTTCGCCAAACGAAAACTGTGATTTTCACCTTACGAGTTTGAAGCAAGCAAAACACAGCTCATTTTCTTCATGACCACACGAGAAAATACCATTTAAACACTACGAATGTGAACTCCATTTTCAACTTTAAACAGCACTTTTTCACCTTGGTTTGACAGATAAAGATGAAATAATTCCAAAGGTGATTCACTGACCTTTCTTTCTCTTTAAAGAAACAAAGCGAAAAAAAAAAAAAAAACTACGAAATCTGCAAGTACGCTATAGCAATACACGTAGATAGTTGCGTCTCCGAGAAAAATCGACAATAATATCATATATCTTAATGTTCTCGCAATCATGTATTCGGCTCGCGTTAGCAATTTCCCCAATGCCAACTAAACAAATTTATAAATTGACCCTTCTTCTATTAAAACTTTGTTTGTCAACATCATCTACTGACAGCAAACAAACCAGGACGTCCAGAAAAATCAATTCAACGTGGAGCATTGGAAAATATCAATATTTTAATACCAACCACTCGTAAGTTTTTCTACACTATAGACATATCTTTCTAAGCGTGCTGCCACTCTCACTCACTAGAGAATTATATAGCACCCAGATGACACTGTACTTCAGACAAGTACATTTTCGTCGACATGTTTAAACACACATTGCAATCTCACTGTTCGACTCTTTTTCTTTTCAGCCTACGAGGGACATAAACATACACAAACTTTATGGACATATTGACAGAATAAAATTCTCCCCATCATCAGTGGAGGATTGTAGAGTTAACCCACTTACTTTCTGTAGAAGTCAAAACACTTACATGCCAACATGGCTGCCTTCTTCTGTTTCCTTGTAAAGCAAGCCAGCTGACTCTCCTATAAAACGAGGTAAAGTCTACTTCTACACTTTCCTAAAAAGGCGTCGCTAGGGAACGCTCTCGAAGCCTATAAATAGGCAGTGACATTCTCTGTCATGCTGTTTTTGCTATTTCACTCAGGGATGAAGGAGAAAAACACTTAACAGGACGGAATATGGCTATAAAATATCATAAAACAAAATAAGCCATATATTTTATATGGATGACTTAAAGTTGTAACGCTAAGAATGACAGTGAGGTAGACGGTATCCTTAAAAGATTAAAATGTTTCACTGATGATTGGAATTAATTTCGGTTTAGATAAATGTACTAAAGTCACAATTTTACGATGGTCACTACAACATACCTCCTCTATCAGCTTAGACCCTGGAGTAACGAATACAAATTTGGAGTAAGAAGAAACTTATAAGTGCCTCGGTGAATTAAAAGCTGAAACGGAAGGCTTTATTCTTGGGCAAAAGACCAAAGTCTTTTCACTTTGAAACTACCGGCATAATAGTGTCGATCTAAAATGCAGGTTCTTTTGTTTTAAGCATTCCACCCTAAGCAAGACGGGAAGCCACTAGCACGCAAGGGGTTACAGAGAGTTGGAGCAAGAGCAAAGATGAGTGATAGAGAAAAGGATGAAGAAAATGTTAGGAGATAGATCAGGGCAACTGAAGACGTCGATTAACATTACATTTGAATAGTTGGAGATTATAGCTATCAGGAAAACAAGAAATGGGGATGGAGTTCTGTGATAAATATAAGAAAACCATAGACCATCTAATCTCATGATTTTCTCTACTTGCGCCGAATTAATATAAAAATCGTGTGGGGTAGTATTTACACTAGACAATGTGCAAACATTTTGGAAAAGATGTTAAGAAACACTGGTATGAACATAAACCAGTATCAGTCACAGAAACGGAAGACATCGCAATTCTATCGGATTACAGTATCTTTACAGACGGGACGATTGAAGGAAATAGGCCAGACATAATTGTCAAAAACCGAACAGAAAAACTTGCCTACTAATTGATATGTCTTGTCCAGCGGACTTTAACATAGCAACCAAGGAATTTGAAAAATATCGATATATAAAGACCTGGAAATCCAAAGAGAAAAAAACGTGGACATGGAAACGAAGAATAGAACCAGTCATAGTAGGTGCGCTTGGAATGATAAAAAAAGGAACACAACAAGCCTTTAAAAAAAAATAATCCCTGAAAACATTATCTTAGGAGAAATACAAAAAAAGATGTCTTTATAAATACAGCCCATACACCGACAAACACTTTGTCCATGTAACAATAGTGATGTTATTGGAGTCAGAAAAACAAATCAAGAAATTTATCCATAAAAACACTTCTTCAGACTTGGTAGGTAGAGTGACCATAGCGGAAATAGAAATATTAGGATGATGATGATGATGTAGTATTAAGTTGGTGTAAAAATAATGACATAATAATGTCGTTTTTTGACGTATTTTTTAACGTCAAAAAACGACATTATCACGTCATTATTTTTGCAGCAACTTAATAATAATAAGCTGATGTAGACAAACCCTGTACTCATCAGTTGTTACGTAGTGGAGGGTTAAAAACTGAAGCCGTAGGTTTTATTCTTGCTGCACAAGTTAAAAGTTAACTCGAATTTACCAAGCACAGATACTGAAAACTTGTTTTAACCCGAAATGCAGATTCTGTGATAAACATCCAGAAACAATTGACCATCTTGAATCAGGTAGAACAGTTTTAGTATCTACTGAATATAAAACTCGACATGATAGAGTGGGCCAATATCTGCACCGAAAAATCTGCGACTTTTACGAGAAGGAAACAATAAGAAACTGGTAATAACATCACCCACGCCCGGTTTCAAAGATAGGACCTGCAACAATTTTATGGGACTTTACAATACACACAGATAGAACAATCAAAGACCACAAAAACAGCATATGCCTTCAGATTGACATGACAGTCCCTGTAGATTGTAATGCATGTTTGAAGATCTTCTAAAAACTCTCAAAATACAAGGATCTTGAAAGGGAAATCCCCAAAATATGGAACATGACGGCATCAATAATTCCATTCGTAGTTGGCGCCTTCGGATTTAGGAGAAAAGATTCGGAAAGGCTAATTGAAGAGATTCCTGGAAGCCCATGCCTTAAAGAAATTTAAAAAAAAATTGTACTCAAAAGTACAGCTCCGACATTATGAAGAGCTTTATCAGTGTATAATGTGCTTGATACTTGGGTTTATTTTTACGAAAAATAATCAGTGGAAAATTTCACGATGCCATCTCTGACCTCAGGTCTTTGTTTGGGACCCCGAATGAAATGTGTAGAAAAAAGAAATGAAAGGAAATAATAATAATAATAATAATAATAATAATAATAATAATAATAATAATAATAATAATAATAATTATTATTATTATTATTATTATTATTATTATTATTGTCTATTTTTCTATTTTTATTACGTTTAAAAGTGCATGCAAAATTCAAGATTAATAATTTGCTTTACAACAGGAGAGAAAATTAAAAAAAATATATGGAAATATTGATTTCTCATTTTGAAAAATTACCCGGAAGGATGTTTCACAGAGAAACTAAAGCGTGATTGAAACAATAGGGAATGTGAAAAATAATCGAATAAATCCATCAAAATGAAAAAATAATGAATAATTATTAAAATAACTCGTGATTAAATTAAGTTAAACCAAATCTGAGCCGACTATAAACATGCACAAACAACAAAGCACGAAGGGGTTTATTTTTGTAGCCAGAATTGCAGAAGAAAGAATGAGCAACTTAAAAAAGAAACAGAGAAAAGTATGAATTTAGGAGATTTACCTTTTCCCTGTATGGTTTCCAATACAGGAGATAGAAAGTAGCCATTATGACCAAAGTGGTGTCTTTCGTGACAACATACTACAAAGATGACTCCACTGGAATTACACACACACGCACACACACACACATATATATATATATATATATATATATATATATATATATATATATATATATATATATATATATTATGAAATTAATTAAGTCTGACAATTATTTAATATATTTTCTCTTTATACATTATTCTAATAGATACAATTTAAGTAAATGATCTGGTTTTTAATTAAATATTTATTTAATTCCATTTATTGGCCTGAATGTTCGAGAAACTACGTAGAAATTATTCGTTCGCCAACAGGAATCGAACATGTGCCCTATATGGAACCGTCATTTGATCTGACTTGCTATGCCACTTAACTATAGAGAAGCGTTTGGTTAGCAAAGTCCAAATTAATGTTTTTCGAACATTAATTTGGACCTTATAAGATTCTTATGTTTGTGTTGTCAGATGGTAATACAGGTACTTGCTTGTTAGTTAATGTCTCATTATGTCCTATTAGCGAAGTGATTTCGCCATTAATCATATTAACATTGCTATTCAATTCTTTGTATAAATTGTTTCTTTATGATATAAAATATAAGCTGCAGACTCTAATACACACACACACACACATATATATATATATATTCGTGTTGTGATAGGATCCACCTAATTTTCATAGTGGAGTACCGACCATATAAATATGGTTGGTACCGGGAAGAGAGGGGAGGAATCAAGAGATTCAACCAGAGACTCTGCCCAACTGCGACTCAGTCAACACATTCTCCAGGAACGGTCTTCCCAGGAATATACAAAAGACTATATGTAAATATTGTATACACTTTCTGTACATTTTGTTCTAAGTACATTTTGTGTTGCATTATTATTCCATGCATTAGTCAAGTTTCAACAATTCGTTAATTTTCCGTTAATTTTATAGATTTTCTTTAATTCCGTGAAATCCTGTCGAATTAAATTTTGACTGTGTGACCATTAGGATGTAGGTCAGCTCATCGGTCTCACCCTCCCTCCCTCTCCCAGCCTAGGCCCTCCTACCTCCATAATATGATTCGAGTAATGATGCCTTCTTCTCCCCATGCCTCCCAATAAGTCCCCAATAACACACACTCTCTCTTTCTTTCTCCAAATAAACAGTACACTACAAACTGATACCATAATCAGTTTGAAAAATCTTGCGAATTAAAAAAATTCAAATTCGTAGGTTAAAATGGTCATTTACTAAAGGTATCTTTATATCAATTGTAAAGAAATGTATATATATATATATATATATATATATATATATATATATATATGTTTGTGTGTGTGCGTATGTATGTATGTATGTGTGTGTGTTTATGTGTGTATGTGTTTCATTGAATAATATGCACATATTGTATCTACTCATTTTTATACTGATCCTTTCCAGTTATCTAATCAGTGTATTGATGTTAACCTTCATTACTCTGTATGTAATTTCATTTGCTGTGCAAAATTTTATTCCGCTATTGAAGGTGACTCCGATCCTTGAACAATAGCGTGTTCGAATTTGATTGCTGCGTTGTCATGCCCTCCTATGCTAACAAAAAAAAAATGTGAGTGAAATTAACAATGGGGATACTGCAATTAATTGACCTTGAAAAAGAATGCAGCGGAAAGGGTAGTAATATTAATAATACAGTGCGCTAAAGGTTATCATAAAATTCATCAAAGAAGCAGACGTAAATTTTTTAACCCAAATATTTCCGATCTTTTCCAAAATCATTTTCATTGGGGAATTATATTTAAATACGTTCGTAATAAATTTTGTTGGTTGTGATATATACAACACTATACTACACCCGGAAAATAATAAAGAAAATCTTCAAATTCTCGAGGTCCTCTGTATCACCGTCTTAGGTATGACGATAACTAAATCCGTATCCTGGGTAAGACGATAAACTACATCGGACACCAAGGCATTTGATCAGGAAGTTTTGAGGAGTCTGGAAACACATCTTAATTTCTGATATTCCCAGATCCACCCTGACCCGGGGTTGTAGCACCTGTCAGATTCTCAGTTATGTGGAAATAATTACCCCCCCACAAAGGGTCAAAACACTATGAAAATATAAAAATACGTTTTAAAACCAGCAATACTTTTTAGGAAAAATTATTACCAACAATATATTTTTGGAAAAAATATCGACAGCAATATATTTTTGGGTAAAAATATTACCAGCAATACATTTTTTTGGAAAAAAATATTACTAGCAATAAAAATCTTGCCCGCATTAAATAACCCATTGAGGTTGATATTCCGTAAAACAAAACAAACCAAACCAAACCTCAGTATCGATATCAACTAAACAAAACATATTAAAATACATATAACATTTAAAGCCATTTGAAATTACTACCATTTCCTGGCCAACTCATTTATACTGACACGCGGATAAATTTTAAATTTCGCGCGTGTTTTTAAAAATCACTATGACAACGGAATGCAGATTTTTATAGCAGTTACAATAAATTAATCTTTGTAATTTACCCCTGAAGATGACATTAGAAAGGGTCAAAGGGTACTTGTGTTAAAAATCTACGGCGTCTTCCTGGATGAATTTCATCTTAACATCAAGTAACCGATTAGACAACTGTAAAGAATCAGTATAAAAATAAAATATCTATATTATTCAATGAAGCAGGTTTGAATGAAGATACCCTGCACACACACACACATATATACATGATTTTCCAAGCGTAGATGTGTCACAAGGCCGAAAGTAGGATCGAACTCACTACTCAGTCGTAATTGTTCTAGCGAAAAAAGCTTGTTAACCATTAGACCGTCTAGAGGTGCCCAACACGCATAAATATAATTATTTACCCGCTGCAAGATGCGGCAAAATGCCGAGTTTTAAAGTGGGGTATCCTATAGACCACGTAAAAAACGGAGTCAGTTCCACGAGACGAGACTCTGCCCTTCGAGCATAGCCTCATTTAGGGTGTATACCCTCTGACATGTGCCAGGTAAGTATACACACACAATATATATATATATATATATATATATATATATATTCCCAAGCGGTTATCCACATAGGTACTGACCAAGCTTGTCCTTGCTTAACTTTGGTGATTGCACGAAAGTCAGTGTCTCAATATGATATGACCGGAAGTCATATTAAAATACCGAGTGTAAGAGCAAAATTGTCAAATTGGAAGATAAATCTTTGAACCGTTGTATCTTAGAAAAGATTAAAGATACTTTACTGGAATTCTTAGAGGATTTTATAATACAAACTTAACAGAAGTTTCGTGATGAAATGGACCATAAACAAAAATGGCATGTTCAGCATTAATTAATCATAGCTAACGATTGGAAGCTCATGAAGTACTGGAATAATATATATATATATATATATATATATATATATATATATATATATATATATATATGTTATTCCAGTATCATTTTCAAACTTATTCAAGATGATCTTCGCCCTCTCTAACCGTCTAAATTTCTGTCCTGGAGTAATAAGTTGACTCAGTTTTCATGGATGATTTCATTTAATTAATTGAGTTGTATCTTTTCTAACTGATTTTTTAGGTCTAAGTTGAAATGATGACCCCTCTTCCTGTTGTGACCTCCTGATTCAGTTTTCCTATCGACTGTTCCCTCTTTTTTGAACGTATTCACTGTACTCTTGATGTTTCTTGAAAGACGTTGAAGATGGATACCAAAGTATGAATGTTGGTACCATTATTGAAAGACTGAAAGATCATTTTCAATCTCACCATTGTTCAGTTGGGAAGACAGTGGTTCTGTCACAAAACAATTTTAACCGGTTCTCTTTTTTTGCCGTATAACTCAAAGGATTTCACAGTGATTCTTTGGAAAAACGGTGTCAAGATGGCTAACCGTCTTATTTGAAAACCTGGAAAAAAGAAACTCAATTAGTTTAGTATTTTTTTTTTTTAGATATTAAACATTTTGTTGGATGGACAATTATGCAGTTACACCCGAAATATGTTATATTAAAATGAGATCTATCATATCAGTGTATCTTCACGTATTCCGTAGCCCATTGGAGTCATAGTAACACCACATGTACTACAGCCATAGAGGCAGTAGTGTGTCTTAAACAAAACAGACTGACGAACACAAACCCTCTTCAAACTTGTACATCTAGATTTTTCTTTCTCCTAGCCTGGTTCTCACAACAAAACATGTTAGCACAGTCAGTGGTGATATTTAACCGATAGATGCTGGGGAGAAGAGATGGAGTCATTTCTTTCCAAGGGCTATTTTTTGTACGTAACGAATAATTAGTACTCGATATATAATGATCCTTTATATACCGTAACCTTTGGGATAGGAAGTGACTTATTATAGCTCTGCACAACTTCTTGTGCGTCGGAACCCTAGACAGCGTTTGTCCACTTATGATCACTATCAAAGACTGTTCTGTCATTCTAATATATATACTCGTTTAGAACGTTATTCGATGTTTCTCTCAGCCTTCTTTACCTAAAATGCGCCTCAGCAGTGTTTAATTCTCCAAGCCCTCATTCTTCCTTTTATTACAATTTTATGTATAAATGGAATTTTAGATTCTATTTTCTTTTAAACTGTTATTTTCTTTAAGCAAGTGTACATTCGATTTGTGATGCGTAAACATACCTTCATATATAGACGTAATTTATATATATATATATATATATATATATATATATATATATATATGAAAGAGAACATAGAAGTCAACACTTAGAGGCGACTGGGTGTTTCATGCTAGATGCAGTCGCCAGGCCTGACCATTGCGTCTAGCATGAAATAGCATGTCTCCTTTAAGTGTTGACGTGTATGTCCACTTTTATATCTGTATTTACATACGTTTTATCTATGATATTGAGCACTTTATTCCGTAAATATAGCACATCTTAAAATTATATTTCTTCATATATATATATATACATATATATATATATATAAACTATTAACTTCCACATAAGAGAACAATAAACATGTCTGTGTTAATGCGAACAAGAGAATAAAAATGGAAAACATGGTGTGCTTTGGGGGATAAAAACAACACTATTTATAAATGACAATTACAACGTTATCAGATAAAACTATTTACATTTAACGCAAAAAAATACAGGTATCAGCTCCATTTATTCTCAGAGAAAGAAAAGTACGAATAAGAATAAAATACTGCTGTAAAAGAAGAAAACTTAAAGACACGTGAAAATAAGACATGCGTGTTTGTGAGAAATAAAAAACTGCTGACGTCACAAGATGGCCGACAATGATAAATGTTTTCAGGGCGCAAGGAAGCCGATCTTCACCTGTGAGCAGATTCCTAATTGAAAACCCATAACACGTCAAATCTTTCACCAATGGTGATATAATTTAATGCCCGTGCCTCAGCACATTGATCGCATCGATTGTTTTTACAGTTGTTGAGCGAGCAGACTGCTGAAGACAGCTAGCAAGTTTAACCAATCTTCAAATGAAAATTCTCTCCTAAAGGGAATGTAAAATCGCTGTTATTTCTACCGCTACTTGAGTCATCTCACATTTTATCTCGCGTTTTCTTCGCCCAGTGCTTAAGGGTCTTTATTTTTCTTCTTTCATTACTCGTTTTGTTTTTATATGTGAGAAATATAACTCCGGGAACAACGGTAGTTGTACATTTATATACTACGGAGAAATAAAACTCGAAAATATTTTTACAATAGTTTTAACTGTTGGTTCAGATAATCCACAGTCAATATATGTTCATATTAAATCCTTTTGAATGCATTATTTTAATAAAATCATTTACAACGCATCATAATTACAAATTCATTTACAATGCATTTTTTTCGTAAATTAATTTAAAATGTATTCTTATAAGATCATTTATAATGTATTTTCAGCATAAAATCACAATGCATTCTTATAAGAGATCATTCTCAAGTTATTCTTAAATCATTCCCAATGCATTTTTATAGGATATCATTTACAATGTTTTCTTATAATATTCCCAATGTGATCTTATAATATATGATTTTCATATATCCTTTCCAAAATATTCCTATGAGATAGAATTTCCAAGGCATTCTTGTATGAGATCATTCCCAGTATATTATTAGCTTGGTGCTTAAATAATGACGTAATAATGTCGTTATTTGACGTTAAAAAATACGTCAAAAAACGACATTATTACGTCATTATTTTTGCACCAACCTAATATAAAATATCATTCCCAATACATCGTTAGAAAATATCATTCCCAGTACATTCTTATTAGAGGTCATTCCCAGTGTTTTCTTATATCCTTCCCAATTTATTATTATGTGAAAACATTCCCAATGTATTCTTATAAAAGAACATTGAATATGTATACTTATAAGATATAATTCCCTTTATATTCTTATAAACTACCATTCCAAATGTATTTTTATAAGATATTCCCTAAGTATTCTTATAAGAAATCAATTCTGGGCATTCTTAAAAGATAATATTTCCAATGTAATCCTCGATGCCATCTACCATTTCCAATACATTCTTATGTGAAATAATTCCGTATATATATATATATATATATATATATATATATATATATATATATATATATATATATATATGTATATATATATATATATATATATATATATATATATATATATATATATATATGAAGAAAAATATACGGGAAAAAAGAAACAAAAATCCTTATATGCAATAATGCTGTTTTAATGTTAATATGTCGACGTCGGACGTTTCGGTCAATAAACCATCTTCAGGACATAAATAAATAAGGATCATAAATAACATTATCAAACTTAACATAACAAAGATGATGGACACAAGAACAAGACATATCCAAACAGATAACTAAAAGTTTTATGCGATCAGCGTTTCGTTTTAAACATGGTCACGTTGTCACCACGTTTGCGACGCTGTGAAAATGTATTCCTAAATTTGTCATGTTAAGTTTTATAATGTTATTTATATTTTATATTTTATATTGAATATGTCCTGAAGATGGTTTATTGACCGAAACGTCCGACGTCGACATATTAACATTAAAACAGGATTATTGCATATAAGGATTTTTGTTTGTTTTTTCCTGTATATTTTTCTTCATACTGACGGATCTATATCCATATATTTGCTTACATATATATATATATATATATATATATATATATATATATAAGATATTGTTCCCAATGTGTTATAGAAATAATTACGAATACGTTCTTATAAGAAATCATTCCCTGTGCATTCTTATAAAATACCATGCCTAATGAATTCTCATGTGATATCATTTCCCTATGCATTCTTATACGATACCATTTCCAGTGTAATCTTTCTTATATAAGATACTAATCGCAATGACTTATTAGATATCCTTGCCAATGTATTCTTATAATAACAAATCCAGAACGTATTAAGCTTAAGTAGATGTTTTTGGTTTTCATATGAAATAATGAAAACAATATTGAAACTGTGTTTATGTAAAATCCCTAAGCATTTTGTTCGTTTCAAAAACTAACTTTTTGTCAGATATAACAAATACGCACTAATAGGCTTAATTCAATAAAACCTCATTGATTTAGTATTGATAAATAGATTACATTTAAATCAATAGTACGGTCAAAGTAGACACTTACAAAATTCTAAAAAAAAATGCTAGATTTAAATATAAAATCAACTAATTTATCACTGATTCTTTCCCACAATTTTAATGATAATGATTATATCTGTTGTTTCCTCAGACGGCCATATCACGTCGAAACAACGACGCTCGTTCGTTCACAGAAGTTGAGGCTAGCCAGAATTTAAATGAACGACCGCTGGTAAATACAAGACGTTGTAAACTAAGAGAGAACCCTAGCAAATCGGCAATGGACACAATTTCGCTAATCACACCAAAAGTAGAGCTAGATATTTGAATATGAACCTGAACAGTCATGTTCTTAAATAGCCTCATCAAATCGAGATTTTGAAATAGATGTCATTTACGGCGTCAGACCCTTTCAGGAATTTCAAATTGTCAGCTTTATACAACCGCTTTCTAAGATCATTCGGTAAAAATGGCTCTGAGCGTGTGAAGCTGATGAGTTTTGGTGGAGAACACAGTTCTTCAAACATTGTTAAATGACACTAAATAAACACAAATTACCATACCACATAACAAATAACAAAGACTACGTCACTTGCGAATTTTCAAAAAGCAGCAACAGTTGAAATGGATACACGTAAAACTTGAAGAGAAAATACTTTCCTCAACAAAATATTTACATCCCATACATCTTCAAATAAAAGGTTAGGAATGAAACTCCTATTAATATTGGAAAGAGTGATAGCAGTGAACTTCAGAAATTTCCTGAAAAAATATTTTAAGAGAAATATTTTATAAATCTCAACAGACCCTAGTAGTAACTCCTCGTGAGTAAATATCGAATGTTTCCTTTTAAGGAATCCGATGATATTACCATTCAAATTACCATCTGTCACTTCTCACTTCCAACTTCTTAACTTTCTGGAAACTACGATCTTTAAAAATCTTCATCTTCTCATAGAATTCTTACCTTTTATTTGACCGCTCTCCTGATATTCTTTCAGTTTTGGGTAACCCTGGTTTAATGCACAGCAAGAATGCTTTGAGGTTGTTGGAAGGACCTAATCGATTGTTCATTCTTGCCGTAAATTACAAGAAGTTGTTCTAGCATTCATAGGGTACAGCATGTTCGACCTGAGCTAATTTCATGGTCCAGACCGGGGTCATTCTATAGTTCTATAGTTTGAAAAGCCTGAACTGGTCTGTGATCTGTGCAACGTGAAGAATTTTACCAGTGTTCTGTCAGGCCGTGATCTGTGTGGCGTGAGGAACTTTACTAGTATTCTGCCAAGCTGGGATCTGTGTGGCGTGAAGAACTTTGTTTTGCCACTCTGATTTACTCTGTTCAAACAATTCAGTAACGAAGAAAAATAAGATGTAGACCGTATCTGGGACAATCCATTTGTAGTGTACGGCCACTTCGTAGCTAGCCGCATGAATTTAAACAAATCTGTGAATGTCAACTTGTCAGATATTCGCAGACTGTCAACCTTGTATGGTGGGATTTCTGACTATAGACTTGCTTGCGCACTTGTACCGAGTCTGCCTGAGAACTTCAGGAGGCTACTTTGCGCTTTCTCACGAATGGATGAACTGGATGTCAATCTGCTGTTAAAATTTCTGCAGGACCGACTTTACAAGAGACTCTATCTTCCCAACTCCATGTATCTGCTGGGAGGGTAATCGGATAGGTCTTTCCTTCAAACTCATCACATACTTGCCGTAGAAATCCCTTGCGACTTACTGCCTTGCTTGGGGGGAAATGACTGCAGAAATAACGGATGTCAGTTAAGACTATTTGTTACCGTGTCACTTTAACAAATAAAAAAATAATAAGTTTAATTTCAATGAAGGATGAAAAACTGTAAGCATTCTGAAAGCAAAGGAAGTATTTGTCGCAGATTACTTCCACAACAGAAAGAAAAATCACTGTAAGTACAGACTCGAATATCGGGGGCAGAAAGAAATGCTGAAAACTCGATTCGCCGGTACTATTTTAAATCACAATGCGTGTAACCAGTCAGAAAAATAACTCACTCTCTAACAAACGCCGAAACCAAAAATGCCCGAATTTTGCGTTCCCGAATCGAGAACATCAACTGCTTTTATCGGCAGAACCTATTTTTTTCATTCGTTGACAGCTGGAATAGGATCTTTAATAATTTGCATATCAAAATACTTTTATAACGACTCCTGCGACGGACTTGTTTTTTAATTCAAATATTCCATTTTTCAGCATGTTATGCGGAATACGTGCCCTTTTGTTTGGTAAGTAATTTTCTTTTTCGCCACTTTTTCCGTCGTAGAATACACGCGACGCGCTGTCGCTTGGTTTGACGAGGTAAGTCGCCATTTTCTTCGCTACAAAAACAAAAACTGTAAAGAAGAAAATAAATAGAAGAAAAAGAAATATTTTATTTTTTTCTTTGGGGAAAATATATGACAAATTAGAAAAAAAGTTTGTGATGTGTTTCTTTCTTGGGGACTTCATGGAACTAACTTTATTGTGTTGGTGGGACATGGGTATGACAGAGGGGTGCTGAGAATTAAAAAAAAAAAATTAATATATATAGCCAAATTCATTTAGAGACTTTTTTATTTTTATTTTTATCACTTTTCAAAGTAAGTATCCCACACTATGATATTAGAAGATCTGCCAGGAACGGTGAAATATTGTAAGAGCCATGGCTCATATTTACGCCCTCGTCAATTACTTTCTCCCTTGATTAGAGTAGCATTTTTAGGTCAAAATTGGGGTCAGTCTTGTTACGGTGGACCACCAACGCATTTGACGTATTATTCTGTAAAATATACATTTTGTGATGTAAAAGAAAATCTAAAATGTCCAGTAGCCCTCAGTCGTGCGCGGGCGCAATCGTACCAACATAGAAAATTTAGTCCGATTAAGTCCTGAATGACCAAACGTGTCACAAATCAATTTTTTTCACTTTTTCCCCAATACCGATCTTCATGTATAAAATATATATCACCATATTACATTTTTCTTAAAAAAAAAAACGAAAGAAATTAATTTTTTATATTATTATTCGCTCTGTAAGTTTGCTGAATAATACCTTTTTTTCTCCTACTTCTCACTTTTGCATCTCTCTTCCAGCTTCTTAAATATATTGCCAATTTTCATCGTTTGTCTCTTTGAATCTTTTATTTTATGAACCTTTCTTAAGGTTTCTTTGGCTTTCAGTAACGCCCAAGTATCTTAGCGGCTTTATCACCAGTTACATTCAACTTTGATTGAGAAAGGTCCACAAAAGGGAGAAGATTATTTTTCTTTTGTGGAACTTTTTCAAGGTTTCTTCGGCTCTCAGTAACCCCAAGCGTCTTAGCGGCTTTATCACCTGTTAGATTCATCTTTTATTGAGAAAGGTCCACAAAACAAAGAAGATAGTTTTTTCTTTTGTGGAACTTTTTCAAGGTTTCTTTGGCTCTCAATAACCCCAGGCGTCTTAGAGGCTTTATAAACAGTCACATTCAACTTTGTGTTGCTTATCCGTTATTCTACTGAACAAAAGTATACGAGTTTTCAGCACTACCAAACCCAGGGGTTGAAACCACATTAATGCCTTTTCCGGGTCTCATCCTAGATTTCTTTCTTTTATTATCTATGAATTGCCATGCATTCTAAGTGCTATGGTCCAGGTTAGGACCAAGGAAGAACAACACGAACACAAGAATAGAAATAACGAAGGTATATTACACGAAATAATAATACAAGACGTAGAAGGTGTTAGTATGACTGTCAGTCTGGTTTGGAGTGAACTACTATCGGCTCGACTCGATTCGGTATCTAGCCACCCCCCAAAAATGCCCGTAGAACCCTTATAAACGGGATCGGGTTGGTCAAACTCACCGAACGAGACACTGCCCTTCGTTGGAGCCTAGTCCGGGTTCGTCTCTGCTAAGAGGCAGAGAGTTCGACCGTCAAGCCGAGAAGCTCGGCTTAATTCTGTATCTAACCCCACCCCACGATGGTTGCATGTGGCACAAAGCCGAGTTTAACGTGGGTTTCCTGAGCCCATAGGCTCGGCCAAAAAATGCCCGTAGAACCCGTATAAACGGTATCGGGTTGGTCAACCTTCCCGAACGAGGCTCTGCCCTACGGCGGAACCTCGTCCGGGTTCCCCTCTGATCAGAGGCAGAGAGTTCGACCGTCAAGCCGAGAAGCTCGGCTTGATTGGACCCTCTCTTTTGAGAGGCATAGTATACATAGTTTTAGGAAGAGTTCATTCTGTAGTTATAGGTAAGGACCCATGACACTAAGCAAAATAATGCAATGGGTACCGTTTCCTTTACCATTGTTTGAATCCCACGATTTCCGATCGGTAATCAACCAAGTTTAGTGAGCCCTGGGTTTCTTTCTATTTAATCTATAAGTAGGGGAATAAGTGGATTTATACCTTTCCCCTAAATCATTTTTGCACAATTGAACGTATCAGACTAGCCAGAAATTTGAACTGGGCTTGTTGATTCCGTTTAAATCGCCGATGTCCGTTACCCTACCCACACGTTCAGATATGTTTTTAACCGACGGTTTAAACCACTAGGCCATGTGTACCTACATAGATGACGGCATCGGAATACCAGGAGCTGTAAGATTGGATGTGCCCGTGGTGTGACGGATCATGTCTCGGAATTGTTAATCGGAAAACCAAGTTCCAATTCCAGTTGAGTTCGTTATGTTCGCTTATACTCAAATACCCTTGAGTAATGGAGAAATACACACGTCCACCCAGCTATGGTTTAAGTAGTAAAACTTGAATCATTAAAACAAACTTTAAAAAAAAAAGAATTCTTACGATCTAAAAAATATTTTTGGTTTTAAATATCCTGCAAATAAACCGTAGAACAAAGAATCCCTCAATCAAGGTACGAAGACAGGTATCTGAATAAGGTCGGAAGATCAAAAGATAAAATTGATAATATTAAAAAAAAGATGACTATGATACTCTGAATAGCAAAGGGTATCTATATAAAACAAACGATGTGTGTATGTGTGTTATGGATGCACGTCTACATTTCTCGAGTGATTCAATGAAATTCTACACATGCATTGAAAACTTATTACAATACTTGAAGACCAAATTTTCGATCTCCAGATCCTTAAGGTTTTGCAGGAAAATCGATAAAACTGAAGGTCGGTACGGCTTTTTATAAAAATGAATGCAAAGTTACACGGGAACAACATTTTTTTTTTTTGCCGATGTTTTTTTGTGCTTAATGCAAAACATAAACCCATGTCACAAAGTTTATGTAGAATGCATGATAGTTTTTCCTGAACATAACCCATGTCACAAAGTTTATGTAGAATGGGTGATAGTTTTTCCTGCGACATTGGCTTCACCCCCCCCAAATTGCAAAAGACTATGAAGAAATCGATATTTTTGTCCCCCTTTTAAATAAAAACTTGAATAACTTCCTCATTTTTTATTTGATTTTCTTCAAACATGTCGCAAAATATTTGCCATCACGCAAGAAATAAGATTCCTCGCGTACAACAAAAAACCACGAACACTTGTTTAAAAAACCCTGATTCTTCATCTGATGCTTTACAGATTTGCCATGTAAATTACATATGACACACAAATTGTCTTGCGTGAATGTCTGGTTTTGATTATTTCAGTTAAATGGACGAAATCTGCCACAAATAAAATCGTTTTTTGCCATTTAGCCAATAATTTCTTCACATCCTAAACTGGCATTCGAACAACTATTGCTGCAGTGAATGAGAAGTATTATTGAAGCGTTAAAAAGGAAAAATTCACGAAGAATCTCTTATTAACCCCAGATTTACAGTAAACGTTTGAAGGAGGAGGGGGCGTTCATGCGTTTGCACTTGCAGTTGAATCAAGCTCTGGCGTTTAATCCCTGTTTTTGTTTGATTATTAGATTTGTGAAAAATGCCATACTATTTGAAAGTTATTACTACCATAGGAAATTTACTGAATATCTAAAATATTGAAACAATTTAACCCAGAGCAACGACCACGCAATGTTTTACTGATGGAATTCCTTTATTATGAACAATCAGACACTTTCGAATTGACAAATCTAGACAGAGGGTGCGGCTATACGGTGGGTGTGATTATACAGTTGCAGTCATGTACATCTGGGAAACGTCGGGTACCCCGGCTAGTTAATGATAATGCGTTATCTAAAAAATTCAGACAAAAATTACGTCCTTTTAATGTTATTTCTGTCCGAATTTCTTTCCATTTGCAGTGGATCTTTTTTTCTATTTTTTTTGTCTGATGTTGCCGCTTTTTTTTTATTCTTCTCCCCATTTCTCTATTTATTTCATTGGTCAACTCTCACATTCTGCGTAATTTGTTTTAAAAAAGAAAAAATCTGAATAAATAAATAAAATAAGAACTTCCGGTTACGACCCACTGCAAATTGCTTCACCCCTTATTGTATCAATTCGAAACCTCCACTTCTCCAGCAATCTATCAAAACAAAGCTAGTTAATTACCTCATGCAGATTCCAATTGGTACAAACAGATCTGTTTAACCTTGTTCCTGGAAACGCCTTTGTTATTTCATAAATAAATAAATAAATAAATGAAATAAAACCGTTACATCTGCTCCAAAATTAAGCTGAACCCCACGGTTACCAAATAAATTTAATCATGCGTGCGAATTGACACCGAAAAAAATACGTGTTTTCGCCGTCGTATAAGTGTTGGCTGACATTATGATCGTGACGTTTTGCTGGTTTCAAATAAAGCCCTTTTACCTCACGTGAGAACGTGCAGGATGTTAAGATTATGCATAGAATTCCGGATTCTGCGTGCGAGTGGTTAACCTCTGCTCTCCGTTCCAGGTCTTACAGAATATGTATTCATGAAAATCTGGGATTTAATTACATTGTTTCCGGAATTACTCCATCAATTATTCCAACGAATATCTACATTTCTGTTGTTTTCATAACAATATTTTGGGGGGAGAATTTTCAGGCTTGTTAATATTGTCTGAAATTCTTTTATTATTTTGTTATTATTTTGAGCAGTACGATCACTGAAGTTAAGCAACGTCAAACCTGGTTAGTACCTAGGCGGGTCAACACTTCCAAATACCAGAAGCTGTCAGCCTAGATACAAGTGTACATTTGATTTATTATGCGTAAACATACATTCACAGCTAGAAGTCGCTATGTCACGTACACAATTCAACAGTATCGAGAGTGGGGATAGTTTGGAAATACCAGTCGCGGGAACTATTGATGCAGAGGTGGCGTGATAGATAACGGCTCGGCATTGTTAATCGGAGAGTCGAGTTCCAATTCCAGTGGGGTTAGTTGTATTCTTTTTCACAGAGATAGCATTGGGAAAGGTATTGATTCATCTTTTCTTCCCAGTCTATGGGTTAATTAGTAGAACTTTAATAAATAAATCATTATTATCTCCAAAATATTCCTACAAACTAAAAATATTTCTGGCTTTAAATAATCTACAAAAGGGTGATAAGCTGTAAAAAACAAACCAATCGTATTATTTTGAGATCCTCTTCGATTTTTAAATATTTCGCTTACGTGATGATGGCCATGTTATCCGCAGATTAGAGACAACACATTTTTCTTAGCACAAGAAGGCTTGCGAGGAAGAGTGATTCATGGAAATTTTCCCGAATGTGCCAAGCACAAAAGTGAAAACTTGAGCTGCTACTTGGTACATTTCAAAGGGATTCACAAAATTCTTCTTCTTCTTCTTCTTCTTCTTCTTCTTCTTCTTCTTCTTATTATTATTATTATTATTATTATTAGTAGTAGTAGTAGTAGTATTATTAGTAGTAGTAGTACCTATAAAAATTTCACGACTTTCCCTGGCTGAATTTTGTTTTCAATTTTTTTCCTTTCTTTCTCTTAAATTAAACAGCGTCTCTGATATGTCTTTTACATCTTTCCTCGCAATCAAAATGGAATAGTCTATTAATTATGAAAGTATTGGCTAGGCTAAAAAAGGGTGGGATAAGCAGCATTATATTATTAGTAGTATTAGTATTATTTTTATTTTCTTTGATTTCTGGCGTTTACACATTTCTTTCCGGGTCACACCCAGGGACCTAAGGTTAGAAATGGCATCATGACACTTTCCACTGACAAAAAATAAAAAAATAAAAAAAATTACATAGATAAAACCCTTCGTAAAGTGTGGGCTGTACTTGTCAGAACATATTTTGTATCTCTTTGAGGCATGGACTTCCAGGAATCATTTCAATTAGTCTACTGCAATCTTTTCCAACCAATCGTAGGGCTCCAACTACAAAAGGGATTGTTGATGTTCCCATATGCCACATTTTCGAGATTTCTATTTCAAGGTCCTTGTATTTTGACAGCTTTTTGAATATCTTCAAAGATACATTACAGTCTGCAGGGACTGACATATCAATAAGGAGGCACCGTTTTTGTTTGTGGTCTTTAATAACAATATCTGGGCGGTTGGCTTTGATTGTTCTGTCAGTGTGTATTGTGTAGTCCCATAGAATTGTAACAGGTCGTATCTCCGTAACCGGATCTGGGTGGTGTTCATACCAGTTTCTTTCATTTTCCTGAGAAAACTTTCTCGTTTTGGCGTCCATTCGCTTAATTTCAGCTATGGTCCAGTTAAGGACATTAAAGCTGTATTGCACCACAGGGACAGCCAATGTGTTTATAGCTGATATTCTGTTTTTTGAGTTTAGTTCAGTATTTAGTACCAGACGTACACGCCTGTAGTACTCTTTTCTTATTTTTTCCTTCATTTGGGGGTGTTGTATGCCATCTCCTTCGCTAATTCCTAGGTACTTATAAGCTTCATCATGCTCCAATTCCTTAATCTTTGTGACAAAATCTAAATCTATTAAGGGTGTTTCTGTAATTCTACCTTTCTAGAATGTTACTTTCGCAATTTATCTAATCCGAAGTCCATACCTATGTCGTCACTGAAGTATTTTACAATATTGAGGAGGCCTTTCAACTCATTGTCGTCTTTGGCAAAGAGTTTGAGATCATCCATGTAGAGTAGGTGATTGTTATTATTATTATCATTATTATTATTATTATTATTATTATTATTATTATTGATTTGATATCCTCTCGAAGATGTTTCGGCCAGGTGATGATGATCAGACCTAATCTTCCAGATGTACATTATATGCACGTCACTTTTCTTGGCCCATAAACACTTCCAAGAGCCAAATGCGCATTCCCAATGATATCATACGTCCCCAAGGCGTCCTGCGTAGCAGAAAACTTCTGGAAACAGTCCCTGGTGTTCCAATCACAAACGAGACATCTTGAGCTGCTAATGTGTAAATTTCTCCGATTAGATATGCCAAGTTTTGATACCTGTATATTGTGCCTGTTTCTACCTTCAGAATGTTATCTTCGTCTTCATCTAGTAATTGTTATTATTATTTTTATTATTAAAATTATTATTACTATTATTATTATTATTATTAATAATATTAATAATAATGATGATGATGAGAATGATAATTTACACTGGGAGAAGGCAACGGAAAACCAAGCCACTACTCACCTAATAAATCGTAGCAATTCACAAACATATGAAGATTTTAACTTCACTGCCTTGCTTAGGTTGATTTCAATTAAAGCAGAAAGATATGGAGAAACAGGATCCTGAAGGAACATGGAATTTAAAGAAATGAACCAATCTTAGCAATGTAAATGATTCTGAGAATCCCTTTGCCATATACAAAACTTAGTAAAAATTAGAACTGGTTGTTACTACACTATTTACATTATTCGGACTATTGTCCTCATCTTTGTCGCCATATTTATCACAACGTTTCTGCCGTTGTACACTCCGGCCTTCTTCAGGTGGTTGGAATGTCGAACTGAACTCTTTATTTCGCTCGCTGGGGTAGACTGTTCTAGTTCCACGTGCCATGTCTAATAGATGTCAGTTATCAGTTATCTCCTGTTAATTCCTCTCTCAAATTTAACCAGGTATTGAACTTACACTCTTTGGATCCTGTCACTGGATCTAACTAACGCCTTTATCTACTGTGTCATGTGTCTTTGACGACATCTGTGTTTGAATTTCTACGTATTATAAACCTAATGTTTTCTCAACTTTTTTACCAGTGCTCATATTGCAATTTTTGCTCTTATCATTGTATTTCTTTTTGTTGTTTTTTTGTTTTTGACAGGACCCAAAGCGTGTGATTTCAATACCTGGTTAAGGCGGCGGAGAAATTTGAGAGGGAAAAAAACTTGAGATAACGGACATACATTAGACATGGCACGCGGAACTAGAACAGTCTATATATATATATATATATATATATATATATATATATATATATATATATATATATATATAACCAAGATATTTGTATTGTATAATCTCTATAACTTTGTCTCGGTATTTATTGAACATACATACATTGGAACGTCAAGACCGTTTCCTTTGTCCACTGAATACATTTGTCTATAAGATCAAAAAATGAATATGATTTGGGTTCAGTATTTCAGCTTTACAATTAGATGCGTTAGAAAGTTAGTACATGCCACCTTTTGTTGGGAATTTTTTTCATCTATTTTTCAAGTGAGCAAATCTACTAGAAGACATGACTGACAGGTGTTTCTTGTTGTCTAGGTGTTGCCTTTTAGAATGATTAAACATTAAACCGCCCTGCATGACTATTCTAGGTTGTAGCCTTGGATTTCACGTGTAATTGAACCTTGTTAAAGAAAAAAAGACAACATGAAAAGAGAGCTGTCTATGGAAGGAAATCAAGCAATTCTGAAGCTGAGAAAAGAAGAAAAATCAATCATAGCCTTTGGATAAATATTGTATAGCCAACAATTTGGAATGTCCTAACAAAAAAGAGACAACTGATGTACTGAAAAAAAGACATAGAACAGGTCGGCCAAGGAAAACAACAGAAGTTGATGACAGAAACATTGAGAGAGTTGTGAGGGAAACACAACAAAAAATACTCAGATCAATCGTCAAGAATCTCCCCAGTGAAGGGGTGAAAGTTTTAAAATCCCCATTCTCTCATTAGGAGCAGCGTTGGGAGCCTTTCTGCTCTTGCTATACAAACAAAATCGGACGAGTGATGTATGTAAACGTGGCCCCAGTATGTGAGGGATGCATGGTAAATGTGTTGTTGCATGAGAATGACTTTTTCTTAGAAAGTTCTTTCCAATATTGGGGTGCGTCTTCCATGCCGCAGCGTCTTATAAGCCAGAAAATACGGTATATATACTTTGATAAATATCTGAACTATTGGATCGTTTTCTCTATACGGACCTATTTGAAATATATATACAATGCAGTACAAATGTTTGACGATACCCCGTTAAATTTGTTTAAATTGGCCTATAACGTAGTCGTATTGTACATTAAATGAGAGAAAATGCTTAAATAAATGAGACAATTTTTTATTAGAAAGTTTGATTATGACAAAAAGAAGCATTTTATCTTTAAATTTTGTTCTCGACATTTTTATCCACCTTCAGCCCTGATTACTGCAGAACAATTTTTTGGCAGTCGCTGTAAAAGTTTCTCAAAGTATAATTTTGATAATTGATTCCATTGCTCGATGATTCCTCAATCCAAGCCGCTATCCATTACTCCACCGTGCTTCCCATATAGTGTATAATATATATATATATATATATATATATATATATATATATATATATATATATATTAAGAAATGGACAAATTCCGACAATTTATTTATTAAAGACATTTTTATGTTTAACTTTCTTTTTATAGATACAAGCATTTAAGTAAATGCTCTGTTTATAATAAACAGTATCCACGTCAAGCTATATGACGGTTCCATTTCTTAATGTATGACGTCATAGGATAAAATGTCTTTAATAAATAAATTGTCAGACTTTGTCCATTTCTTAATGTATGCCGTCATTTGTTTACATTTGATACGTCATGAGCAGTTATGAATGTACGAGATTCATGGAAAATTGAAGTTTATAAGCAGTAAATTCGACCTTGCCAACCGAAGGATCCTTTGTGGCCGAGCGGTTAGGCACGTCAAGGTAAATGACGGTTCCGTATAGGATGCAGGATCCTATGAAAATTTCTCGGACATTCAGGCCGGTAAATGTTATTTAATACTGTTTATTATAAACAGAGCATATGTATATATTCGTAACTGTTCACCTAATACAAGTCCCAATATATATATATATATATATATATATATATATATATATTCGTAATTGTTCTCCTAGTACACACACACACTTACACACACACACACACACACACACACACACACACACATATATATATATATATATATATATATATATATATATATATATATCCCTCCAGGGTTCTATAGCCTTGGATGGCAACTGGTCTAGGAGAAGGACAACTCTGAATTGGTCTCTGTATTCGTCCCTTTAAAAAGAGTGGATGGTCCTGCACGAAGCCTTCACCACTATAATCAAATCTCATATGTCGGGCTGTCGGTTTCCTGGGAACTGATCTGCTTGTCCCTCATGCGTCGAATTCGACGGGGGAGTCGACTACAAATATATATATATATATATATATATATATATATATATATATGATGGACTCTGCCATCGTTTTCAACGTGTGAGTCTCTTTCAGTTCAGTTTTTTATGTTTATGTTTCGTATGAGACAACAATCTTACACAGGATTTGGAAATAGATCCACACGAGGGACATGCTGAAGAGTTGACCGTCATATGGTCTGATGTATTAGCGCGAGATTTAGGGTTAATTCATAATTCACTCATATGGTTGAGACGATTCTTTTCAAAGTTATCCCTCGTTAGCTGGTATTTCACCAGTTTGCTCGGTTTTCAATAGCAAGTTCGAATTCCTCTATAGGGATGTTTGCAACAATTAATTTGTATTTAAGTTTATTCTTGAAGCGTAACCAACGACGGCCTACGTTACGCTTACCATGAAATAGTTAGCTATACATGAGGATTTTCCGCATCCTAATACGCACACAAACACACATATATATATTAACTATAATTGAGAGAATAGAAAAGTTCAGAGCAGATAACATTAGAAAGATTTTAGAGTTCCATGAAAATAAGTGGATACGACGTTTAAAACCCACTATCCAGCCGGGCTAAACCATAAATTTAACAATACAGATAGTATTAATCTATAACCCCATAAATCAGGAACTACCCACATTTCTCACCCACACAAGACAGACATGATTACGGAGGTGTTGAGGCCTCACACTTATACACGCACCCACAAAAATATACACACCTACATACATCATACTCACTCATTCCCTAATCAGCCAAATGATAACACACACGCATATAATATACACGCTTACACACATCATACTCCCTCAAAACCATATAACACACGCAGTTAACAGAGACACATCCCCTATCCAGGAACCGATAAAATTGTGAAAATGACCAAGGGAGTTCAGAGCAGCATGAATATATCCAGCTGTTATCTTAAATAACAACTTTTTTTTTGACCAACACAAGCACTCACCAAAATTCATGTTAAAAAAAACAAAACAAAAAAACAAATGAAAACTACAGACAAAAGTTCATTTTCTCCATCAAGACATTCATTTCTGTAGTTCACTGCTACCAGCAAGCAGAAATATTTCTTCTCCTGATGATGGCCATTTTGGCCGAAACTAGTCAGGCAATCAAACTGAAATAATAGTAAAGACGAAAGAATATTAATATACAACTCAGTGTGTTTGAAGATTTCAAATTTTTAATATCTTTTATTGTTCAATATATATATATATATATATATATATATATATATATATATATATATATATATATATATATATATTTACATAAACATGTTAGGGGTGTCATTCACTCCTTTCCTCTTTCATTGAATATATCATGTTAGTGTCAAATTCTCAAGTCTTTCCTCAGCATGTGCCTGAGAAATTTCCACAGTTTTTCTGATTCGAAGTATAAGTCTATATTTGCTTCCATCTTCAGTCTTTGGTTTTCGTAACATCCTTCAGTAGATCAATGTTTCCGTTGCCAAAATTTTCTTCATCTATGAATAAATTGTCCAGTATTCACAGTCTTATGTGACTGTCAATATTGGAAAATTTAATCATAGTGATATTACGTAACAGTTCAAAATCTCTTCATGAATTCTAATGATTTTTCTCTCGTTTCTTGATACTTTTTCCAATAATGTACAACCCACAGAATACCCTGGAGCAATTCGATGTAGAGAGCTATAGAGTAAGCAGTTAGAGGGAAAATTTAGATGTGTGGAAGATAATGGTTAACTCTTCAATTGAACAAATTAAGATGCAATGGTCGGGGAAGAATCATTTTGGAAATCGTTTCCAAAAAGCAGCGATGAAAAAGCGGTTCTAAACCTCACCAGTGGAATACGAAGGGAATGGGGGCGGTTCGCTACAATGGGCATCAAATGACGGATTTTCTTTCTTTTTCTGTTTAGGGACCGCTTCCCTTCAGGATGTAGGCGATCATGGTTCTTCACTTACCCCTATCCCTCGTAGCTCTCAATAAGTTTTGTCCCTCTGGTACTTCTTCCATGCCATGTTCTGTCATTCACCAGCTTAAGCTAGGCATGTCATGCATTGCTTTCCCTTGTCTCTCTTTCCCTTTATTCGACTTGTGAGTATCAGATTCTCCAAACCCTCCTTTCTCATTACGTGTCTCAGAAATTTCAGTTGCCTCTTTCTGCTGTTAAATATATGCTTCTTACTTGTTTGCATCCTCTCAAAAACTCGTTGCTTACATATTCAGTCCATGATATCCTTAGCATCCTTCTGAAGAAGCATATCTCAGCCACCTCGAGTTTCTTGTTCATCTTTGAGGAGACCGTCCAACATTCGCTGCAGTAAAGGAGGACAGATGTCACGTAGCAGTCCAGTAATCTTTACTTTGTTACCAAAGCAATCCTGGTAATACTCAGGCTAGCTTTTGGAGTGCGTCTTTGACCATGCCAGTCGTTCCGTGTCTGCTATCAGTACTGTGTCATCTGCGTATCTTATATTGATATCCTTAGCATATTTCTGTAGAACCATACCTCAGTCGCCTCGAGTGTTTTCTTCATTTTTGAGGAAACTGCCCAACATTCGCTGTCGCAAAAGAAGACAGATGCAACAATGCAGCTCAGTACTTTCTCTTTTCTTTCTGATCAAATAAATCCTCCTGTCTCGTAATACTCTCACTAGGTTTTGGAATGCGTCTTTGGCTATGCTGGTGCGTCTTCGCATCTCAGCGTCGCACTTGCCGTCCTCTATCAAAACAATTCCCAGATATTTAAATTTCCGCACCTGGTTGATTTTAGTCTCCTCGGCTTGTGAGCCGCATTTCAGTCTCATCCTTTTACTGATGACCATACATTCTGTCTTCTTGTAGTTTATGCTTCGTCCCTTCTTCTGTAGGATGTTTTGTAATTTCATTCCGTGTCTGCTATCAGTACTGTGTGATCTACGTATCTTATATTGATATCCTTAGCATACTTCATGAGAACCATACCTCAGTCGCCTCAAGTGTTTTCTTCATCTTTGAGGAAACTGCCCAACATTCGCTGCCGTAAAGGAAGACAAATGTAACGTAGAAAGTCAGTACTCTTTTCAAATGTATCTTTGGCCATGCCGGTGCGTTTTCGCATCTCAGCGTCGCACTTGCCGTCCTCTGTCAGTACTGTAGTAATTTGCGTATCTTATGTTGTTAAAATTGTGGCTGCCAAGGACGAATCCCAGTAGGACTTCTATCCGTCTCATTATTGCCTTGCTGTAGTGAATCGGTAAAACTAAGGTACGTGGTTCGTTTGAATATTTTCCATGGAAATAGCCATAGAGTAGCCAGAGACTTGCCACGTTCCGTCTGACTTTGCATAGCCTCTGAAAGACCTCTCTGTCTGTTTATTTTTTTCATTTTTAATCATTTCAACCGAGGCAAGGCGGGAATGCCACTAGTACGCAGCTGGTTACAGGGAGTGTAAGTGAGAGAAAAGACTGAGTATTGGGAGGAATGAGGAAAGGACAAAATATGAATGGGGTTCAAGAAGATAGAAGATGGCAGTTGATGCTGCATTTAAATTTTTAAAGATTGTATTTATCAGGTAAGCAAGGAAAATGGAAGTGAGTTGTACTGGCGGGAATTGCGAGGAAAAGAAAACTGTTGCAGTAGAAGTGGAGGTTGAATTTAGCTATTTCAAAAGTAAAAGTGTGGGACCAAGAAGCCAATCTAGTAACACACTTAAATTCATCTAATCTGAGCACCAAGGATAAAAGCTCATCAGAGCAGTTGCCATGGAAATGTTTGTGGTAACGGCAGAGGGAAGTCACGCAACTTTGATGAGAAAGTGACTAAAGTCGAGGTGCCAGGTCAGGATGGATTAAATTGCAGATCCTTCTTTGGATTTTGTCAAAATCCTCGAGATGTTCAGAGGGAGCACGAGACCACATATGGCAGCAGTATTCAATGCCCGAACGAATTCTAGATTTGCAAATATGAAAGATGGATTCTGACGAGAAAAAAATTTTTGGCACGACACAGTGACCCAACTTTCCTTGCAGTAGAAGCAGCTATTGATTCGATGTAATAAATAAAGAAATAAAATTTTATGTTATTGAATAGGCTGAAACGATTACTTTAAATTGTTCTCCTGGCTATTGAATAGACTCAATTATAAGAGATAAAATAATCATTTTCTGGTCTGTAATTAGATCTATTCAATAGCTACGAAGAATAATTTTAAATAACCATTTCCGAATATTCAATAGAATTTAGAATAACACCATAAACCAAAAATAAGTGATGTGCCTACTCATAATGCTTCAGAGTCTAACATTTATAAATAGTCGAGCCACAATCCAAAACACATGGCCGGAAGATCGCGTCAAGCCCGAAAAAGGCTATCGCCTCTCGGCTTTGATATCAGTGACCTCACATTATTTATACACATTCTATACTAGATAGTGAGCAATATTCTCTAATAAATATAGCATAATTGTAATTATTTAAAAACATTTTAAAAATAAAAGTCCTTTAAAAGATTACTGTTGTTTACGTTTCATCTACTAAACTGAAGCAAGCATATATTAATTGGTGTAGTCATAACAGTGAGATATGTGCTTTCGTCAGACGGGAATTTCAAACTTTTGCCCTGTCAAGCTGGATTCCGTGACGGAAGAAGTAGAGGCACACATTGGCTCAAAAACCGTTTTCAATGATTTGGTTCGGGGGGGGGGGTGTAGTAATAAAAGAGGAGGAGGCACGTTCGATTGCTCTCGGTTGCACGATTTATCTTCCGCCCCGTTGGCATTAATTTTCACTTTTTTCACAGTCAACAGGTGCCCCCCCCACGAAGATCAACGTTAATAGTAATTACAAATACCTTAAAACTATATTTTAACAGACACAGGCACACAAAAGCGCTTACACACACACACACACACACACACACACACACATATATATATATATATATATATATATATATATATATATATATATATACTGCAAATTGGTAATTGGTAGTATAATTCCAAGGAGGACATTAATCTAAAGAGAGCTCAATGTAAGTAACAGAGCAATAATAATAATAATAATAATAATAATAATAATAATAATAATAATAATGATAATAATAATAATAATAATAATAATAATAATTAAAGATAATCTTTAAAAATCGGTTTTAATTTATTTCATGAATATTCCATTCTTATATTGTTTTTTTTTTTAGAAATGAAATCAATTTGTCCAGACCAAGGAAAAAAAAGATATTTCTAGATCAACCAAAAGACTCATATTTAATTGTTTTTCTTTGCTTTCTTTTCTTTCTCGCCATCTCTCGACCTCTTTCTTTAGTTCCTGCCCTCTCTCTTCCCTCTCTCTCTTTCTTTCTTTCTTCCCTAAATTTTAATACCAGAAATACTTCGTAAAAATTTATTACCAGCAATCAATTTTTGTAGAAAACAAAAAACAAAAAAACAAACTATTACCAGCAATATACTTTTGAAGGAAAAATATTACCAGAAATAGTTTTTTGACAAAAACAAAATATTACCAGCAAAATAAATGTTGTCGGCATTAAGTAACCCATTGATTTTGACATGCCGTAAAAAACAAAACAAAACAAAAAAACATACCAAACCAAAACAAAGAGACCAGGACCAATAATATTGCTGATTCTTCTTTGGATCATATCGAGGAGCTATAGAGAAATGCCAGGGAAGCGGACCATCTCTAAGCATGGACGAATATTAGACGTGGTAAATAAGCAAGATGGATTCAGGAGAGAAGAATTGTCACGCCCGATACAGTGAATCGACATTATTAATTGATAGCTTAGCAATGCTTTCCATAGAGTCTTTCAACTTCATGTTAGCTGAGAATGTTAGCCCGAGAAGACGAAACGAGTCACTTTCCTAAAGGATAGCATCAGCCATAGCAGAGAGGATTAATCGAGAGAGGTTTAGTTTTGAAGGCATTAAAATTGACAAGCCATCTTTTGCCCCAGTTAACGACGATCTCGAGGTCCGTTTTGTACATCAGTTGCCATTTTAATCTTGTCGGACTGAGTGGTCTTAGTACTGAGACAGGAGTAAATGGTAGTGTCGTCAGATCCAAGGATGAGTCAGAAATGAAATTTTTTTTGTTACATAAGAAATAATGAACACAATCAAACATATCGCACATCAATATTTAGCTATGTATCAGAGGCTGACATCGCTACTTCACAAACATAGTCAACACTTCTTTCAATGGCAGTGTTCCACCAGCAAATGAAGGCATGTAACCCAAATTCAAAAAATTCAGCAGTCAATTACTTACAGCCAATTAATGCAGCAAATTCCTTACAGCAGTTTTCGCTAGTGTATCACTACTATAATATTTTCCCTCAGTAACTTTTCCATTGAACTAAAGAGATGGAAGTCTGGGGTTACTATGTCTTCTAGTGATGAAGAAGGGGAAACATTGGCAAGGAATTGACCAGTTGTCAAATTAAAAAAAAAAATCAAAAGCAGGACAAAGACTGGGATCTGTCTATATATCTGAAATGAGGTACTATGTACACTATTTACATTATTCGGAGTATTATTTTCATCTTTGTTGCCATATGTATCACAAAGTTTCGTCCGTTCAGAAGAAGGCAGTAGCATACAACGGCCGAAACAATGGCAACAAAGATGTGGAAAAAATCCGAATAATGTAAATAAAGACAGTGATCTGTAAAGATTAAAACAAACATCTAACAAGACACACAGATCAGACTTTTTCGTGAATTGTCTCCCTTAGTCCTTTTGCACAAATGATCATCTTGGACATTAGCAACAAAATTCCAGCGAAGAATCCAAGTGTAAGGATACAGAAGTAGAAGTACATACAATTCAGTCAGTTTTACAGTAGCAAAACCTTGAAGTTGTTTTCTTGAGCCTAAGTCCCTTCATAGACATGGCAGAGGCTAAATCTACCTTCCCGGCAGTGTTATTTCCCTTTGTGAATATATATTTCCCGGGTATAGAAACTTCAGCCCGCAGTCCTCAATTTGAGAATACCCAAAACTCGTTGTTTCGCATTAGTAGAATGTCTTCGCCTTGGACTTAGATGGATCCTGCCCGTTTGAATCTGTTGTCCGAAACTTGGCTTCTCCAGACACAGGAATATCTCCATATTATATGTAAGACAATTCCTTTTTGTTTCTGCTTACACTGCTTTGCCATGCAGATATATGTGATATATTATTCTTTGTGTAGTACACATGTATTTATGTAAATATAGTTTTAATAATATAAAAGTCTATCTGAGAACAAAGCATATTTGTGATTCTTTTTTCTTTCAGCCATTCTGTTACGTCCATAAACAACGGTGTTATTTTATCATGGATATTATAATGTCGATAATCGGGGAAACGTATATGGGAGAATAAATCTTTCTTCCTTCGCTCTACTCTGTTGCACAAACATTAGAATTAAGATATTACCGAAACCATCACAGGGGTCATATACATAGTCCGTATAACAAATGACACAATGCGAGACAAGCAAGAAATAGGCCGGCCGAAAGACATCATGAATGCCGTTAGGAAGAGAAAGTTGAAAGGTTATATACACGTCATGAGGGACAACATTTATTCTTCTGCCATGTTATAAGGTATGGCCTTGGGGAGAAGATTGGCAGACGGATGAAAATATGGGATGAAAAATTCTCTCTAAACTGTAAATCATTCACAGAGCCTCAGATATTGGCAAGCAACCGAGACAGACGGAGGGAACTAGTCATGTGCTAAACTATACAGCGACCTGAGGATAATATTCGATCATGAGACTAATGACGGTGGTTGAAGAGACTGATGATGATGAAGATGACGGCGACTGATGATGAAGATGATATGACTGGTGTTGACTGAGATTGGTGATAATGACAACAAGTGATGATGAAACTGATGATGATGACGATGACGACGACTAAAGACGAGTCTGATGATGATGATGATGATGATGATGACGATGACGATGACGACGACTGAAGAACTGATGATGAAACTGATAATGATGATGATGACGACGACTGAAGATGGGACTGATGATGCAACTGATGATCATCACGATGACGACGACTGAATATGAGACTGATAATGATGATGACGACGACTGAAGAACTGATGATGAGACTGATGATGATGACGATGACGACGACTGAAGATGAGACTGATAATGATGATGAAGACGACTGAAGATGGGGCTGATGATGAAACTGATGATGATGACGATGAGGACAACTGAAGATGAGACTGATAATGATGATGACTACGACTGAAGATGGGACTCATGATGAAACTGATAATAATGATGATGACGACGACTGAAGATGGGACTGATGATAAAACTGATGACGATGACGATGACGATGACTGAAGTTGAGACTGATGATGATGGTAACGACAACTTATGATGATGATGATGATGATGATGATGATGATGACGACGATAGATGAGACTCCTGATGAGATTGATGATCATGATGATCATGATGAGACTGATGATGATGATAATGACGACGACAAATGATGAGACTGATGATGATGATGAAGTCTGACGATGATGGTGATGATGATGATGACTGATGAGATTGATGATGAGATTGATGATGATGACGACGACAACTGATGAGACTGGTGATGATGATGAAGTCTGACGATGATGGTGATGATGATGATGACTGATGAGATTGATGATGAGATTGATGATGATGACGACGACAACTGATGAGACTGATGATGAACATGAAGATGATGATGATAACGACGTGTGATGATGAGACTAATGATGATGATGACGACGACTGAAGTTAAAACTGAGAATGATAATGATATTGATGATTTAAGGTGTTTAACGTTATGTCCAGCCATCTTCTGACACATCTTGACTATATTTTTCCTTTTTCTTTTTTTTTTTTCTTCTTATAGACAATTACTCCAGATGCTGGCTTAATATATTTTCTTCCTTACTTATAACCGATTTATGTTTTCTATATTTCAGAGATTCTTTATTTGTCATGTTTCGGAATCTGTTTGAACTTCTACTGGATGTCATTTGTTGGCGACAGAATATAAATAATTGATGCATTTTCATTGTCTCTTTTCGGCCCGGGTCCGGTGTCTTTTATCTGTTTCGTCTACTGTTGCCTGGCTCCTGTTTATTTCCTTTCTAGCAAAGTCATTTGCGCCAAATATCTTTTGTCTACAATGTGAATAAATATTTTCCGTTACGATGCGACAAAGTTTATATATATATATATATATATATATATATGATACAAATATATGTATATATATATATATATATATATATGATACAAATATATGTATATATATATATACATATATCTATATATATATATACATATATCTATCTATATATATATATACACATATATCTCTCTCTCTATATATATACATATATCTATATACATATATATTTATATATACATATATCTATCTATATTTATATATATATACATATATCTATATATATATATATATATACATATATCTATATATATATACATATATCTATATATATATATATATATACATATATCTATATATATATACATATATCTATATATATATATATATATACATATATCTATCTATATATATATATATATATA
>OZ010598.1:33940986-33945986 GCA_963932145.1 Acanthosepion lycidas
ATATATATATATATATATATATTGTTGTATATATATATATATTGTTGCATATATATATATATATATATTGTTGTATATATATATATTGTTGTATATATATATATATATATATATATTGTTGTATATATATATATATATATATATATATATATATATATTGTTGTATATATATATATATATATATATAACGACAAATTCGTGTATACGAGACGCTGGAAGTTTGATGTTACTTGGAAATCTTCCATGTAAACATAAACAGATTATCATTATTGTTTTGTCCGTATATTGTTTAATATATTGTATTGTAATTGTTATCTTAGGTAATGACTTATGTAAGTCGAAAGCTTAGATCGGATTAAAAAATATGTATCAATATTGTGATTTTCTTTCTTCTTTTAATGATAATGTTGTAAAGCTTATCAGTCGATATGAAAAGAATTTACATAAAATAAATAGGCAAAACTTGTCTATATTATTTAATGAAACATGCATCGAAATATATACATACATATATATATATATATATATATATATATATATATATATATATATATATATATACACGCACACACAGACCCCACACAAAATTTTATATATATATATATATATATATATATATATATATATATATATATATATATATATATATATATATATATATATATTTAGGGTTCGATAGATAAATTGTCATCTAAATTATGCAAAACTGAAAATAACACTGACATCTCATTTTATTTGCCAAAATTACACAAAAATGTGTTGACGAGGTCTCAGAAACTGTCTGACAGCCATGACTGCGTTCTTCTGCTTGTATGGCGTGATGAAGTATCCTGTTGCTATATATAGGTTCTTACAGCAGCCACTCCCTTTACCCAGGGCAGCTCAACCTCCTCAAGGCAATTGATGTACGCCTTCGTGTTGAGTCTGAGGCCCTCACCTACAAATTCAGGATTTCCTTTCGTATCAGAACGATCAGAGTTTTCCGAGCTCCTGTACATTCCTAATCTTCATTAGATTCATCCAACTCTTTCTATATCCTCTATACTGACACTTAGACACTCGGAAACGTTCCTATTGGTGCTTCTGGTTCGCATGTGCAGTCGACACTATCCTACTATAATGTGCAGTCGACAAAATAAAAAACAAACAACGCGCATGCCCGAGACCAACATTAGAAAATGGCGACAATTTACCCTGTACATACGCTGTCTACCGATTACCGTACCTACTGTCGCACGAATATAATGTTAGTGGCCACGGAAAAAGTTGAGTGAGAGGATAAAGATCGCGGGTATTGTGAATTTGCGGCTGTTCGGGTGAGCGGGGTTAACTAAACATATCCAAGTAGGGACGATGCGAGTGATCATCTTCAAAACATATTCACAGAGAAAATTTATAGAAATTAAGGAAACACAATTTTCTACCATAGTTGCAATACAATAAATCTCCAAACCATTCCGTTTTTTCTATCATGCATTCGATATTAAGAGTAAATATAAAACGTTTGAACAGTTCACGTCATCAGAATGTACCATTTTTCAAGAGAAGCAGCAATTACAACTGAAATATCAGCAATATGGTGAAATACATACTGGAATTAAAGACAGATCAAATAAATAGCGGGTAATTGTCGTGGAATAAGTCAGGACCAACAATAAACTACATAAATATTCATAAGCAAGGAAAAGAGAGAAATGTGATAATGAGAAATGTGCAGATATAGAAATACTGCAGAACACAGAAGCAGCCAGCTGGCAGGAAACAGATAATAGAAATTCGCGTACTAAAGACTAAGTACTTCTCGGCAAGATGTATAAAATTTAAAGCGAGAAAAATGTCATACAGTGCTGGAAGCAAGACATGGAGGAAATTTTCGATGACGACAGATCTGAAACAGAATTAAATAGCAATTAACATATACTAACTACAGGAAAAGAAAAAGTTGCCCTCCGTTCATAGTAGGTTTTTCTGAGTTTCTAACCGCTTTAAACAGATCTTAAACTCTCTTCTACTCAATTCGCTTCGCACAATCCTATTTATGGACATTCATCCAAACTGGAAGAGGAGTATGACGAGGTAGGAGCATTTGGGTGAATCTCCTCCGGCCTATGTCATAACTTTGGAGAATTCCCTCACTCCATCTACTCTATTATTATCCTCTCTCACCGACTTCTTCAGTGAGCGTCGGTGTTTCCTCCATCCTCCTTGATGTCTTATCTGCGCCTGCTAGCTCGGCCATTTCCCGTCCAGAAAAAATCAGTTCCAAATTCAGTTATTTGAAAAATCTACTTTCACTTTACAGCCCGCATTTGCAGATGTGTGTCAATCAACAGTTCGCTCCCCAAGTCTGGATATATATATATATATATATATATATAGATAGATAGATAGATAGAGAGAGAGATAGAGAAAGATAGAGAGAGAGTGGTGAAGAGCGGCACAGATTGTGGAATCGCAGAGCCGAGTTCGAATTACAGTCAAATCCATTACATTCACTTACGTAAAGAGAGAGAGAGAGAGAGAGAGAGAGAGAGAGAGAGAGAGAGAGAGAGAGAGAGAGAGAGAACATGTTGTGGCAAAACAACGTCCTTTTTACTTTTATTGAAACAATAAATTACAGTAGGTTAAGAAAATTTATAAGTATTATTACATCGAAACAATATGATTTATTATGATTAACAAACTATTTAAGATGGCTAAAATGCACCCTTTCTTTTCAATATAGCTCTCAAACCTACTTGATTTCAAGGCAATCCCATTAAAACACTGGCTGTAGTAATTAAGCAACGTCAAGTCTCGTCAGTACCTAGATGAATCACTGTTTGGAAACAAGGGTGCTGAAAACATGGATGTGCTGTGGTGTAATCGATAACGGCTGAAAATTGGAAATCGGAGAGCCGAGTTCCAATTCCAGTTGGGTTCATAATATAGACTTATTTTCAAATAATCTGGGGAACGGTAACAATCCAGCCATTCTCTCTCCAGCTATGGATTAACTGGACTTGTATCGGTAGATCATTATTATATCAATCATTTACAATCTAAAAATATTTTCGGCTTTAAATAACATGCAAAAGGTTGATAAACCGTAGAAAAAATCAATCGATCAATAAAAGCAACACTTTTACAAACAGTTTGACGGATTTGTACAATAATTCCAGAGAAAATATCAGAACTTTCTTGTTTTAAATCGTAACAGCTTTTAGTTTAAGACTGTAAACATGATTTTTCAGTCCAATTCAAAAGAAAAAGTTTGGTCTGGTAAACGCCTACTGAAATGTTCAACGTCATCCTCTCCACCTCAACTCGAAAAAAAAAAGCGTTACTTTTGCCGCATCATATATATATATTTTTATGCTGGACGCAATCGTCGTGCGGCCTGATGATAGCGTCCAGCATGAAACAGCCTTTCGCCTCTGAGTGTCGACTTCAACGTTCACTTTTATATTTATAATTATATACGCCCTATCTCTGATACTGAGCACTTTATCTCATCGATATAACACATTTTAAAACTATATTTCTTCATATATATATATATATATATATATATATATATATATATATATATATATATATATATATAAAGTTCCTTTTGATAACATATGTATTAGAATGAAAAGAAAGTATGTACATTTCATTTATTTTCCACACCGCTGATACATTTCCAATAACCTTGCTTTTCACATCCTCCTCCCCTTATATCACACTTAACGTCGTGCGCTTAAATAATGTAGCGTTCATTTTTTTTTTAAATAAAGTGATACAAAATAAATCGACAAAAATCACCTGAAGACACCAAAAGGTTGAAACCCTTGTAGCGGAATCGACTGATCTTCTAATTTTCAAAAAAAATACGCTTAAATTCACCATCATCCCTGCTGTGCGCTAAGTTAGTGGGAGATTCTCCGACTGATGCCAATTCAGACGAGTTTCCATCGTAGCTAGAGGAAATCGGACGTCTAGTCACACTGATGAGCTGTGATACAGCGAAACAGAGTGTCTGTGGATATATATATATATATATATATATATATATATATATATATATATATATATATATATATATTTCTGAGATGAGGTATTATGTACGCTATTTACATTATTCGGACTGTTGTCTTCACCTTTGTCGCCGTATTTATTACAACGTTTCGGCCGTTGTACGCTCCAGCCTTCTTCAGGGGCTTGGAATGTCGAACTAAAGCCTTTATTTTGCTCACTGGGGTAACTAACGCCTTTATCCACCGTGCCATGTGTCACAGTGGATAAAGACGTTAGTTAGATCCAGTGACAGGTCCCAAAGAGTGTGAGTTCAATACTCGCTTAAGGCAGTAGAGAATAAATGACATCCATTAAACATAGCACCTGGAACTAGAACAGTCTACACCAGTGAGTGAAATAAAGGGTTCAATTCGACATTGCAACCAATTGAAGAAGGCCGGAGCATACAACGGCCGAATGGTTATAATAAATATGGCGACAAAGATGAGGACAATGGTCCGAATAATGTAAATAATAATATATATATATATATATATATATATATATATATATATATATATATATATATATATATATAGAGAGAGAGAGAGAGAGAGAGAGAGAGAGAGAGAGAGAGAGGGTAGTTCCATAATATTCTTGATGGCCAATACATTAAAAGTGAGTGCATGATTCGTGGTAATTTTGTAACAAATATGGTAGATCTGGCTGAACTGTTTCTAATTTCTCCTCCCAAATATCGAGTGGGAACTTGGCCGAGTCGTTAGGACGTTTGCTCTTTAACCATGAGATCCGGGTTCGAGTCTCACCAATTTTCAGGAAGGTGGCTTCTTGACGTCATCCTAACGTTGATCTAAGGCTTTACGAGTGAAATTGGATATTTGGGAACCATCAGTGCTTCAGCCATCACGAAGTCGCAAGTCATCGTGACCGATCATACTGGTCTTGTTCATACGCTCTCCCTCCCAGATAAGTGCATACTCTCCCACGAACTGTGACTA
>OZ010598.1:33950986-34010986 GCA_963932145.1 Acanthosepion lycidas
AAAAAACGCCCGTAGAACCCGCATAAACGGGATCGGGTTGGTCAACCACCCGAACGTGACTGTCCCCTTCGGCCGAGCCTCGTCTGGGTTCATCCCTGCTCAGAGGCAGAGAGTTCGACCGTATGGCTGAAAAGGTTCCACGTAGTCGATATTTACTAGTCCCGCCCACGAGGGTAGATGTGGCACAAGGCTGAGTTTAACGTGGGTCTTCTGAACCCGTAGTCTCGGCCAAAAATATTCCCTTTCCAACCCGAAAAAACGGGTTCAGGGTCGGTCTATCTCCCCGAACGAGACTCTGCCCTTCGGCAGAGCCTCGTCCGGGTTCCTCTCTGCCCAGAGCAGAGAGTTCGACCGTATAGTTGAAAAGGTTCCAGCTAGTATAGTTAGGCCCTACAAGGGTTGCATCTGGCACAAGGCCCGGTTTAACGTGGGTTCTTCGATCGCGTATTTTGATTGTATATCTGTCTTCTTCAATTTATGTTTTAAAATAGCATAGAATTATAAAAAAAAATTTCTAAATCTACAAAAAGGCAGAAATCTTTGCATAATCATCGTTTGTCGTGAGAAAGAAAAACGGTTGTACTGGTAATCAACGCGTCAAAACGAGTGAAACTCAACCAGCGTGAATGGCATGTAGTTGAAACGTACGTAACAAGATGGCGATCGAGCTCATCTTGAAATATTCCGTTACTTAATAAATTCGTAAGAAGAATTAATCAAACAATTTAGTATAAATCTCATGGATCTCTCGCATCATTCTGTTTCTTCATCCCCTGCCCGGAGCTGGAAGTTAATAATTTGCATACGTAACTGCTATCATACTTTTTAAGGTGACGTCATTCATTTTGTTTATTATTATTATTATTATTATTATTATTATTATTATTATTATTATTGATTAATTCATTGATCGCCTGCGAGAATAGAACACAAACAAAATGGCGCTGGTGTATAAACATGTCAAGACTAATATGGTCATCAGGACACCGTGTTTGATAAGAATTCCATGGAAATCCTTATTGATTTATTTAATGTCGAAATCAGTTCATTATTATTATTATTATTATTATTATTATTATTATTATTAACCCTTAGTGGGGAACGCGATTTAAGAAAAGAAAAAGAAAGGACATAGTGTTTGACAATGTTCAACAATATTTCGGCAGTACGTCTGTCTGCTTCAAGATATGTTTAAAAATAGTATACAATTATAAAAAAGGATTTTTAAAAATCTACAAAAATATGAAGTCTTTGTATAAATGTTACTTGTCGTGAGAAAAAAAAACGGGTGTACTGGTAAGCAACACGTCAAAACGAATGAAATGCAACCAGCATGAATGGCATGTAGTTGAAATGTGCGTAACAAGATGGCGATCGTGCTCATCTTGACATTTTCCGTTACTTAAATAGTTCGTAAGAAGATTTAAACAGTTTAGTATAAATCTTATGGATCTCTCGCGTTATTCTGTTCCTTAAAGGAGCTGGAAGTTAGTAATTTGCATACGTAATTACTATCATGCATTTTAAGGTTACGTAATTCATTTTGTTTATTATTATTATTATTATTTAGTAATTCATTGAGCGGCTGCGAGAATAGAACTAACAAAATGGCGCTGGTGTATAAATATATAAATAGGTCAAGACAAATATGGCCATCATGGCAGCGACTTTGATTAGAATATCATGTGTCGAACATGTAAGCAACGACGAAGTTTTAATGAACATGAAAACAAAGATGACAATTATACATCAGGAAGAGTCAATTGAAATTCAAATGTCACATAACGAAAATCTGTTGCTCATAGTATAGAGTGACGGTATCAGAGTCAGAAAAAAACAAACAAACCGCGTAACGTGTCCGGCGTGATGGAGTAAATGAATGAGAGAACAGGGTTTAAGAAAGATAACGAAAAGACGAAATTTATATTGAACTACAAAGGACATGAATTCGCGGAGAGCCAATATAGAGACACGGCGCATCGAAGAAAAAAAAAAGCGCTCTTGTGCAAATTGTTGACAAAAGAGGTGTTAGGAGACATTCAAAAAATATTAAGCGCTACGAAAGACAGGAAATTGTGGAGAGGTTTGATCGCTCGCCTTGAAGGGACATGATACATCAAAGAAGAAGAACGAGCCAGTGTTAATGATTGGCAAAATAGCGTTTAGTTTAGAGGTAGCAAAAAATATTTAAGAGCTACAAATGACAGGAAATTGTGAAGAACCAATTATTGCCACCGCCCTGGAGATACACAGAACATACAAGATGAAGGAATTGGTGTAAATTATTGGCATAACATGGTTTAGCAGGGATAGCAAACAAAAAAATTTAAAAAAATAAATATAAAAAATAACAATTGCAAAGGACAGGAGATTGTTCATACAGTGTTTCTCTGGTGGTACCTTATGTTGTAGAATTTATTTTGAATTTACTTCGCGTATTCCAGTTTTTCAAAACTTTTTTTTCACTATTTTCTTCGGTTTCTCCTTACTGTTTTCTATATGATTCATGTATTTAAATTATTTCAATCACATACTGACATTAGCCTTATTTCACTTACTATACTCTGAAAATCCAACCTGTCCGTATCCACTTGTTGATAGTAATGGTTTACGGTGTATCATACCTTGTGCTGGAAACACTAGCAATTGTATATGGCTGTGCTTACATTTTTTTTAATTTTATTCTTAGTCACGTAAATGAAAGTTTGCAACAATGTTAAGAAAATAGTTTTCTTTCTTTTTTTTTAATATTTGAATTATTTTTCTAATTAATATTCGGAACATCTTCTAGCACGAATTAGTGACTTCAATATCTGACATCTTGTCAAGCTAAGGTATTATTTAAAGTTTTCTTTATTAAAGCTTAATTATAAGACTAATGCAGTTATTTCCCATATAAATTGAACAAGCCCTACATCTAGAAATGCGTACGTTAACAAGCTGCGTGTAATTTACTTTTTTTTATATCAAAGGAATCTTCTGAATTATTTTTTCTCTCAGATAGCACAGTCGTTTTATAAACATACTAGCCGAATTAACTTCACCTTGCTGTGTGTCACGTCTTTTTTGTAAGAAAATAATGACTGATTTTATATTATTGTTATAATTTGTGGAGAAAAGTGATGCATTTTAATATTGCTCAATGATCTTGCCAATGTGACCTCCATCTTCTGGCTTTCTCCGTCTATATTTTGGATAGGGTAGGTGTCATTCATTTGTTTAAATTTAAATTTAATTTAAGTCAAAAAGAAAAAAAAATCAGTGGGGGCATTGTGCAAAAATAGTTTGATTTGGTTCCTTTGATATGTATTTGATGCAAAACTTGATTGAATGAATTGATGAACAGATTTAAACATTAATATGACAGTTAAATTGCCACAACAAATATATATCCTAAGCCACTACCCACTAATTGGTGATTTCTTGCTCAACTTGACGACCATATTTTCTCACTTTTTCTTGCCGATCTAACCTCCATCTTCTGGTTTTCCTCTTCTATATTTTGGATAGGAGTCATTCCCTTGTTCAACTTTAAATTTCATTTAAATCAAAGGGAAAAGTAGTGAGGAGGGTGCAAAAACAGCCTCATTTGACCTCCTTCATAAGTATTTGATGCAAAACTTGATTGAATGAATTGATGAACAGATTTAAACATTGATATGACAGATAATTGCCACAATAAATATATATTGTAAGACACTACCCACTGATTGGTGATTTCTTGCTCAATTTGACGACCATATTTTTTCATTTTGATCTTGTGGATGTAACCTCCATCTTCTGGCTTTCTTCTTCTATATTTTGGATCGGGGTCATTCCCTTGTTCAAATTTAAATTTATTTTAAATCAAAAGGAAAATTTCAGTGGGTGGGTGTGCAAAACAGTTTCATCTGACACCTTTGATATGTATTTGATGCTTGTCTGACTGAACTGATGAGCAGATTTAAACATTGATATGACAGTTGTATTGCCGCAACATATATATATTATAAGAGACTACTCACTAATTGCTGATTTCTTGATCAACTTGACGACCATATTTTCTCATTTTGATCTTGCCGATAGGACCTCCATCTTCTGGTTCTCTCCTATATTTTGGATAGGAGTCATTGCCTTGTTCAAATTTGAGTTAAATCAAAGGGAAAAAAACTCAGTGGGCGGTTGTGCCCGACGAGGACCTCAAAATGAAATATATTTATTCAAATATCCTGTGTAATATAGTTTCAGAAAATATATAGTTATAACGGCCTATCTACAAAACCTTAGGAGGAGTTCGATAACAGACAAACAGAGGTTACAACTTTATATATATATATATATATAATATAATATATATATATATATATATATATATATATATATATATATATAATATAATATATATATATATATATAGAGAGAGAGAGAGAGAGAGACAGAGAGAGACAGAGAGAGAGACAGAGAGAGAGACAGAGATTAGCAGCAGGGGTATATCAATACAGACGGATTTCAACGGCGCCCAATTAAAACGTGTCTCACGTACTATTATCGAAGTTATGCAACGTCGAACCTGGCCAGTCTCTAAATGGGTGACCGCTTGAAAGTTGGTACTGTAAGCTTGGATGTGCGGGCGATGTAATAAATAATGGCTCAGAATTGTTAGTCGGAGAGCTGAGTTTCAATTCCATTCGCGTTCGTTATATTCACTTACGTGCAAATACCTTTGGAAACCACTTCCTTTCCCTATTGCAATGGATTAATTATTTAGGATTTGCTGAGTGTATTTAAGAACATAACTCGAGTTTTTAAGTTAATGTTTTGGTTTTGTAGCAACTGGCGGTATTGGGCGAAAATACTTCTGGCGAAGCACAATATATGTTCAATTTCAATTTCCTTATCTTTTACACTAAATTTGTTATAACTGATCACTATACCGAAATATTTTAAGTGTTTGGTATTTATTGATTCTAGATCGTGAATTTTTATGATGGATTCAGGGTATTCCAATTTCAGCTCCAGATCATGGTTTCTGGAAAGGTTTATCTCATCCTATTCCTTGGAATTCTTGGTAGAGAGATTTTCGATCCAATTCTTATGATCCTGCGCCAGTCTAATCAAGAACGCTTATACAATAACGTATTATCGATACAGCACGAGCGTTGATAGCTGCACTTTTATTTGCACAATTCATTTTTTTTTATTTCTGAATCATACGAATGCACCTAACGTACTCTGTCTTGATTCTATCTCATTTCTCTGTGCTTTTCCAATCTGTTTCTAAAATGCCAATGTAAGTAGCCTCGATCTCTCTCTGCTACATGATTTTATCAACATTATTATTATTATTATTATTATTTGTGTATGTTATGTTTTCTGCTTTGTATCCTATAGAGCAGGGTCTAAACTATGGTCCTTAGACCCTATAGGAGAATTGTCATTTAATTCATAACACATTTCTTAGTATATGCGATGTTCTTAGTAGAGTGATTTTCTGGGAAACTTATATGTTGTTACCAGGGACATTGGTAGTAAAACTGTCCATTCCTTTTCTACGAGGCTCAAAATTCCGATTACTATTAGTACAGTCTCAGTCTTCATTCTCCATATTATGTTAATCTGAATATCCATGCCCTGGTATTTGGGCAAATTCTCGGTAATTTCCATGGAGGTGTTTCTCTCAGATGTTACTGCTGTCAATAAGCATGCACTTCCAGAATTTCTTGTCTTTTATGATAATATCAGGTCTGTTAGCTTTTATTTCTCTGTCAGCTTGAATTGGCATGTCGCAGAGGATAGTTACATTATTATTATTATTATTAAAATAATAGCACTAGTAGTAATATACTACAAAATCTCCTAACCCACAATTTCTGTCTGAATTTCTAGACTAGCCTAATCGGTAAAAGCGTGGGCTTATAAAATTAAAGGAATAGTGGTTGTGAGTTCAATCTCTGGGCCGGGCACTCTCTGCTTGAAAACGGTTGAGCAACAACTGAACATTACTCAATAAAAATAAGAACTGCCCGATATCCCTAGACATTAACAGTAAAACGGGAACAGTGTAACGCCGTAGATTAAATAAAGGATTCAGTTCAGAATTCTCTATAGGATACCCAGAAGATATACACCTGAGGAAGGACGGAGGGAACAAAGACCGAAACCTTATTGTTGTGGTAGGATCCACCTAATTTGCATAGTGGAGTACCGACCAAATAAATATGGTTGGTACCAGGTAGGAATCGAGATTTTGAACCAGAGACTCTGCCCGACTGCGACTCAGTCAACACACATTCCAGGAACGGTCTTCCCAGGAATATACAAAAGACTATATGTAAATATTGTGTACCCTTTCTTGTTTCAATACATTTTGTTCTAAGTACATTTTGTGTTGCATTATTATTCCATGCATTAGTCAAGTTTCTACACTTATGATAATAACAACAAAGATGAGGACAACAGTCCGAATATGACTAGTGTAAATAGTGATACAGTTTGAAATGTAGATTTTGATTTTCGTATGTAGGTTGATACTTATATCCTTTGACCTGAAAACACTACGAAACGCTTAGTAAGAGAGACACAAACACATCTATCTATCTCTCTCTCTCTCTCTCTCTCTATATATATATATATATATATATATATATATGCACATTTCATTGAAAACGACATGTGCTTTTATTAATTTTTTTATACAATTTCTCATGCGATGTAATATTTTTTTTCTTTTCGGATGATAAATTATATAAAAACTGTCCGAATGTTCTTTTTATCCAAGCGCTTTTGGCTATACATTTAGCCTTCTTCGAGGATTATATTTTAATTGTTAAAATAATAAATAGTTTGTTGTATGTATGCTTTATAAAATGTTTTCATTTTTTAAAACACGTTCAAGATATTATGTCCATGTTCAATGTTAATATTACTAAGTGTGTGTTTGTTTGTTTTTGTTAATAAGGCTTCCATTATTTTTAGCCTTTATTTTGCATGTAGATGATGCTATTACATTAGTGTTGTCAACGAATATGTAACGAATAGTGTCCGGTAGGTCTTCATGAATATTTAAATGAGATCTAATTTACCTATTACTAGAAACGTGTAGAGTGAGTCTGCCTGTCAAAGATGTTGTAGTGTGGCCTAGATAATTATTATTATCACATGAGAAATTGTATAAAAAAACTAAATAAAAAAACACCTTGTCTGTCGTTTTCAATGAAATGTGCATGGAAGAAGGATTGCTGCCTAAATACATACATATATATATATATATATATATATATATATATATATGTGTGTGTGTGTGTGTGTGTGTGTGTGTGTGTGTGTGTATACTTAAATAGAATGGACTCCATTTTTTTTTACTTGCAAGGAACCTTTCAGCCAAAGCGTCCATTCTATTTAAGTATATTTTCTTCTTCTGTGAGTACTGTGGGTACAAGTCTTTGTTTATACACACACACACACACACACACACAAACATATTTATATATATATATATGTGTGTGTGTGTGTGTGTGTGTGTGTGTGTGTATTTAGGTAGTAATCATTCTTATATGCAAATTTGATTAAATACGACAGACAAGGTGCTTTGATTTAGTTTTTTGTACAATTTCTAATCTGATCTAATGATTTTTTCTTTTCGGATGATAAATAATATAAAAACTGTCCAATTGCTCTTTTTATCCGGGTGCTTCCGTTTGGAATTTTTGGGTACCCTGGTGTACTAGTGAGCCAGCCAAAAGGAGCTGACTCATTTTATAGTTCACCAATAGAAGGATTAAACAATCAGGAGGATCAAAATATTCAATGCGACGTGAATAAAGGCGGCCATGTTTTTCCCGAATATTCACTGCCAGACTTTGATATCGATTACAGAACAGCTCCTGGTGATATTGGCGATATAGTCAGATTCAGTAGAATGTCTGACTCGTCAGTGTTAATCTTTAACGTTGTTTCATTGAACAGATTACGTACTGAGCTGGATTCTATATTCATAGTCTATGGTGAACATGGTCAAAACTTTCGGCTAAAAAATTTAGCCATTTTCAAGGTTGAAATATATTAGCTTTTAACAAGAAATATATTGTTGTATATATGTATTTATATAATGTTTTTATTTTCAAAACACGGTCAAGATATTGTGTCCATAGTTGATATTATTGGGTGTTGTTTTATTGTTTTTATTAATAAGACTTCCATTAATTTTTAGCCTTTTTTTGCATGTAGATAATGCTATTATATTTGGGCTGTCAACAAGAATGTTACGAGTAGGTCTCCATGAATATTTAAATGAGACCTAATTGGGCTATGTTCAGAAAGGTGTGGTGTGTGTCTTCGTGTCAAACATGTAGTATAGTCTATATAATTATTTATGAATTTTGATTGATCAGGAGTAAAATTTCTTAGTGGGCATTTAAATTCGTAAATAATATTTGTCCTATTTACTTTTGTTTTAAGAGGTGAATTATTATTTTTAACTATAAGTTTAGAGGTTTTAATTTTTTGTAATAAATACTTAATCTAATTTTTCACTATTGTCAACTAGTGTTGCGCATTTTTTTTATAATATTCTTAATTCTAGTTTCGACTTGTTTGTAATTTAGTTTCATTTGATTTTTATAAAAAAATATTAATGTTATTATTTTTTTTCTATTCTCGTCGGTGCCATTAGCTACCTTAGACAGAAAAAAACATAATATGGAAATCCAACAATATATATATATAAGTTACGAAAAACTTGGTAATTCCTATGGGTAGTCCCAAGGAGGATGAAATCCTGAGAGCTCAATGTAAGTTCAGAGTTAATAATTTAAAGAAAAACAGACGATTTTAAGGCTCCATTGTAATAGTTTATTTTACCAGAGACCTTTTAAAGGACGCTGGATCATCAGACCACACTTCCAAAAGGTGAAACGAAAAATGAAATGAAAATGTACACTTTTGACGGGTAGTATTAAGTTTATGTAATTTAACAGAGAGGGTAGCGAGGAGTGGTGTGCGAGACATGATCGACTTTAGAGATGGTTTATTTTAATATCACTTTCTATCATACTTAGTATTGAGGAAGGAGGTCGAGTGTATATATATATATATATATATATATATATATATATATATATATATATATATATACACTCGACTCTCTCGTCGAATTCGACGTATGAGAGTCAAGCAACTTCGTTCCTGGGAACCGACAGCCCAGACACCAGCACATATGATTTGATTATAGTGCTGACGGCTTTATGCAGAACCAACCACACTTTTTGAAGGGCCAAATACAGAGACCTGAGCACTACGTGCCACAAGGTCCCTAAACAAACCTTCGTACGTTTTGAATTCAGAGTTGACCTTCTCCTAGACCAGTTGCCATCCAAGGCTATAGAACCCAGTCTGTCCTGATATTTACGAATGGTTGGAGGGAGAAGGAGATAATCCATACCTTTCCCAAGGGTATTAGCACGTAAGTGAATGTATTGGATTCGACTGAAATTCAAACTCATCTCTCGGATTCCACAATCCAAGACGCTAACCATAACTCAAACGTGTCTCATATATATATATATATATATATATATATATATATATAATATGTAGCTCGTGGAAATGAAAATAAATAAGGAAAAACTTCAAGCTTTATAATTATTTCCTGTGTATCAATTGAGACACTGTTGGATAAAGACATAAGTTTACATTTCATATTTAGTAAACAGTTTAAAACATGCATGCATAAATATATATTATTGCTTACGTGTATCTTTTACACTATTTTTTTTTTTTACTGTTGTACTCATCTTTATTGTGATATTCAGGACGTTTCGGCCGCTGTACGCCACGGCCTTCTTCAGGTGATATACGTTGGAATTTCGGATCGAACCCTTCATTAGTCCACTGGGATAGATTCATCTAGTTCCACATGTAATGCCTGTTTTGAATGACTCATTTTCGGTTATTTCTCTTTACTTACTCAATTTTTCCAAGTTTTTTTTTTTTCAAATCTGCTGTGGACAGGTACTGAACTCACAACTCTTTGGGTTAAGTTACTGGATTTCTTCAACGAACGATTGTATCCCCTGTGTCCTTGGTGGTATTAGATTAAGTAATTTTGGTATACACCTTGTGTATATATCAAGGGGAGATAAATTAAAAATTAATAGCGGAAAAAAAAAACAGAAAAGAAAAATAAATACATAAAATTGAGAAAGAGAAAATACAACAAATTGGGAAAGAAATGTGTTCGTGTATATATATATATATATATATATATATATATATATATATATATATATATATACACTTTTATTTTTTATTTTTTCTCTCTCTCAATTTTATGTATTTATTTTTCTTTCGGCTATTTTACATTTCTACAAAGCTTTTAATTTATCTCCCCTTGATTCGTTCGTTTTTCTGCTTTCAGTATTTTCTTGGCGATGGTTTTTATTTATTCTTTTTTCTGCTTTTCCATTTCTTTTCAATTTCACATTTTTATTTATTCTCGTCCTTGGAATTTATTATTTCTTCAGTTTTCTAGAACTTTTTTTTTCTTTTTTCAGCTATACTACTTTCCATTTCATTTCTCTCCGAACGTTTTTCATGGGACATATTCACTGTTTTGCAATCACCCCTTCCAATCTTATGTTTGAAATTTTTCCTCAATTTTATTTTGATGAATTTCACTCTTACCGCTATATTTTTTTTTCTCATTGCACAATTTTAGATTGAAATTTGTCTTAAATTGTTCACAAACATTCCTTGCAGAAACTGCGCTGTCCGTCAATATTAGATCAATTTACGAAATTTGCCAAACCACATTTTCACGTCCAAAGAACTGGAAAAAGGATCCTAAAAAAATTTGTGAATATATTTTTTTTTGCAGTTGCAATGCTTACACATTTTCGAATTTCAAAGAGGCTAGTATGCCGAAAGCACATCTCTATCCTTCTATAAATATCGACATTCAACAAAGGCTAACTCGCAACTGAACAATGTAAGGTTTCAATGTAGAAAACAACAAAAATTGGCAACAAAACCGTGTCCAGTAGATGTCATTTTATATTAATGTTATGGTCCGGTTCCTTATATCACGGTGACAGTCCAAGGTAGAACCAATAAAGAAGAAATAAAAAACGGAAAAGGAATAACACAGATATATTACAAACAGGAATATATACAGAGAAGTAGAAAGTGTTAGGTTTAGGAGTACTTGTCTGAACACGACTCTGTTTCGGACTGCCTCTGACTCGACTGTCTGACTCCTGACGGACTTCTGACGAACCTCACTCCAGATTTCAGACTGAACTCAGACTTCAGACGGAACAGTTTTTAGTCACCCCCCCCACGAGGGCATCATGTGGCACAAGGGCGGTTTAACGTGGCATCTCTGAGCCGGTGGGCTCGTCCAAAAATATGCCCATTGAACCCGTATAAACGTGTTCAGGGTCGGTTTACCTCCCCGAAAGACACACCGCTCTTCGGCGTAGCGTCGTTCGGGTTCCTTCCCGCCCGAAGGCAGAGAGTTCAACCAATCAGCCGGCCGCCCGACTTCGGACTAAACGGTATTTAGTCAACCCCCCCCCCACACACACACACACAACGAGGGCATCATGTGGCACAAGACCGGGTTAACGTGGGATTTCCGAGCCCGTGGGCTCGGCCAAACATATGCCCTTTGAACCCGTATAAACGGGTTCAGGGTCGGTTTATCTGCCCTAAAGAGACTCCGCCCTTCGGCGTAGCCTCGTTCGGGTTCCTCCCCGCCCGAAGGCAGAGAGTTCAAGCAATCAGCCGGTCAGCCGGTCGCCCGACTTCGGCCTGAACTCCCTGCTTCCTCTTGAGGCGCAGTATTTATTACGTATGGAATAGTCCATTATGTTATTATGGGTAAGGTCCACTAACAATTAACAATGACCATTTTCCAATGATTTGATATCTATCAAAATCTATTCACCCCCCATATATATATATATATATATATATATATATATATGTTCTGTAGATTTGCATTGAGCACTGTTTTGTAAAAATAAAGGTAAGAACATCCCATTATATATTATACTGTTCTTTCTCCTTATTATCATATATATATATATATATATATATATAATTATTTATTTAAAAATATGATTCCAACACGCTACATAAGAGTTCTCATGTTTCAAAGCAAGAGCCGAAAACTTCAATATAATTATTTGAATTAAATTGAATTAAAGTGAGCTCTGTTCCATCTTCAAGCGAAATTCTTTTGGGAATAACTTATTTCTGAAATTTACGTGTTTTAATAGCATATTCATTATTGAAATCAAAATTCCCATGGTAACGGTCAGCGCGATTGTTCATATAGAAAGGGGCGCAGGGTATTAATAATTCGTATCAGTATAGAGTTACATTCATAGATGTCAAGTCAGGGTAAGGTTGGGTTGTCTAAATTTAAAACGGAAGATGATTTCGTCTAGTCTGCTTTACGTGTCTATGGAGATTTATTTATTTTTTTATTTTATTTTTTTCTGAAAGAGTTTTGTGTATATAAAATAACTGCCGTAACATTTGTTTTTTGACGACTTCATAAAGGGTTATCTTTTTTTGTAGGATATTTAAGCTATTTATTAGGACTATGCATTTAAAAAAATTTATAAACTAATTATTCAATGCAAAGATTTGATGATGTCGAGAAAACCATTAACCCATGTCCATTGTTTAATAGATTTTTATTATTTAGAAACTTAATAATGTGTAGTTTTTAATGTAGGCATAAAGGGCATGGGTCATCCCAAGTTTTACAGGTTCTAGTTTTGTTTATAATTTTCCATTTTACTTTTGGTGTTTTATTCATTTCCTTCAAATGCCAAAAATATTTAGATAGAGATGTCTGATTTCTTTTATTTATATTATTGAAAGAGCACTTATGCTGCCTCCATCTGGCTTTAAATTCATTCTTCGTAGACCCAATGTATATCATATTAGTATTAGGACTCTCAGTGGATGAGATAGTACATTGGTATACCACAGATTTGACGCAGTATTTATTTTCCAATGGGCAATCTTCTGGGTTTCTACAATCACACAATTTTTCACTCTTTTTGTCTAATTTACGTGTAGGGTTTTTATTACTACTATTCAGGCATGGGGGTTTGTTCAGGATTTTATTATTGTGTTTTTTTATTATGCTTTCTAGATTTTCAGTGCAGCTGTAACTCAATTGGAATGGAAGTGTTTTTCAATTAAAGCTAGGAATTTCTGTCCTAGTTTAATACTAACCATTTAGTTGAACGGAGGTGTATACCAAATGATTTTTCTTTTCCTGTTTTTTTTCTTCTGGTTAGTACAATTGTTTCTATAATTAATGTTTGCATTCTTGTATCCACTATTTTTAGGGCAGCGTTATAAAAGCTACTGTGTTGTTGGAATATTTCTTTGTTAGCAAAGTTAATGCTGATTCTATTTTCTATTGATGAGGGTATATGTTTAATTATGGATGGAGGGTGGTTCGACTTAGGGTGTATATATAAGGGGTTAGTATTTGTTTTTTTATAAGGTTGGTATGTGTTGTTTGTTACGTCTAGAGTTACGTCTAGAGTTACGTCGAGGAAGTTTACCCTTTTCAATTTAGTACAGACTGTTATCTTTAAGTTTAGATTTTTAAATTCACTAAATATAATTTTTCTAATTTTCTCTATTTTAAAATTAGTAGAACTCCTCACTACCATGAGCCCGTAGCCGTCATCTCTTTGTATTGAGCACTATTTTTTAAAAATAATAACAAAAATACTAAAGAACTTTGGATCATTTACCTAATCAGTTCTTTCCTATTTTCTATTTATTTTCACACACACACACACACACATGATGTCCAGAGAGCTCAGTTGAACTCTCTGGATATCATCCATCTTGGGTCTACCCATGCGGATTACCTAGTTTTGCATAAACTAAATATTAGCTCATTATAAAATAAGTTGAGCTCTCGGTTGGATTACCTCCCATCGGATTACCATAAGGATCCAAACTTCTAACCTAAAATGGATAGATTTACACCGGACTACTCACTCAAGAACATTCCTTACCCTACCATTGAATCATTCACCATGTCTTTGATGGAAAAATCATTGACGTCATCAAAAGAATGAGGTGGAAGATTCACTTCCATCTTAATCCCCATAACAAACCCACTAAGCTTAATGAAGCCTTTTACTTTAAATCTCAAAACACTCCACCAAACAATAAATTATTAGAACCTTTTGAACAAGATTTAATTGAGTTAATCAAGAATATATCCTTCCAGAAGAAATGCAACCCATTCCAATCCAAACTTAAAAAAGACGTTACAAATATCAAAAATTCAAAAAAAAAACTATAGATCAGAGCTGAAAAATCTAAAAATATGTACAAAATTAATGCCTCGGAATACAAACATCTGATTCAGAATAAAGTTTCTGGTTCTTATAAGAAAGACAACAATTCTAAACACTTATCCTCCATACACAAAGAAACTGCGAAATTAGCATTTAAATATAATATTGCTGATAGAATGGGTACAACTCATCTAAAAGACGCCTACCTACTTTTTAAAGACCATAAACCTAACTTTAAGAATAATCTACAGTCCAGACTAATAAATCCTTCCAAAACAGAGTTAGGAATAATTTCTAAAAACATCCTAAAAAGAGTAAACACATCTATATTAACAAAATACCCGTTAAACCTTTGGAAAGATTTATCGGACAGATTAGCTGGTTCCGAAAAATAAAGCATAAAAATAAAACTACTTCCATACAACTTGATATTATCGATTTCTACCCCTCAATCTCTAAAGAATTGTTAGAAAATAGCTTAAGTTTTGCCAAAATCCACACTGACATCACTGACGAAGAAATAAAAATCATAATGGACTCTAGACAGTCCATACTAAAACTTAACAACACTAATTGGATTAAAAAAGACAGAGACAACTTCGATGTACCAATGGGATCATTTGATTCAGCTCAATAGCTGACCTAATAGGCATATACATTTTAGATATCCTAAGTAGATGCATTGACCCTCAAAATATAGGACTATACAGAGATGACGGGTTAGTTGCTGTACCTGATACCAATGGTCCGTTAACATCTCAACTACAAAAGAAAAAAAAATAGGGCCTTCAAATTTCTAGGTTTTAAAATCGAGATTTCTTTCAACTTAAAAATAGTAAACTTCCTAGACGTTACATTTAATCTGAACAATAACACTTATAAACCCTTCCAAAAGGAAAACCAATCACCCATATATATAAGTATCCACTCCAATCACCCGAAATCAATAATTAAACAAATTTCAAATACAGTAAATGCAAGAATAAATAAACTCTCCTCCAGTAAAACCATTTTTAACCAGAATAAATCGGAATACAATAAAGCCCTATTAAAAGGTAACTTTAAACAGACACTAAATTACATAGAAAAGTCAGTAAATAAAAAACCCACTAAACCCAAAAATAGGAAAAGGAAAATGATATGGTTCAACCCACCTTTTTGTAACCTCTCCAATATTAATATAGGTAAATACTCATAAAACTGATAGAAAAACTCTTTAGCAAAAATGCATCTCTAAAAAAGATATTCAGCAAGCTATTCTTGCATGGATAATATGGAAAGAATTATTAGCTCACACAATAGTAAAATCTTGAGAGACATTCATGATAATCTAAGACAAAATCAGGATACAACCCGAATGGAAAAATCAACATGCAACTTCAGGACAGGATCAGAGTGCCCAGTTGAAGGAATATGCATGGCAGAGAACACAATATATGAAGCAACAATTTTCTCCAAAGTAAAAGTTGAGAAGAAAAAGATATACTTAGGAATATCGGCAGGAAATTGGAAACACCGACTATACAACCACCGCCAGTCCATCAAAAATAAGTGTAAAAAGAACCAAACGGCACTATCAAAACATTATTGGGATTTGTTGGAGAGTGGCCTAACCCAACAAATAAAGTGGAAAATAATATCAAGAGCCAGAACTCCAAAAAACACAGATGCAACTTACGCATAAAGGAGAAAATCTTCATAATCAAACATAATGATCCAGACATATTACTAAATAGACACAATGAACTAGTTTTTAAATGCCGGCACAAAAACAACCTAAACCTAAGCAAATACATTGAGAAATAATTATATAGGAAGAACAATATTGAATGATTTTTGTTCCCTTTGTTTTTAGAAATATTACTATGCACGCATGAGCGCCAACACATGACTATATGTATACAACTATGGTAATGTATTTGAACATTGATGCACCTGTTGATATGTACATGTATATGTTTTTATATGGAAAAAGAGGCATACCGAGGTTTTTTTTATGTGAGTGTGGAGGTGTACAATTAGATGGGTACCTATATGTTTTGCCATAGATATGAGAGAGAGGGTAATATATGTGTAAAGATATGGATAGTTATACGATTTGGGTATCCATAATGTAATTAAATACTGATATAGTCTTCGAATGCAGGCATAAGTGGGTGTATGGGTGGACATGAAGATAGAGACATGTACGTGTGTATATATGTGTACGTGCAGATTAACGCATATGTGTATGTAGATATGCTGCATATTATGTATGTATATGCATGTATGTGTGTGTATGTATATGTATGTGTGTATGTATGTATGCATAGATAGCTGTGTGTATGTGTATATGTGTATACATATATGTGTGTAAATGTATATGTGCGTATGTACATGGATGCATATGAATAAGCAGGTGATTTTATGTGTATATATGTATATACGTAAGTATACGTGCATGTGGAGATATGTATGTAGATATGTGGGTATGTGTTTCTCTGCAGGTGTATATGTGTAAATATGGGAAAATACATATAGTTTTTGGTGTGGATGTGTGTGCAGGTGTATATAAGAACTCATAGGTATATAGTGAGATATAGGTATGTGGATATAGATAGGGGTTTAGGACATGTGTAGAAGTGTATATGAGTATGGATCTATAAAAGATTGTAAAAGAAGGACCTAATTTTCTCCTAGTGACATTTTATCCAAATCTCTCCTAATATTCTCCAATTGGAAGTGCGTTTTCGATTGCACCGAGGTAAAGTTTAAATTGGTAATTTAATTCAAATTGAAATATACTACCCCATTATTGATGGTAAAATTATTTAAATTGGAATAACCGTTGATAATTGGGTACCTAAAAACAACCACGAGTTTATTTAATTAACAAAAATCAAACGAATAGATGTTAACAATCAATAAGACAAAAGTTTAGGGAAATAAAAAAAGAAAAGAAAAAAAAGATTACTAAATATAAAATAGATTACTCTTCCAATGTACTGTCTATGAGTTTCTCTAATCGACTGTTTCATAGAAAATACACAAAACTCCAACGAACTTCAAATTAAATTCTTCGTAGATTGTTTAGGCATTTAGTTTTACATCAAACCTTAACCTCCCAAATATGCCCTTTAAAGTAACGCGAATTAACAGCGTCTAAGAATTTGAATGAAACCTGTTCTCGTGGAATGTAATTTATTAGGGTTGCTGTAGCTTCTTCCTTTAATGTCGGCCTCACCCCTTACCCATCGATATCTAGAGACAAGACGCGTTGGCTTTAAACAACGTCTAGCCGACAGACAGGGGGTTAAGAATAAGGAATTGAAATGGTACAACTAACCCACTCATATCTTATCTTCTCTCCCACCTTACTTCCTCACTTCGTTACCTTTACATATGCTTGATTAAGTCCATCAAAAACGTGTGAATTTCTTTTCATTTCAACCTTTGGAAGTAAAGTTTTATGATCCAGAGCCCTGTTAAAGGGGTTGTGGTGAAATAACTTATTACATGGAACCTTAAAGTGGTCTGTTTTTATTCAAATATATCTATATATATATATATATATATATATATATATATAAAGAAATATAGTCTGAAGGTGTGCTATATTTATGGAATAAAGTGCTCAATATCAGAGATAGAGCGTGTGTAAATATAAAAGTGAACATAGAAGTCAACACTTAGAGGCGACAGTCTGTTTCATGCTATATGCAATCGTCAGGTGGCCTGACGATTGCATATAGCATGAAACAGACTGTCGCCTCTAAGTGTTGACTTCTATGTTCACTTTTATATATATATATATATATATATATATATATATATATATATATATATTAAATTGTGCAGTATATATATATATATATATATTAAATTGTGAAGTGCATATATATATATATATATATATATATATATATATATATTAACTACATACATGTTTTAATTACATATATAGATGTATTACTTTAACATTGCTAATTAATTCTTTGTATGATTACCACGTTATCAGATAATATATACTACAGGATATCTATGTATATATATATATATATATATATATATATATATATATATATATATATACTAGATCTTTCCTACAGTAATTAACATCTTTGATAATGCTTTATGTAATCCGAAAGCTTAGATTGAATTAAAAATTATGGATCAATATTGTGATTTTCATTCTTCGTTTAATGATAATGTTGTTAAGCTTATTAGACTTTATGAAAAGAATTTACATAAAATAAATAGACAACACTTGTCTATATTATTTAATGAAACATGTATGAATATATATATATATATATATATATATATATATATATATATATATATATATATATATATATTACAATGGAGCACTGCAATCATATTTGGCAAAAAGCTGCCCAGTCCTCAATTTCTAGTTTCGATAGAGCCCAAAAGCGTCTCCGCGTCCTTGTGGGTGATACATTATTTTCCACCCCTCTCTCATAGACAGGATGTGGCAAGACTCCCACTGCTCTATCGCTACTTCCATGGAAAATATTCGAACGAACTGCATTCCTTGCTTCCGCAAGTTCAAACCTTCAAGGCTATGACCCGCCATGTCACTCATATTATTGCAAAACACCGTCATTTTCTCCGTATTCGTTTCATGAGAAGTAAGTTTCACTTAAACAGCCATGAACAACTGCTCTGTGAAACCGACTGCAAATAAGATGTTTTTCTTTAACACTGCAATCTTAACTTGTTCAAGTCTTGAGTTAACCGTTATCTTCCCCATCTATTCTTATTCTGTAACCCTCTACCTCGAGCGGCCCTCGAACCTTATGCAGAGTGAATCTCACTGTAAAACAATAATACCTTTACATATGTCCTTCATTTCCCATTTTGTTGTTGAAATCGGCTTATACACTATTTATATTCATCGGACTGATGTTCGTTGCTATAATTATCATAACGTTTCGGTCGTTGTACACTCCGGCCTTCTTCAGGTGGTTGGAATGTCGAACTGAACCCTTTATTTCGCTTGCTGGGGTAGACTGTTCTAGTTCCACGTGCCATGTCTAATGTATGTCAGTTATCTCCTGTTAATTCACCTCTGAAAGTTCTCCACTGCCTTAACCGGGTATTGAACTCACACTCTTTCGGTCCTGTCACTGGATCTAACTAACGGCTTTATCCACTGTGACACATGGCACGGTGGATAAAGGCGTTAGTTACCCCAGTGAGCGAAATAAAGGCTTTAGTTCGACATTCCAACCAACTGAAGAAGGCCTGGGCGTACAACGGCCGAAACGTTGTAATAAATATGGCGACAAAGGTGAAGACTGGCTCTAACTAACCTCCTTATCTAACCCATGTGCCATGTATCCTGAAGATAAACAGTGGTACAACGGTCGAAACGTTGTAATAAATATGTCAACAATGATTAGGACAATAGTCTGAATAATGTAAATAATGTCCATAATACTTCATCTCAGAAATATAGGCAGATACTGAAGTCGACTTATACACGAGTGATAGCAATTAATAGTTCCTTCCTGTTGTTTATTTCCGTATAACATAACCCTAAGGACAATTAATCAGGCAAATACAATTAATGTAATAACTACGAAACCAAATAAATAAATAAAAACCGACTTTCTGCGCCACTGAATACTTGCCTGTATTTCTGTGTAAATTTAGATCCTGACTCTCATTTCATAAATCACGAACGCCCTCACATTGCGCCGTAGTCGAACAATGACAAACATTATATTCTCATTCCAGACACCTCCGAATTTATCCATCGAATTTGCCATTCACTAATTAATGCGCCGCTCTGAGGAGATGAAAGACAAGGGATGATTTATAAAGATAGAAAATGTCTAAAAACATCCATTACTTCTGGATTATAGGCGTCTGGTCAGGCCCCAATGGAGTCATGATTAGACGTTTTTGTTCAATATACATTACGACGCCGGGGAATGACCAAAGGTTAATCTCGGACGCGGTATTTGTCATGTTAGGCATTATCGTGTTTTTACGTTGTTTTCTTTCCTTGGCTCCCTTTCTTTCTATATCTCTCCCCTTTATATATATATATATATATATATATATATATATATATATATATATATATATACACAGGTAAAATGGAGTATAATTCCAATGTACATAACATTTAATTCAAAAGAGGGCTCAGTACAGAGTAGAGCTAAATATTATTTATTTTAGGATATTAAAAGAAGTGTTAAAAAATTATTGTAAATATGTAACGATTTTTAACAAGTTTTTGTTTTAACATCCTAAAATAAAATTATATATATATATATATATATATATATATATATATATATATATATATATATATATATATATTATAGATTGATTGTTTACTCGTATCGGGATTTTTTCTTTGGGCTTCAAACTTGCATCTGTGCGATTTTTTTCGGCAGTAGTTCATGTTTGTAGCTCTTTCTTTTTTTAAAACCTTTTTTTCCCCCGAGATTGATTTGATTATTGGCAAATCAAAAATTCGAGGGTTTTTCGAAACGAGTGTAGTTATCTATCTATATATATATATATTTGAAGAGTGCTTCATTAGTTTCATTAAGACGGATTATATATAAGAGTGTTTCATTAAGACGGATCATGTCAATCAGTGTTACTGGTGAAGTTTTATTTATTTCTCTATTAGATCATGTCATTTAAGTCATGGTAATTGGATGTAAAAAAATAATATCGCCCAAATGTTCACTAAATCTGAAATAAAAAGAAAAAAATCATTAGATGATTAAAATTGATTTACATTTAAAATCGGTCCAAGTTATTCGAATACTCTTTATATATATATATATATATATATATATACTTATTTATTTAAAAATTATAATATATGTTATAAAATCACTACAAAAATAGTCATTTTGTTTCAACACCTCTGGCGTCTTATGAAGTGATGATGTTGAATGTAAAACATATACATGTGCAGATATGTAGAAAAATATGAAAGAACAAGTTAGGTAAATAATCCGAAGTGCTCCATGCAGAAGTAGAGCTTAAATTATAATTATTTTTAAAAAAAAATATTATTCCTTCGCTACATAAGAGTTCTCATGTTTCAAAAACGAGAGCCGAAAAGCTCAATATAATTATTAAAATTAAATTGAGTTGAAGTATCAAGCCCTGAATTTAATTTTAATTAATTTTTTAAGCAAGAACTCTTATTTAGCGAAATAATAATATTTAAAAAAATAATGATTATATATATATATATATATGTGTGTGTGTGTGTGTGTGTGTGTGTTTGATTGATTAGTGTAGACATATTGTCTACTTATTGTGCGAATGCGGTCTATCATAGTTATTTTAAAATTTTAAATACCTATTGTTATGTGGTCCTCCCCTTTTTCATATAAGTGGACTCGACGAGAGTGTTACTTGGACTGCTGCCATTAAATACCCAGAGTCAGTCAGAATATGGAGAGAGAGAGAGAGCGAGAGTACAGAGATTGTGACTGAGTTGGAGGTAGAGTAATAGTGTGAGGTAACTGCTTGTAGAAGTCACAGTTACAAGCACGTAGACTCTAAGGAAGTCCTACTTCAACACTGTATATATATATATATATATATATATATATTGCTACTAACCGCGTTCCTGGATTTACTAACAGAATTACCCATTGTATTATTGTGTAAATACATTTAATTTCTTATATTTATTTCTTGCGTTTGTCATACATTGGAGACCGAATTTCATCTCGGAATCCACAACATCTATAAAAGAGCGTGTTTGCGCGTGTTCTTTTTAAAAAATAAAAATTTCAACGGAATGCAGTTACAATCAGTTTGTCTTTGTTATTTACCCTTGGAGATTATCTTAGAAAAGATCGAAAGTACTTCGGTTAGAAAATTCCGCGGCGCCTTCCTGGGTGAATTTAATCTTAACTTCAAGAAACTGATTGCGCAACTGAAAAGTATCAGTATAAAAATATATAAACGCAATATGTCTCTATTATTTAGTAAAACATATTTGAATGAAGATATGCCGCCTATATACAGGGTACAATGGGTAAATTGTAGCTGTATAATATATATTTTTTATTGTTTAAGGATCTTGTCCACTGCAGTTTTGTAGGGTTATTTGAGCAATGTCTATTAGAAAAAGGCTACAATGACGCAATTCACCACGCCAGAAATGTGAAAAGGGCATGCTTTACTGCTTGACATATCCGCTGGATGGTCCAATACGAAAATTTCAAAGTGTCAATCTGAGGACAGTGCAAAGAATTCGGAAAGAATTGCTTGACTCTATGGTGATTATAAAGATATAGCAGCTTGGAGAACTCACTCTGATCGTTCTGATCGGAAAAGAACTCCCAAATTTGTTTCTAAGGGCCTCAGACTCAACTTGGAGACATACATCAATATCCTGAGGAGATAGTCCTACTCTGGGTGAAGTCGGTGGTTGATGGAAGACACTATATCTAGAAACAAAACTCTGCATCATACCACACAATCAGGAGAACCCATTCACGACTGTCAGACAATTTTTTTCGACCACGTCACCCGTTACATCTGGCCGACCTAAATCCTCGGATTGCAACTACCTTGATTATTATGTGCAGGCCTCAGCTGAGTGAGAGACCAACAAAATTTCTTGTAAAACCAAAGATAAACTGAAAGCAAGAATTACTCCTGCATTCACCATTCAAAAAATCTGTCCAGAATAGTTGCAGGTGATTACGAAGTCGTCTGGGGGTCGTGGTGTAAGCCAATGGCGTTTTTATTGAATAAATGTACTCTTTAGTATTTCAAGATATAATATAATGTAATTCTTGTAAACATAACTGTTAAAATTAGAGATCAGTGTTATTATCATTTATTGCATAATTTAAAGGCTCATTTTTCCATCGCACTCTGTATGTATGTGTGAGTGTGTGTGTTGAGCACTTCGGCACCCGGTAATGCTTATCTCATATATAATGCGTTAAAAACATTCCCTTTCTCCGCTGCGAGAACTGATGGCCTGAGCGGGAATCTCCGACTGATGTCAAATCGGTCCGTTTTCGATCCCGGCTTGAAGCAATCGCATGTATAGTCACACCGATGAGCTGTGATACAGCGAAACAATCTGTTTGTGGATGACTATATATATATATATATATATAGCAATTATACAATATCGTAATCCGGATTGAATTTCCATGAGAATATATCAGGTTGGTGCAAAAATAATGACGTAATAATGTCGTTTTTTGACGTATTTTTTAACGTCAAAAAAACGACATTATTACGTCATTATTTTTGCACCAACCTAATAGTTCCAGGTAGAATGTCAAAATACAGAGCAAAATTATTATTAATTAAGAATATAAAACACATTACCCATAGGTAATAATTTCTATTTCATGAGAGCTCTATAAAAGCAGCTCTCAATCGTCAAGACCTACAAACAAATCAAAGGTGATACATTTGTAGGTCTTGAAGATTGAGGGCTGCCTACTTTAGAGCTCTCATGAAATAAAAATGATTACCTATGGTTTGATATTCTTTAATCAATAAAATTAATAATAATAATAATAATATATATATATATATATATATATATATATATATATATATATATATATATATATATAAGGTTGTTGCAAAAATAATGACGTTTTTTGACGTATTTTTTAACGTCAAAAAATGTCATTATTTTTGCACCAAACAATATATATATATGAAATGATAATTTTCAACTGCAGAGCTAATCTGCTTGGCAAATTTTCCACTTACTGTATCTAACCAAGGCAAACGCAAATAAATAGGGCACTTAGGAGCCGTATTCGGTTTGAGTTTTAGAACATATATATATATATATATATATATATATATATATATATAGATAGATATATATTCGGTTGTAAATACGCCAGTGCTCACGACCATTTGCAGGCACGAAAGCAGTAATGAGTAGAATTTGTCTGGTATGTCGCTCGACACCCGCAGTAATCACTTTCCATGCCTTCTACGGATAACCAATTATTCCGAACTCTACGTAATTCTCTTAATGGAAAGAATTTAAAAATTACTTATACCAGTTCATATCCCAGAAGGTTCTTGTAAGATGGAATAATAAGGCTGCTTCAAAGATTTCGAAAATTAGTGTCAGTTTGAATAAATCTATATGGCCTTATCTAAATGTTGTCCTTAAATTCCATTTCGAAAAGGCTATGAACTTTCTTTCAACTCAGTATACGTTTACATATATAAACATAAGATATATATATATATATATATATATATATATATATATATATATATATATATATATATATACACTAATTCCTTTATTCAAACTGGTTGGATTTTTAAAAAAACCGACAGGATTTGTTTTCCGAATAATGCATCGAATTAGAATTGTTGATAAAGTGTCTGAAGATCGACTGGCTCAGTTATTTTCATGAGCAATATTGCGTATCTCTAGTAGGAAGAATTCCTCTCAACGGACTAATAAAGGGACGGGTAGTCATTAAAGAAGATTGTACGTAGATGGGGAAGGGATTAGTTTTGAGTTATAAAAGCACTATAGTAGTTAGGATCATAATGTAAATACTAAAAACATATATATACATATATATATATATATATATATATATATGGCATAAATAAATATATACTTAATGTAGGTATATTAATCAAAATAATGAATTTCTCACAGCTGCTTTCTCACGCACGTGCTAATGTATCGTACTTTCCGTCTTTGTTTACTAATGAAAGGCCCGCCACTGCCGCTAAACGGGCACTGGGAGAACTAATACAACTCGTTCCAGTAAGCTGGCAGATTTTGAAGTACATCGCTCAGGATTTGGAAGTTTTTTTGTTTCCTGCAGAATTTTCAAAAAATTGGACTGCAGCTATTGTCCGTTGCATCCGAAGCCCGGTGATGGAGGGGTCCGTAGATTAGAGATTTGTCTGTATTTGGAAAGGTGAAAGTGTCATCATGCTTAACGGTTATTTTAAGCAGGCCGCATCAAAATGATGCGTTTTATCCAGTCCGCCTGAATTTATTATGTAAACCCCATAAATCTTGAATTTGGTCTGAAAAAAAAAAAAAAAAAAAAAATTTAGACGTCAAAACAAACGTTAAGTTAAAACTTACGCTAATGTGAACATGTTTTATTTAATTTTTTGATTTATTATAGCAACTACAGTTTGAGGTCATTATGCAGATTAAATTAATATTGACTTTGGACATCTGAAATCTAATTAAAACTATTTTTTTTTTCTTTTTTTCCCATAAAAATGTTGAAACGTGTGTAATAGAAAGGATTTAACAAATGCTGAAAACAAAGTAACAATGTTATTGAATGAAGAAATGTCGACATTGGATATATCAAAGGAACTTTACAGAGATTATTGAACTATATCGAGCACTGTTGAAAATATTGCTAAGTTGAGAACGAGAAACAAAGGGAAAGGCTTTAAGAACTTGTATCCCCATGGGGGAATGTAAACGAAAGCGGGCTATAGCGAAACCAACCGATTTTTACCAGTGCTCAAATCTTTGAACAGGTTGGAATTAAGGGAGTGAAGTCGGACAAAAAATATAGAATACCTCGCTTATTTAGATCTACCATGAAACCTCCTAAGTAAAGCAAAGAGTTTAAAGTGTCAATAAAGCAAATGTTTTAAAGCGTCAAAAAAGCAAATGTTTTAAAATGTTAAAAAAGCAAATGTTTTAAAGCGTCAAAATTGGGCCGAGAATGTCCACGGAAGAATGTTAGGTGACCTTGCCCAAAGTATGGATTTTATCCGATGCAGTTGTGCCTGCAGCTAAAAGAATTCATTAAGAAGGTAGCTATCTTCTGATATGGGTTGGAATTGTCGACGAGACCATTATCGAACTATTCATATTGACGAAGGAGTTAAAAAGAACAGTACTAACGATTGTGATTTCATAGACACGACTTTCTTTGAACGATACAAGTTCCAGCCTCGCAGTTTCAAAGTGAAATGTGTATTTATGCATGGCAATGCTCCTTCTCTTGTACATAAGTTTACCCATAATTCTTTTAGCGCAAGAAGATTACAGAAGAAAAGATAAGACAATGGCGTCTATCAAATCTCGATTTGAATCTGATTAGAAATCTATGATCAATTGTGATTATTTTCTAAGCGTAGTTTAGATTTGGGACAAGGCCGAAAGTATAGGGTACCTAGTGAGGATTGAACTCACTTTTCAGTCGTAAATGATCTAGCCAGCAAGATTTTTAACCATTACACCAGGACGAGGAACCCATTTTATGATCACATTTGAAGGAAAAATTATATGAACCTAACAAAACAATTTAACTGCAAAGCAGGCCTATGGGAAGCATTTTAAACCATCATGTCGGAAAACGAACCAACCTAGGTAAACAAATTAACAAATTCAATTGATAATTGATTGCTGGTTGTTAAGAAGAAGGGTCATTATATTAAAATGTAAATGCTTCAAAGTCTTTACATTATTGTTTTTTCTTCGTTCTGTTATATTTGCTGGTCAATTGTTGATGATTTTATTAGATTGTTATTGAAATAAAATGTGATTTGCTGGTTTTGCATAAGAACTTTAGACTACATTTTTTATAATGTAGTAAAAAGTTTGCAGAACTGTAGTTTCTTCTGGCTTATAATCAATACCTGTTATATATACCGTACCTACGAACACTACCGGGTATGTCCAAATCATCATTAATACGTAGGACACTATTGTAAGTGGAGTTCATATGCTGTGTAAGTAGTCTATCACGAGTAGCGGGTTACCTACTTTACGCCGCTGGCGTGTATTGTATTTTCTTGATGTTATAAAGATTAGTATTTCATTTCTAAACTCAATTTTGGTTATTCCTCATTCAGTAACCCTTTCTAGGTTACAACGACCTGCAACGCGTCTTCTCAAATCAAACACTTCACTAACCGCGCAACCCATGTCTCCTGCTCGACACGGCAACCACAGTTCTCCCTGTCACGTTTTACATCGTCATTGACAGCCAAAATTTACTCATGTGAAAATAAATTCTCGTAAGAGTGTATCCGACACCTGGATCTATATGTTTTAAATGTATGACAGGCGTAGCCGCCATTTTTCTTTTAGGACACTTTACCTGCTAGACCTGTCCTCAGGGCAAGCTATTTTCTGTAATGTTACAGGGACCGTAGCAAAAAATTCATGCATCCCTGGATCTCTGTGCCCTCTGCGGTAGTACACTAAATATAATAAATACAATAACTTTAAGGAAACTACCGAAAAAATAACTCAAGAATCGTTTAAAATTTAACAAAATATTTTCAAAGCATTCATTGAGATGTGCATAATAACTACAGTGTGACTGAATATATATATATATATATATATATATATATATATATATATATATATATTCAAAGCAAAATCATTGAGATTTGCATAATAATTTCAGACAGACTGAATATATATATATATATATATATGAAATGCATCACAAAAACATATATATATATATATATATATATATATATATATATATATATATTCAGTCTTTCTGAAGTTATTATGCAAATCTCAATGATGTTGTTTTGAATATATATATATATATATATATATATATATATTCAGTCTGTCTAAAGTTATTATGCAAATCTCAATGATGTTGTTTTGAATATATATATATATATATATATATATATTCAGTCTGTCTGAAGTTATTATGCAAATCTCAATGATGTTGTTTTGAATATATATATATATATATATATATATATATATATATATTCTAATTTCTAATTTCTAGTTTCATTTTTTAATCGTTACTGTGGATGGATACTCATATTCGAGTAGAAGCTCCGTTTTTTAACTATACCGTATTTTCTTTTTATAAAACTGCATCTACCGGTCTGAAAATTCAAGAAATCTTCCATCCAATATGAAAAATTGTCATTGGATCTGACGTGGTTAACAGCTCGGACACGTAGAACTCATGTTCAAACAACAGAATCGAATGCTCATTCCGGAATTGATTTGATTTTGTTGAATGCGGAATGATCATTGGATTCTACTTAAGAGCACTCAGAATTTGCAGCCCTTAATATTTACCTGAAGAGGAGAAATATAAGAGATATTTAAAAAAAAAACACACACACACACACACACAAACGTCTGATAGTCAACTTCTTGAGAGCAACTCCCTGCGTCTGCTCCGTCTCACGTTGACTGATGACCTGAGATAGAACAAATACATTGAGTCAATTGCATCGTCCACCGCGAGAAAAGTTGGCTCTCTGTGCCGCGCCAGGAAATTTTTCTCGCCTGAATCGATACTTCAAATATACAAAACGACCATTCGCCCTTGCATGGAGCATTGCTGCCATATATGGTCTGGGGCACCTTCTGTTTGCCTCGGAGTTCTTGACAAGATCCAGAGACGGATATGTAATGTGATTGGCCCTGATGTGGTGTCTCGTCTGCAGTCACTATCTCACAGATGCGCCGTCGCCTCTCTCTGTCTCTTCTACAAATACTTTCATGGTAATTGCTTCGATGGGCTGCTTTCACTGGTTCCCAGTCCCCATGAATTCAAGCGCCCTACAAGGCTGGCATCCCGCTCTTACCCTTACACTGTAGAAACTTTTAAATGTAGCCGTCTCTTCTACTCCAATAGCTTCATACCTCGCACCTCTCGCCTGTGGAACACTCTTCCCAATTACTGTTTCCCTGATAGCTATGATCTTCAACTATTCAAATCTAATGTCAATCGACATCTCCAGTTACCTTCATCTACCCACTATCCTTCCCTTCATCCTTTCTTCTATCACTCGTATCTGCTCTCGCTCCAAATCTTCTGCAACCCCCCTGCATCCTAGTGGCTTCATGCCTTGCTCGGGGCGCAATGCTTAAATATATATATATATATATATATATATATATATATATATATATATAGATAGATAGATAGATAGATAGATGAGAGTTTACACATGTCTGAACGGTTTGAAATCCATCTATGACATCCATATGTGGTTTAAGAAAGTGAATCCTGCTTTCAGGTTAACCATTTGGGGTGTGTTGAATAAAATATAATAAGATTTATAAGTATTGGATATTTTAAAAATTAATGATTTTCATTCTCGTAAAAATGGTAATGTTGCTTTCCAAAACCAAAATATAGCTTGTGGTCCATCCTTGAGTATAAGTATAAATGAGAATTATTGATCCATAACAATGAATCAGTTTGGTCACAAACTCAAGTGGATATCTAGGACGAAGTTCTCACCCATTTATGGCAGATAAAAATAATGTGTCTATGAAAATTAACTTAGCCTAGTTTCCACCGTTACCTACTATCTAGATTTTTCTCGACTCCTTCCCGTTTGAACAAGCACATTAATATAACTGCTCACAAAATGTAGTGGAAAATGGTTGTTCTACATTCGGTTTTCTGTATATATCAATTTCAGCTTTCATTTTTTCTTTCCCACTCATAAATTTTATTTTAGTAATCGGGATGTTTAAATTGTTGTACTTGTTTGATTTTGGGAAAACAGAAGATGTCTATCAAAACTAAGTTAGATAGTTAGAAACAGAAAAATGGGTTAGAAACAAACAATATAATAATAAAATTTTACTTAATATTAGTCCTCCACTATAGTAATGAATGCTGACTTAAAGCAACAGAAATAAGGTTCTACAGAAGGATGTTGTGAATAAGATGAGCCAAACATGTAAGCAACGACGAAGAGTTAGGGGAAAAGGAAATGAAAAGGACATTTATAATTACGATGAGGAAGATAAAATTTAAATTTCTACAGCACATAATGAGGAAAGAGGTATGGAAAATTTGATACTTACAGGACAGATTAAAGGCAAGTGGGAGAGAGGTAAACAAAGCCTGACCTACCTAGCGAGCGTGATCATTTTTTTTTCTGTGAGAGTTACCCTTTACAAGGATCGGTGGCCATTCGAGTTTAGGGAGTCATTTGTGTATATAGATGAGGGAGATAACGATTAACCCTAGCCTTGAATATGTTAAGATTGTAGTGAAACATCTTGTCGGGAGTCGATTCTTCAGGGTAGTGGTTCGCGCGACGAAGCTGCTCCATTGGAACTTACTATAGAATAAGGAGGAAATGTAGGTTGTTTATTAGGTTGGTGCAAAAATAATGACGTAATAATGTCGTTTTTTGAAGTTAAAAAATACGTCAAAAACGACATTATTACGTCATTATTTTTGCACCAACCTAATAGTAATATGTAAGTTGCATGGCGTGTACTTGCCGTGAAGGTTTGCCTTTGAGGGACCAGATAACGTAGTTCGTCCGAGCACTTTCCATGGAAGTAGCGGTAGAGCAGCGAGAGGCTTGACACATTCCGCCTGTAGGACGGAGTTTGAAGGGTGGAGAATAATTCGTCACCCACAAAAACTCAGGGGATGCATTTGAAGTCTATCAAGGCTGGAGAGTGGGGTCTTGGCAGCTCAAGCACAGATATGAAAAGCAAGGGTTAGGAGAGATAACAAAATGTCAAAATGTATTAAAAACTACAAAAGAAAAGAAAATGTGTACAGCCATCATCATCAACGTCGTCAAGGGACACGAGGCATAGAAGAATCAGGATATCCGGTTACTATTTGGAATGAATAACGTTTGGGAGCATTTGTTACAAGACATGTTTATATTATTCAACTAATACCTACGGATCCGTCCACTATCTCACCTCTTCAAGAGAGGAAATCTATCTATCAGGTTGGTGCAAAAACAATGACGTAATAATGTCGTTTTTTGACGTTAAAAATACGTCAAAAAACGACATTATTACGTCATTATTTTTGCACCAATCCTAATATCTATCTATCTACACACAGACATATATATATATATATATATATATATATATATATATATATATATATATATATATATATATATAATTATCAAAATGTGTGTGTTTGTGACTTTAAACTTAAACTGATCCAACTGAACAGCAAACATTCCCAGTAATGAAAGACCCGGTCGAAGGCGGGTTATACTGCTAGTTGCTAAAGTATATGAAGCAATTACGCTGTCCTTATCCACAGATCGATAATTAAACACACTTTCAACTAATGATGGTATATCATATTACGACTGATGTCAAGATGAATTTCTTGTACGCAAGGTCTACGGTCTTGCTTTAATGTTTCAGAATTGGCAATATTCCGTTGGAGTCCAGTTATTAGATATCAGCTAAAATATGTGTTTTGTTTTGTTTTTGTTGTCTATAGATTTGTTTTCTCTTTTTTTCTTTTTTTAGCAATCTTCCAACCATATCAAAGGTTATTCCTAAGTTGGTAAATGTCATGCTAAAAATTTCGCGGTTCTTATCGTCATGAACAACATTCTTCGCTATAATCGATATTTGATCGATAAACGAAGAATAAGCCAATTTTATTAATACTTCATCATTTCTACAAAACCGAGCTACTTCAGAAGATAACGCTGGGCTAGCTTGTTTCAAAGGCCGTTGCGAATATACTGGTTTCGATCCTGCTGGCTTGCCTTTGGAAGATTAAACTAAAATTATAAAGTAGGTCTACAAAAAAGAAATCCCTGCTGTATAACCGCGTGAACTGGTAAGACTAATTAGTGAAGCTCATCTGGACATTTGCCATGGAAATAGCGACTAAGCAAGCACTGTTAGGTTGATGTCGAGGAATTGAAAAAAATATAAAAGTATTTTCTTTTATTCATCATGTTTATCCTGAGGAAGCCAAGATCGAATGATCGCAGGTATCTTCGTTTCGGGCTGGTCTAAGCAGAGCGAAGACGCAAAGGAAAAAAAATAACACACTTATAAATTGAACAAAAAGTAAATACTGTTTTTAGATCAGTCCTTCGTACAAAGATTGGTCATATCAGAGTTCGCATGCATTTAATTATCAGCCCAACCAGCGTCTATCTTTGATGACTTGGTAAAGCTTGGGTTGCTGTTTTGGTGAAGTCGGCACAAAGCTGAAGTCCGGGGGTTCTCATCGGCAGGCAATGACGTGGGGTGTATCAAGAACCGGTGGCTGGGACAAACTCTCTATCGTCTCTCTCCTGTCTATGGTCTCCGACTCCGTCTCTGGTCTGACGAATTCTCTTCGCGCATTCATATTTATTGACATTTGTTCAAATTGGCGCGAGGCACTGCGCATAGGGGGATTTCGGTAAATTACTTTTTCGTTATCAACTTACTTCATAATTCTTGGAAATTTCCTTCTTCCACTCTCTCATATTATTGCCACTCACTAAATCCCCTCAGTGAACGTGCGTGGCATATCTACCCGCTCCTGGTATTTCAACTAAACTTTTGACCAGGAGATATCAACTCCAGATTCGTTGTTTACGAAAATGAAGTTTTCGCTTTACAGCTTGCATTTTCATCTGCGTAGAACACATGTCAGTCATCATTTCCCTCTAATTCTGGGTCATTTTCCACTGTTCAAACCCTGGACACATCAAATCCAGGTATCGTCTATATGTAAATTAAATCGTCAATCTTTCCCACGGATTTTAGGTATCGACCCTTCTTGCTGCAAAATCTTTCAGTATATCTCTACTTCTATCCATAAGCAAACTTTCCTGTGTTTTACCGCGATAACAACAAATTGCGAGGCGATACAATTACCAGGACGTAGGGTGTTCTGGGAGTGAAAGGTATAGAGAAGAATTTACCAGGTGAAAGAGGACAAGAAAAGAAAAAAATTCAGGAAGACCGGAGATGACAATTGACGCTATTTGGTACCAAAGTTCATTTCAAAGGATCGCAATTTCTGATAACTTTTTAAATTCTTGGAGAAACTCGTTCTTTTCTTTTATTTTATTTTATTTCGCCGTTCAGAAAAACGAAGAGAAAGAAAATCACATAAAAAAAAAAAAAAAACGTTTACTGAAATTGTTTTCCTATGAATTTTTATAATCTATTTCAACTGATCATCGCGATTATCCAGGTGTTTATGATAATCACGGTAATGGATAATGAATTACATATTATATGAGATAAATGAGACAAAAATAAGAATAACCTTTATTTTTTTAAATCATTTCAACCCATGCAAAGTAGTAAAGCCACTAAGACAGAAGGGGTTATTAATGTGAAAAAATAAGAAAAAAGGAAACATTATTAAGGCAAGAGAATAATAGACGCGTAATCCCCACCCCCACTGCTATGGGAGAATATTTGTAGCAGCCCAAAGGAATATAACCTAAATGCAGAATCGTTCCAACTTTAAGAAGAACGAACTTTTTCTTACTATTAGGTTGGTGCAAAAATAATGTCGTTTTCTCACATATGTTACTATGTGAGAAAACGACATTATTTTTGCACCAACCCAATACATCAATTACAACTGAGTAGTGAGTTCAAATCTGTTACATTCAATTACGTGCTAATACGCTTGGGAAAGGTATGTATCCGATATTTCTCAACCCTCCGCCCCCCCGCCCACACCAGCTATGAGTAAATAGCAGGACAAACCGAGTTCTATAACCTTGGATGGCAACTGTTCTACCGTAGAAAGAAATGGCAACCTACTGCAGGAAAAAAATCTGTCTCGGCAGTCAAGTATCAAAAGATACATGCTCGCCTAAGCGTGTATCACGCATGGCGCATAACTGCCTGACTGACTGTATCAGGAAGACAAAAGATAACTTTAGAAATTGCATTCAAAGTTTTGAAGATCAAAGTTGCCTGGAAAGCAAGGAGCAGGAAGAGAGCTACACAAGCGAGGAAATAAACTGATGCCATAGAACTTATGGTTACATCCAGCCAATGTAATTGCGAATTGAGGAGACCCTGTTGCCAATCAAGTACTGTGATTAAATTCATAAAGGTACTATTGCGAAGTGCGATATTTATTCCGCTTATGCACAGAAATGGAGCACAAGGCCCAAATCGATATTAGGTGATGGAGAAAACGAATAGTCTTCTTCTGTCTTAAGATTAAACTTAACTAGTCACGATCAGTGACCCAAACATACCACAATATCCCTTACAACAAAACAACGCATTCTTACAACAACCACCATAATGCCTCATTGTCTCTAAAGCAAGTTCAACCGAATAATTACCATGAAATATTTATATTAGGTTGGTGCAAAAATAATGACGTAATAATGTCGTTTCTTGACGTTAAAAATACGTCAAAAACCGACATTATTACGTCATTATTTTTGCACCAACCTAATAGAATAAAAAACATAGGGAAGCTACATTACGGCCGTCGTACAGTGACTGAAGGCGAAAGGAAAAGTCAGGAACCTAGTTAAGAATTTTATCTGAAGGGGTAGCAGAACAGGAACACAGAGGGGTGCTAAAGAGTCAAAGGTTACTTAAGGTAACAAAAGACAGGAGAACCTTGATCTGACAATACCCACGAGTCCCCCTCAACGATGAATATTTTGAAAGACTTTTGAATACATTTTTTTGAAACCGCTATTGTCTCGTTCGCTCGTTGGCAGTTCCTATTCTTAAAATTCCAAATTGATTAGATTTCTTCTCTTCATTAATTCTTTTTCCAAATGTCAGATTTACATTTCTCCCTGTCTCAGTCAGAGACTACAGCTATATCACATTGTAAGAACGGTTCCTGTACGATCACCGAAGTTAAGCAACGTCAAGCCAGCTCAACACCAAGATGGGTGACTGCTTGGGAATACTAGGTGATATTAGCTTGGACGTTCAGGTGGTGTAATAGATAATGTCTCGGTATTATGAATCGTAGAACCGAGTTCTAATACCTGCTGTTTTTGTTATATTCAATTACACGCAAATACCCTCGTGAGAAGTATGGATCCCATCTTCACTCTGTAGCTATGGGTTAATCTGTATAACATGTATTAATAAATCATTATTATCTCAAAAAAATTCTGACAATTTAAAACTATTTTCAGCCTTTAAATAACATGCAAAAGGTTGATAAGCCGTAAAAAACAAATCAATCAATAATAACCTATCAGCAAAACTTTTGCAAACCATTTGACACATTTCTTCATTAATCTCAGAGAAATGTTTTCAGAAATTGCTTGTTTTAATTTGCGAATCGTTGCGTAGATGGGTGACCTCCACGCAGGCATTTGTTCGCAGAAACAAATGGCAGCCTATTGCAGGAAAAAAATGCCTCGTCAGTCATGTATCAAAAGACATGATCTAAGCGTGTATCATGCATGACATACTACTGACTGTGATGGGTAACCGTTTGCGAATAACAGATGCTGCAAGTTTGGATGTGCGGATGATGTAAGAAAAAGGGCACGGAATTGTGAATCGGACACCCGGGTTCCAATTCCAGTTAGGTCTGCTAGATACACTTACGACCAAATACACTCTGGAAAGTTATGTATCCACCTCTCCCCCACCCCCGAGGCAGTTATAGGTTAATTAGTGAGGCTTGGATTACTGAAGGATTATTATCTAAAAGAAAAAAAAGTCTTCCAATATCAAAATATTTTATAGCTTTAAAATAACCTTTGAAGTGTTGATAAGCACTAGAAAATAAATTAATGTTTCAGCTAAGATGCATCCAATTTAAACTCATACCCATTTCGAGGTTGAAAAATGTTTATGGTATTTTGATAGAAACGTGTGTACAACAGTAGATAAGCCAAAGTGTCGGCAATTGATAATAACAAAGTAACTTTGTCTACGTGGGAAGCGTCGTCAGTAAAGATGGGAGGACAGATGAAGAGATCAAGTGCCGAATCAACAAAGCCTGACACGCTTTCAACAATTTGAGGCCACTTTACAACAAGATCCGGATCTTTAACACCAACTTCAAGTCAGTCCTACTATACGACTCAGAAACCTTGAGAGTAAACAAAACCACCAGCCACAAACTTCAGACATTTATCAACCTATGTCCCAGGAACATCCTTAGTATCAGAAGGCCGGAAATCGTCTCCAACGAACAATTGTGTTTCACGGCCAGACAAAACCCAATCAAGATGGACATCAAGAAACAGAAATGGGGATGCGTCGACAACATACTCTGAAAGCCTGCTTCTAGTGTCAACAGGCAGGCCCTTGACTGGAATCCATAAAGGAAGCGAAAAGTGGGTTGATTTAGCGCAGAAGTGTTGACAAGGCAGCCGGTACGACATGGGCCGAGCTGAAGAGGATTACCCGGGACCGCGTCCGTAAGAGAGATGATGTTGCGGCACTATGTTCCCCAAGAAATCAAGGGGGCATAATAGATAATATATATACAAATCTATCAACCTTGACGGCTGAAATGTTAGTTTCACCTACAAACGCAGACGCAGATTCGATTTCATGTTTATTGATAAGTTCCAAACAGCAATTTGTTTTTTATGGTTGTTGAAGGTAGACCAGCCAGTTTTTAAATAGGAGAGCAGACTATGCTCTTCGGATTTGGTTAGCAACTAATGTAGGAAAAGCAAAAACAGTAAGTAACGCTGTTAAACTTCATACTATATGTATCTACTGAAAGAATTTTATAGGTTACAATCACTATGAACCTGAAGCTATGTATGAGCGTCCATTTCTTCTTTCTTGGTCAAGTTTCCCGACATGTTTTGGAGTTATTAGGTGGGTGCAAAAATAATGTCGTTTTCTCACATATGTTACTATGTGAGAAAACGACATTATTTTTGCACCAACCTAATACCACTCTATTAGGTCGGTGCAAAAATAATGACGTAATAATGTCGTTTTTTGACGTTAAAAATACGTAAAAAAAACAACATTATTACGTCATTATTTTTGCACCAACCTAATATTAATATTTCTATTTGACTTAACAACATGGTGTCCCACTCTACGCACATTAATTTCTTCCGTCAACACAAACTTCACCTAGATTATTCATTTTCCGCCACCCCCCCTTTTGAATTCTATAACAGCTTGTGATCTTCTTGTTTCAGGGTATTTTATTAAAAAAAAATATATATTAAAAACCAAAAACAAAAACAAAAAAAAAGGAAGATTTTTCTGCTATTCTTCCTGTCACATTACTTCTTTTTTTTACATTCGTTCCAACCTTGGGGGATCCAACTTCAAAGAATTCCGGTCACGTAAAATCCCGGAAGTTGAGTTTTTGCTCGATTCCGCGAAGGTTTGATCGAATTTGTCAATAACCTCGGGAAAAATGTTTTAAAGATTGGCTTGCGACAATTACCGAACGTTTTACTTTGCCTTCTATTCCTTACCTAATTGAATTTCAAGATTATACAAGGGGTCTGTAAAATCGTTGTACGTGTTTAAACTTGTATTAGCTTCTCTTCAGTGCCTGCCATAAATATTCAGTAGATTTTTATCCCCTCAGCAGATGTTGAAAATTAGTTTAATCGCTAGAGCATTGGTCACATTGCTTTGGGATTAGCTTTTAACATAAAAGAGCATCAGATATTATTCACTGAACAAGAAAGACATTGATGAAGATTATACAGTAAGGCAGGTCGATTTTGGAACTATGCTATTGCACTCAATTTAAAAGATAGCGATTGACATAATAAATAACAACACAAAATACTTTTTTTTTGAATCATTGTCATTTTGAAAAAACGAATTTTAATGACAAAGGTCAGGCTCAAAATCGTAGTGTTGAAATTTCATCCCGGTGATCAGTAAAAGCCTTATAGCACGGCCTTATCAAATTTATAATTTACTGAAGATTTAAGAAAATTATATGGACAACATGATTGGCACAAGGACATTATTACTAAATCAGTGTGATATCGAATAAGACCTTCATTTATTCCAAACGGAAATTGTACTGAACAATGTAGCTATATTATGATGTAATATACAGTGTAGGTGTTTTAGTGTGATCGATAAATAATGCAAATTTAAAAACATTTTGTTTTATAATTTGTGCCCAGCCGTATTATGGTATCATATACACGCTTATCTATTTTATTTTTGTTTTTATTAATTATGATTTATCAAATGATCTAATACATCTTATTCATCGAGTAGACTTTGTAATCTTTTACAATTTTTTTACAGTTTTTACTTATCGAATACAGAAAAAATTGCATACTTTGCTTGTGGTGATTCATAATTAGAATTCTGGTTTGAATATATTTTCTATTTAATGTATGTAATACAAAAAAATATGAAATTTATTTGGATTTATTTTTGAAATAGTAAAAAAAATAATTCAGTTTGTAATCAAAAACACGCGGAAATCAGGTATTTCTGTATATTTTTTTTAGGCGATCTTTCAAACTAAATGCTTAAAAATTGGCGAAAGCTATGAATCTAATGTTTGGTTTCAATTTCATCAAACTCCATCATTCACACTGAGTACAATATTGATTTCCTACAAATTGGAAAAAAAAAACAGCCCTACTATCCACGTGTTTCGCTCCAATGAGGAAGATGTTCAGATGAGTAAAAAGAAATGTCATTACTCGACAAGTCCTTCATCTCTTTGGGACTGAAGTTATTTCTTTAAAAAAACGGGACGTCAGACTTATTTTGTTAAACTATAAATATGATGCCATGGTTATTGATGTCATCACTAAATTTGATCTTCAAAAATCATCCGGAATTGATAGTCCTTAAAAAATGTACTCCTGAATTGACTCCTGCTACCTCATAATTATACAACAAATGAGCTGTTTTTTCTTGCTTTCCTACTTATTGGAAATACTCTTCTGTAGTTCAACTCAGTGGAAAGGTCTGATCATTCTAAGTATTGGCCTATTAGTGTTCTACCGATTACGAGTGTCTCGAATCAACTCTGAATTGATTAAACATCTAACCTCGTAGAGACTTCTTTCGCAAAAGCAATATGGCTTCTCTAGGTTCAACTGATGATGTATTGGCTGTTATTGCTAAAAGAGTCTATCATACTTTAGATTAGAATGGTGAATTTCGAGCCGTTGATCTGGATATCTTGAAAGTGGTTGACAAAGCTTGGCATGCTGGTCATCTTTGGAAGCTGAAAGGCTATGGTATTCTGGGCGAAGGTTTGATCTGATTCAATCAAAAAGCGAATTGAAAATTGTCTTGAACGGCCAGTCATCTAGATCTGTTTGCATTAATGCAGGTATTGTCTTAGACCTAAGGTGTTCCTAATTTTCATAAACAACCTTGCCGATGTCATCAGTCTCCAATCAGTATGATATATACTGATGACAGAACTACCGCGTGTAACACTAAAATTGTCCAAATCGTGTAACAGCAAAAATGTCCAATTGTTAGATTAAGATGTGAACCGTTGTATCTCAGAAATGATTAAAGGTATCTTACTGGAATTCCCTGATATTTTTATGACCCTATTTTACTCTACTTTGAGAAATAAGAATATATAATTACTCTCCCTGCTTAACAGAAGTCTCGTGATGAAATCGATCGTAAATGAAAATGTCATGTTCATCATAATTAATTATAACTAAGTATCGATAGCCCATGAAGAATTTAAATAATTTCATATATATATATATATATATATATATAATTTCAGGATACTTTTTTAACTTATTCAAGATGATCTCCGCCCTCTTTCACTTACTAATTTTTTTCCTGGAGTAACAAACTGTCACACGTGTTTCACGTACGATTTCATCTTCAAATAACTTTTTTTCACTGCTCAATGGTCTGTCATAGCTGAGACTCCTGTCTCATGTGCCAAACGTCATATGAATTGAGTTGGATCTTTTCTAATTCATCTCTTTAGCTGTAAGTTGACATGATAATCCCTCTTCCTGCTGTGACATCCTGATCTAGTTTTCCTTTCTACTTTTCCTTCTGTTTCAAACCTATTCCCCGTTCTCTTGATGAATTTTGAATGCACTTTGAAGACTGAAGCCAGAATATGAATGTTACTGAAGGCCTAAATGATATTTTCCTTTCATCATTGCTCAGTTGGGGAGACAGTGGGGATGACACAAAATGATTTTAACCTGTTCTCTTTCTAGGTGAATAACTTCAATGTTCTTTCAGTGATTCTTACGACAAATAGTTTCAAGATGGCTAACTTCATATCTGAAAACCTGGAAACAAAAGAGTCAGTTTTTTTTTTATATATTAATTAATTTATGGGATGGGCTGGATGGACAGTTTTGCTGCTATATCCGGTATTTATTCTTGTTTGATGTTGAGTCTCGATATGGTCAAATTGTCATCGGATCAAAACGGTGACCAAAAATATGTTAACTGTAGCAAAAATTGCCTATTAATTTTACCGTCTCCAAAATGAAACTGCTCGATTTAAATCGTCTTAGAGAAAGTTTTTTTTTGCCATCCATCAATACGGCTGATGCTAATATCCAGGAGAAGGACGTCTTCTCGGGCTAGAGTTTTCCACCGATATTGAGTGGAAACGATTAAATTCAATCAATTGCTAGTTCAACTGCTCGTAAAGTTTTTTTTACTGTGTAGTGCTAGACAATTTTTCTCAATAGAATCGATCGTACCATTTTCCATGCAATGGATATTGCAGTCACATGATGCTACAATGCATTTAGAAATTTTTGATAAAATTCAAAGAAGAACCTGTAGTGTTATTAAAGTAATCTAGGAAAGGTTACTGAATAGAATAATCAAACGAAGGTTGGTAATGAACGATAATACTTAATACAAGAACAACACATATACGATTCGCCAGTGACGTATAGAATAAGTAGTCAACTGCTAGAAGTGAGTCAAATTAATTAAACAATGAATCTCGAACTGCAGGATATGTACCAATCGCCGCACGCAGACAGATATGACACAAGGCCGAATTTAATGTGGGTTATCCGAGCCCGTAGGCGCGGTCAAAATTTCCCCGTAGACCCCGTCTAAAACGGGGTCGAGTAACATTTTCCCGAGCCAAGATTCTGCCCTTCGACATAGACTTGTCTGGGGATCCTCTCTTCCCGGAAGCAGAGATTTTGGCCAGCACAGCTGGAGACGAATCTCCAAATTCAGAATATCTACCAACCACCCCATGCGCTCAGATGTGGCAAAAGGCCGAATTTAATGTGAGATATAGGAGCCCGTAGGCTCGACAAAAAAATTCCCTGTAGGTCCCATCTAAAACGGGGTCGGGTAGATGTTTCCTTAGAAGAGACTCTGCCCTTCGACATAGCCTTGTTTGGGGATCCTCTCTTCCCGGAAGCAGAGATTTTGGCCAGCACAGCTGAAGACGAATCTCCGACTGCAGACCAACATACAGTAATTATTACTGTATTTATGTAAATGGGGACATACCAGTTACTGTCCGTAGGTATGCTACAACAGTCATGGTTTGGTATCTAGGTTTTACTCACCTTCCTAACGCTATAACAGTGCTTCCCAGTGGCTTTTCTATATATATTATCATGGTAATTGTTGTGATGAGCTTTCCATAATAGTACCGCTTCTTAACGAATTTAAACGCAGTACTCGATTGGAAGCTAGATCTCATGATTTCCATGTTGAAATTGTTATTTGCTCCCTTAAGTCGCGTCTTTTCTCGCACTTCTCACTTGTGGAACTCTCTTCCGGCTTACTGCCTTTTCTGTCAACTATAATAAAAAATTTCAATGCAATGTCAAACGTCATCTTCTGTCTCCTTGAAACCTTTGCTTTTATTATCTTCTCTGTTTCTTTAACTCTCAGTTTACAACCTTTTATGCTAGCGGCTTTTATTGTTTGCTTGGGATGAAATAGTTAAAAAATATATTAGCGTAGAATTAAGAAATGCAAATTTAATGGGAAAAGAAAGAGAGCAATTCCATTGTACTTATTTCATTAACATTAAAGATAAAATGATCTTAATGCAGATTACTAGTTGGCAGATGAAGTACTCTTCACAATAAAAACAAGTTTCCTTTCCTAATATTAACATAAAATAATTATTTTCCAACGGCACACACTTTACAAAATCTCCATAAGCCCTGGTAATATCAACCGTTTAAAACCTTTGTAAATATTAATCTTTAAGCATTAGATTAACATTCGATTATAAATTCTTTTCAACTTGCGCTCCGAGGACATTGTTAATAACCTTTAACCCTTTGAGCCCTGTGTTCTTGAACAATTTTAACCCTTCAACCGGAGCTCCTGTGTCAAAATTCTCAAATAATTGGTATGTATCTGTCTATATTTCTGAGATGAGGTAATATGTACACTATTTACATTATTAGGACTATTGTCCTCATCTTTGTCGCCATATTTATTACAACGTTTCGGTCCTTCAGTATCTGTCTATATTTCTGAGATGAGGTAATATGTACACTATTTACATTATTAGGACTATTGTCCTCATCTTTGTCGCCATATTTATTACAACGTTTCGGTCCTTCAGTATCTGTCTATATTTCTGAGATGAGGTATTATGTACACTATTTACATTATTAGGACTATTGTCCTCATCTTTGTCGCCATATTTATTTCAACGTTTCGGTCCTTCAGTATCTGTCTATATTTCTGAGATGAGGTAATATGTACACTATTTACATTATTAGGACTATTGTCCTCATCTTTGTCGCCATATTTATTACAACGTTTCGATCCAGAGACATGATCCAAAGAGTGTGAGTTCAATATCCGGTTAAAGCGGTGGAGAACTTGGAGAGGGAATTAAGCAGGAGATAACTGATAACTGACATTCATTGGACATGGCACGAGGAACTAGAACAGTGAGCGAAATAGAGGGTTTAGTTCGACATTCCAATCACCTGAAGAAGGCCGGAGCGTACAACGGCCGAAACGTTGTAATAAATATGGCGACGAAGTCTGTTGTTGATTTAGACCCGAAACTTCTAGTGACATGGGAGCAACAACACTGACACCTAGATTTGGCACTTAAAGGTGTATTTTTAATAATAATAATAATAATAAATAATAATAAATAATAATAATAATAATAATAATAATAAATAATAATAAATAATAATAATAATAATGATAATCATAATCGTAATAATAACAGAATGGATGCAGGAGAGCTTCATATGGTTGCAAAGATCAACTACTGATAAACAAAATGACCCTGGAAAATGGCAGGAGACGTTGTAAAAATCATAGCGCAGCGTGGATTGATTATCGTAAAGCCTTTGATAGTGTGCAACACTCTTGGATCCTTAAGACTTTAGAATTTTTCTTAAACATAGCATGGGAATGTGAAACATCACACTATACCCAAAGCACACCAACGGCGCTGCCATTTCTAACCGCGTGATTATCCGACGTGGAATCTTTCAAAGAGACTCCCTGTCACCCCTTCTGTTTTGTTTGTCCTTAATCCCCCTTATGCATGAACTAAACAACAGTAGCTACGTAAGAAAGTATTAAATAACCTAGTCTGAATGGATGATCTCAAACTTTTGTCGAAGACGACAATGAGTTGAAAGCCTCTTCAACATTGTATGTTTCAGTGACGACATAGGTATGAATTTCGGATTAGATAAATGTGCAAAAGTAACATTCAAGAAAGGGGGAATTACAGAAACACCCTCAACTGACTTAGATTTTGCCACAATAATTAGGGAACTAGAACAAGATGAAGCTTATAAGTAACTGGGAATTAGCGAAGGAGATGGTATACAGCAGACCCAAATGAAAGGAAAGTAAGAAAGGAGTAGTACAGGCGTGGGTGCCTGGTACTGAATATCGTGCTGAATTAAACAAAATAACAGAATATTAGTCATAAACACCTTGGATGTCCCTGCGGTGCAATACAGTTTTAACATCGTTAACTGGACCATACCTGGCATTAAGCGAATGGACGTCAAACCGAGAAAGCTTCTTACTTGCTAACGCTTGCATCAACTCAAAGCTGCTGTTACGCGTCTGTATGTGCCCAGATCTTGAAACTACAGAAGACTAGATGTTGATATGTATCAAAGAACATGAAAGTAGTAAGCTACTTTATTCCGTAATAAAGGGAGCCAACAGGTTCAAAATAGACTTTCAAATGGGTGTAGAAATACAAGTAAAGCATAATACACCGACTGAAGCGGCAAAACACTTTAAAAACAGCAAAAGCAAATGCAACCGACCAGATACAGACAGGATGGCAAGATAATTGATGGCTAATACTCTGCCCGTATCAAACAAGCTGACGTAGACAAAACCCGTACCCATCAGTGGCTACGTAGTGCAGGGTCGAAATCTGAAACTGAAGGTTTTATCTTTGCTGCACAGGACTAGAAATTATCAAACACACATACTAAAATATAGTGTTAGCCCCAAATGTAGATTCTGTGATAAATATAGAGAAATAATTGATCACATTGTATCAGGAGGCAAGGAACTGGCGTCCACTAAATATAAAATTCGGCATGACAGTGTGGGCCAATATCTACAGTGGAAAATCTGCAACTTCTACGGGAAGGAATCTGAAAGAAATTGTTATGAACACCATCCAGACACCGTTACGGAGATAAGATCTGTTACAATTTTATGAGACTACATAATACACACAGACAAAACAAATCTAACCGCCCAAGCATTGTTATTAGAAACAGCAAGAAAAAAAGTGCCTCCTTATTGATATGACGGTCCCTGCAAACTCCAATGTGTCTTTGTAGATCTTCAAAAGGCCATCAAAATACAAGGACCTTGAAATCAATATCTCAAAAATGTGGCACATGGGATCATCAAAATCCCTGTTGTAGTTGGAGCACTCTGTTTGGAAAAGATTCCGGTAGACTCATTGAAGGGATTCCTGGAAGCCCATGCCTTAAAGAAATACAAAAAAAAAAATTATCACGAGTACAGCCGACACCTTACGCATGGCTTTATCTATGTAAAATATGTGTTTTTTTTTTATTGGTCAATGGAAAATGTCATGATGCTATTTCTGACCCGAGGTCTCTGGACGGGACCCGGAAAGAAATGTGTACACACCAGAAATTCAAAGGAAATAAAATAATAATCATAATAATAATCATCACCATAATCACAATAATAATAATAATAATAATAATAATAATAATAATAATAATGAAATTATCAAGCACACATACTAAAATATAGTGTTAGCCCCAAATGCAGGTTCTGTGATAATTACCCAGAAACAATCGATCATCTTGTATCAGGTTGCACAGTATTGGCACCCACTGAATATAAAACCAGCCATGACACAGTGGGCCAATATCTGCACTGGAAAATCTGTAACTTCTACGGGAAGGAAACTGAAGGAAAATAGTATAAAGGCCACACCGACCCGGTTACGGAGACAGGATCTGTTACAATTTTATGGCACTACACAATACACACAGACAAAACAATCAAATGTAACCGCCCAGGCATTTTTATTAGAGACAGCAAACAAAAAAGTGCCTCCTTATTGATATGGTAGTCCCTGCAGACTGCAATATATCTTTGAAGGACCTTGAAATCGAAATCTCAAAAATGTGGCACATGGGAACATCAACAATCCCCGTTGTATTTGGAGCCCTCGGATTGGTTGGAAAATATTCCAGTAGACTAATTGAAGGGATTCCTGGAAGCCCATGCCTTAAAGAAATACAAAAAATTATTCTCACGAGTACAGCCAACACCTTACGTAGGGCTTTGTCTATGTAATTTTTTTTTTTACAATGGAAAATGTCATGATGCCATTTCTAATCTAAGGTCCCTTGGCGGGACCCGGAAAGAAATGAGTACACATCAGAAATCAAAGCAAATAAAATAAAGAAAATAATAATAATCACGGAAAGAGAAATCGGCGGGCAGAGATCGAATTCAGGACGCGTTCGTTAAATTCACTTTTACACATATCCCCTTGGAAAAGTGATGAATGTATTAAGTTTCGCCCCCCCCTAGGTATAGGTTAAGTTCTAAGGCAGACTGCCATCCCTAGCCTGAGTTTTTAAAACAGTTTAGGAGAAATAATTCTGAATTTAAAACCACTAAACTCATTGAAAAGATTGCAACAGGTTGTTGTGGAGTCCATGACATCAAATGAAGTCGAATAAAACAAATGAAGCGTGTTTAAATGTTCATGGACAAATCAAGAAGCTTTTAAAAAAAATTAAATTATAAAAACTAGAAATTCTAAACATTTATCAGATTTTAGGAGGTGGTTGGGCTACAAATTTTTCTGCAACCCACTGTAGCTTGTAGTATTCGGTCGTTTGCTACACAAGGGCAGTGAAATATAACCGAATGATTTCTCTCCAAAAATAAAATCAGCGTTCGTTGAATTGGAAGCCGGCTTTTAAAGGATAAAAAAAAAAAAGGTAGCCTTTTGACAATTGGCTTTGAGTGCTACTGTTATTATTAATCAAGTAACTAAAACAATAAAAATAAAACTGAGTGATAATAAAGATTCGGAAAAATAGTAGAAGATTGGTTGAGGTCAAAGAGCAAAAGAACGCCTTGTCTTAACACAAGGTCAGAATGATGAGGAACAAAAACCTATAAAAAAATTATCAAATGTTCCATCTCTTCCAGGAGGTATTTAAACGGATATTGTAACAAATAAAGCAGTTATGGAAATTTCAGTCATTTCTTTTTATTTCCTTCCTCTGCGGTATTATCCTGCTTTTATTAACAAAAATAGCAAGAAAATGTTTTACAGTGTAACCCGGATATAAGAGAGTTGTTGGGACCGGAGAAGAAGTCTCTTATATGGGATTTCTCTTATATCCGGGTTTGGCCTATTTTGTTTAGGTAAGTATGGCTCTAATTTGGGACCAGATAAAATATCTCTTATATCAGGGTTTCTCTTATATCCGGGTTACACTGTATTAAAAAGAAATAAAATGCTAAAAATTTATGTAATATCAACCTTCCTATATGGGGGTGGGAAATGCAGGACAATTTCCTTAAAGACGGAGGGACACAGAAACAAACAAATTAGTTTTGAACTTCTATGTAATATCAAGCGACATCTATGGCAGGAAATGCTGGTCAATTTCCTTCCAGACGAAGGGGGTCTTGAATCGAAAGAAACAAATTAGTCTTGGACGTCTATTTAATATCAAGCCACATCAATAGCAGGAAATGCTGGACAATTTCATCACAGACGATGGATGGATTTTAATCCGTAGAAAGAAGCAAACAACTTCTGAAGGTCTATAGTATCAAGTAACCTCTATGGCAGGCCATGCTGGACAATTTCCTCTCAGATAAAGGTGGACTTGAATCCACTGAAAGAAACAAATGAGTTCTATGTAATATCCAGCCCGATCTATGACAGGGAATGCAGGACAGTTTCATCATAGGGGGATTTGAATCCATAGAAACAAACAAATGAGCTCTGAGCGTATATGTAATATCAAACCTCGTCTGTGACAGGCAATGCTGATCAGTTTCCTCAGAGATGAAGGCGGGGACTTGAGTCAACATAAACAAACGAACGTCTATGTAATATCATGTCTCTTCTAAGGTAGATAATTCTGGAGGTTTTCCTCACAGATTAAGAGAAGATTTGAAGTAACAGGAATGCAGTTCTGAGAAGGGAATGCTGAGAAGACCATAGATGCAAAATGTGAGCCTCAAAGACTTTTCGAATACGAAAATGTAACCAAAAATCCGGAAAATGCAGTTTGTATTTATGGTATACATAATGAAGAAAGACAGCTTGGAGAATTTGTCACTCAAAGACATATAGCTTGCAAGAGAGAAGCGGCCAGTAACGTACACAGCGATCTTCTGTGAATTATCCGTTGAAGAGAGAACAGGATAGTAAGACGACAAACATTGCTAAGAGTTATAAAATTTAGGAAATTGTGGAGAGCCACATTCGGCTACACTTTAAAGGGACATAGCATATGAAAGAAGAAGCAGAAATAATACACAAGATGGCTATAAAAGCAAAGTAAAAAAAAAACTATTTTTCTATTTGCTAATTAATTTAAAGACATAACTGATCATGGCTATCCACTAATTCATGTCTTTTTTCCTCGAACTAATTTTTGAAAATTCACTATCATTATATATTCAGCCATCAATTCCCACACACTGCTTCAATAAATTACTAACTATTTCCCCGTTATGTCCTGTGAGTGGTATATTCTCCAAACACGTTTTGTTTCTTTTGTACCAGGAATAGCAATTGTCCCTTTTGATTGCATGCTTAAGTTACTGTTACCTTAAAACGTTCTCGTTTCTCGTAAATTGTGTCCATATTATTCGTAGCAATCGTCAGTGGAACTCATCTCTGTTGTTTCATCTGTGGAGAAAATGGTCAGCATCCACATGGGACAGTACGGAAGTCCTTGATAAAGATCTCGGAAGAATCGAAAATCATTCAGTCAGAATAACGAATGGAATCTTAGAAATGTGTTGCCATTTTCCATGGAAGATCCCAAACTATAAAAGTCGAAAATGTGAGGTCTTTTGGCAATTTTAACTACACCTCATATTAACGTGAGGTTTGTTAAACCATATGTTATGGTAAATTACCCACACAGGCATGGACTCTCCCAGCTATAAATAGGAGCAGATACTGCCTTTTGCGAGAAGGAAGCGTCCAGCAATCAGCTCTGATAGTCGGATGGAACATTCTTGATGTAACACACTCGTTTGTATATGTTTGTATTACTGTTTCTGTTAATATATATGTTTAACTCAATTCCTCTCTTGTGTCTTTTTTCTGGCCCTAATAAGGTCACAGCACCATACAAAGAAAAGTTTTAGCAGAAATGTTTTAGCAGAAATCTGATACCCTCTTCTCAAAGTCGGTTTTCGGTTTCTTCTAAAAGCATTTGTATGTTTTAACATTTCATATTATTAAATATGTACTAGACAACCCGTGACCCGTTGGGTCACTGGCTGTTCTGGTTATAAAACATTGAATCTGATTTCAACATTCAGTTGAAATGAAAGTTAATTTTATTATGATTCAGTTACATATTTCAATTCATTCTTGTCATCATTGGTTTTGTTTACAAGTTCATGTTTAACGTTTTTCTGATTGTTTACAGTATTTAGTAGGAATAGAACTTTCTGGATAAACTTCAACTTTAAATCAGATTAACTTAAAATATTTTTTTATATGCCAAAAATATTTTAAAATCATATTAACTTGAAAATATTTTTAAATGTGTCAAAAATATGTTTTAAATATTTAAAATATTGTTTGCATAAAGAAAGCTGAAATACAAATAATTACGCTACAGACAATTGGCCGAAACAGCAAATCGGGATCTCTTTGTGTCTGTCTTTGATTTTAATATATTTTAATTAAAAGACTGTTTGAAGAAAATGAAAATAAAAATTTATACAGTATGAACAACTCGTATTTTTAAATATTATTCACTTGAATTAGATTGATTTAAATCATTATGCGCCGGACGGACCAACGCACCTCAAGAGCGCGCATGCAATCACAGATTTAGTATTATATAGATACTTAAAGAATTTTAAACGCACCTCGGCGTGGGATGAAGGTTATGGAGACAAGTATAATCGACCATTTCGACTGATTTGTGAGTTCGATCTTTACTTGGTAGCCGTTACAAGATTCCACATTAACTATCCAATCATTGGTAGTAAAAGGACAATCAATACAACATGATAAAAATATTAAAAAAAACATTTTTGTATTGAAATTACCAACAATACATAATCTACCAACAATGTAAAAAAAACAAAAACAAAAAAAAAAACAGACCTTTACTCTGAAAATATAAAATTATGTACAAAATATCAGAAGTTGAAAGCATAAAATTGCATACAAAATATTAAATTTCAGCATTAAATAACCCTTAGAGGTGTTGATATGCCGCTAAACAAAATCAAGAAACTAACTATAATCTAGACAGCAATGAAGCCTAAATCTGTCTCCTGGCTATGTTGTGTGAGCATCTGAATTCAGAGATGTCTTTCTCTTTGGGCCCTTTGCCCTACCAAGGCTAAATTTTCCAGTCCACCCTACCATTTTATTACCCATACCTAGGTAAATAAGAGGCGGACATACTTTAATTAAATTAGCGTAGAGGTTATTGAGGTACCAAATTCAATTTCCAGACACGTTTGTTGTGTTTAATTTTACAAAAATAACGTTCTTCTCCGTAGATATGGGTTGAATAGCAGCAGAGACTGCGCTGTATAGACACCGCTATTGACAAGGAGGCGAAGGCGAAAAATAACAGACAAGAGTGGCAAGGTTAAAATTATTATAAAAACTTATCAATAATACATTATTGTAGTGAAATTACCAGCAATACATATCTAAAGAAATTTACTAACAATACATTTTATCATCAACAAAGTATATCTAAAAACAGACCTTTGCACTGAAAATATAAAATTATGCACAACATATCAGTCGTTGAAAATCATAAAATTGCGGATATTTAGATTTCGGCATTAAATAACCTACAGGGGTTGATATGCCGCTAAACAAAATCAACCAACGAACTATTGAACAACTTGTATGCTCTTAAAGAACTTTTGTCGATCTGATTCTTACTTTTCTATTCTTTTGGAAAACAATGAGTTAACTCAATTAGATTTTGTATTACACCACTTTAATGAATTTAATAAATTATTCAGAAGATTCATATCCAGTGATTTCACACTGAATGACAAAGAAAAAAAAATGTGTAATGAGATAACTGATTTTTTCCATTCTTCTACAAACAACACGATTGGTTGTTACGAAATAATGTGATCTGTCTATAGATATACTTGTCATAATTGAGATGTGTGTACTTTCTTCCTCATATTTGTTTTTTTTTTAGTCGGTCTGCACAATATTTTAATTTTCTTGATTAAGTTTTAAAAAGTAAGGGGCGATAACTGTGTTAGTACTAGATTGGCAGCAAGGTCTCATAAATTTATCGTCCTGGATGTGATGATAAACTATATCCGGCGGAAAGTCCTCTGATCTGGAGATTGGTGATTTTGAGAAATGTGGAATCGCATCTTAAATGCTGTTGTTCCCAGATGCTACCTAACCTGGGTTGGTACCACCTGTCGGGGTCTCAGCTATGGATAAATAGTGAACCCCCAAACAAAAATCAGCAGTACATTTTTATAATAAAATGACCAACAATACCTTTTTATATCAAAATGACAATCAATGCAATACTAATATATATATATATATATATATATATATATATATATATATAAAACATTTTTGTAGTGAAATTACCAAAAATACAGTTTATGATCTACAATCTATATATCTAAAAAAAAATAAAAAACCCAAAAAACTTGCGCCTATGTCTTTAATGGATTAAGGACTCGTGTCTTGACGAAAAAGCAACCAATTTAACCTCGAGGTTTGTAAATATGAATGACACATTTTATCCAATCCAGATGAGGTGATACAGGTATCGACAACACGGAAATCTAAATCAGGTAAACATTGGATTTACCCGACATCATTATTATGAATTGCCTCTGTTACATTTCTGTTATAAAGCAAAACCGATACCAGATTATGCTGAGTTAATGAGAAACCGATTTCAAAATTATCTCCCTTCGTGAAAAGCTGATTTTTTTATATGTTCTCCTGAACAAAAAAAATGGACAGTAACACCAATACTTACATCTCGTGACCTGATTACGTATTTGCTCATCTCTTGAAAAGGATTTATATCGCTATGCAATACGATGATTTTATTTTGAGGTCAGACGACTCTGTTGAATATAATCTCTGCAGATTGATCATTTCATAAAAAAAAACCCGGATACGTAGAAGACATTTTAGAAACACCTAATGAAAAGCGGGTTCAAAGGATACGACCAACAAAAATTATAACGAATCTCGTTACATATTCTTCCCTAACGATAGAAGATGAAAGCCAAAAAAAAAAAGAACAGAAGAAAAGTTGGGATATTAAGGAATTGAATATGCTGATAATATTAGTAATCTCACACGTTAGAACATGTCATACTGATTATAATATTGGCATGAATATAAGAAAAATAAAAAAAAAAATGGGATAAGAAAGTAGAAAACGCAAAGGACAAATTGGCGGAAATGTGATCGAATAAATATGGCGAAGGTAATGAAAGAAAAGATTCAACAGACACAATTTTGCAATGACAATCGTTATCTTCTAACTTCTTAATAAGTGTTCTTTTATTCTTCTCTCTTTATTAGTATTTCTTTCTTTCTTTTTTCGGTTATTTCTCATATTCAGTTACCCCTTGTGTCTTAGTGGCTTTATTGACTGTGCTTTGGGTGAAATGATTTTTAAAAAGCAGAAGAAAGAGAAAGAAAAGGATGATGACAATGAATCATGGCGAATTTAAGGAAGAATAAATGTCAGGATATGAAAAAGAATGAAGAGAGAAAAAGAAAGAGTCAAAAAAGAAAGAGTCAAAAAAGAAAGAGTCAAAAAAGAAAGAGTCAAAAAAGAAAGAGTAATATTGACTAGAGAATAGAAAAAGTGTAGGCAGGGAAAGAAAATAGTGTTGTTTTTTCTTTTAATTAGAGTAAAAATGAAGTAAGATGAATGCAGTAAGTTAGAGCGATAAGTCAGAAGAAGAAGGGAAAAAAGAAAATGAAGGAAATACTAAAAACGGGATAGACAAGTTGCATGATAAAAAGAAAAAAAGAAACAAACAAACAAGAGCTCAAGAGCGAGGAAAGACAGGTAGAAGTAAAAGAAAAGAAAAAGAGGCAGAACGAATTCCTAATATGTAGACGTACAGAAATGAGAAATATGGTTAAAACAATGATGATCAGGTTTATTAAGAAAAAAGAATATTAAGAGGACATTGAGAAGAAGGAAAACAATGGGAGAAAAAAGAAAATGAGGAGCGGAAAAAGGAGAAAATCTGAATGAATAAACAGTTAATGAAGAAGAAAGTGGTGGAGATTGCAGTGAAGAAGGAAAAAGTGAAGAAGGAAAAGGGAAAATGAGAGGAAAGTGAAGGACAAAAAGAGGAGGAGAAAAAGGGAGAAAAAGAGATAAAAAGACAAAGTTAAAAGAGGGGGAGATAGAGGCGAAGAAAAAGAGAAAAAGAAACGAAGTTGAAGGAGGAGGAGATAGAGGTGAAGAACTTAAAGAGAAGGAGAAAAAGATACGAAGTCGAAGGAGGAGGAGGAGATAGAAGTTAAGAAGAAAAAGAGAAAATGAAACGAAGGAGGAGATAGATGTAAAGAACAAAAAGAAAAGGAGAAAAAGAGACGAAGTTGAAGGAGGAGAAGATAGAAGTTAAGAAGAAAAAGAGAAAATGAAACGAAGTTGAAGGAGGAGGAGATAGAGGTAAAGAACAGATAGAGAAGGAGAAAAAGAGACGAAATTCAAGGAGGAGGAGATAGAGGTGAAGAACTTAAAGAGAAAAAGGAAAAGAGACGAAGTTGAAGGAGGAGGAGATAGAAGTTAAGAAGAAAAAGAGAAAATGAAACGATGTTGAAGGAGGAGGAGATAGAAGTTAAGAAGAAAAAGAGAAAATGAAACGATGTTGAAGGAGGAGGAGATAGAAGTTAAGAAGAAAAAGAGAAAATGAAACGAAGTTGAAGGAGGAGGAGATAGAAGTTAAAAAGAAAAAGAGAAAATGAAACGAAGTTGAAGGAGGAGGAGATGGAGGTAAAGAACAGATAGAGAAGGAGAAAAAGAGACAAAGTTGAAGGAGGAGGAGATAGAGGTGAAAAAAGAGAAAAAGAAAAGAACGTGAAGGACAAGGTTATTGAGGTGAAGAATGAAAAGAGGAGGGGATAAAAGGATACGAACATAAAAGCGGTAGGGATAGAGATAAATATAAAAAAGGATCCGGAGTAAAAAAAAAGGAGGAAGGGGAGGAGGAGGAAGAAGAGGAGGAGGAGGAAGAAGAGGAGGAGGAGGAGATACTGATAAAAAATGAAAGGTAGAAGGAATAAAAGAAAATGTATGACAGATTGGAAGGAAGTGTAGATAGAGTTGAAGAACAAAAAGACGAGTAAAAGAGAAGAAGGGAGAAATGTGAAGTAGGAGGAGTCTGAGGTGAAGAATGAAAAGTAAAGGAGTAAAAGAGAAAAAGAAGAAGAAGTTGAAATAAGAGTAGATAGAAGTAAAGAAGAAAAAGAGTAAGGAGTTAACAAGAAAAAGAGAAGACGATAAAGCAAGAGAAGATAGAATTTAAAAACAAAAGAGAAAGAGTAAAAAAGAAAAAAGGTGGAAGAGAAGATAGAAGTGAAGTATAAATATAGTAAAAAAAAAGAAGAAAAGAAGCTGCAGGAGGCGGAGATTTTAATAGACAACGAAAAATTAAAGGATTAAAAGAGAAAAGGGAAAAAAGAGAAAAGGGAAAAAAGAGGAGGAGAAAAAGGAGAAACTGAAGGAGGTGGAGACTGAGGTGAAGAATAAAAATAGATGTAGTAAAAAAGAAAAAAAATAAGAAGGTTAATAATGAGGTGATTGGGGTGAAGAATTAAAAGAAAAGGAGAAATAGAGAAAAAGAGACAAGTTTGAAGGAGAAGGAGAGAGAGGTGAAGAATAAAAAGAGAAGTAAAAGAGAAAAAGAGGAGATGTGAAGGAAGAGGGAGTAGACGATAAAAAAAAAACATCAATAATAAGTAATAATTGGAAAAAATGAAGGCGAAGGAGGAGGAGATAGTGGCGAAGAAAAAAAGAGAAGGTGTAAAAAGAAAAACAGTAGACCGTGAACGAGTATGAGATTGACTTGAAGAATGAAAAGAGACGGAGTAAAATATAAAAAGAGAAGGTGACAGAAAAGGAGATAGAGTTGAAGAATAAAAAGAGAAAGAAGAAAACGAACCGAAGATGAGGGAGGAGATGAAAAACAAAAAGAGGAGTAAAAAAGGAAAAGAGAAGAAGTTGAACGAGGGGTAAGATAGAGATGAAGAATAAAAGGAGTAAGTGAAATAAAGCTGAAGAATAAGAAGGAGTAAAACTGATGGTATTTATCAATCCACCCACGGGGATCGAATGTGGCACAAGGCCTTTTTAATGTGGGTATCTCTGAGCCCGTAGGCCCAGCCAAAAATAAATAACCATCCAAACCCGCCGAGGCGGGCCAGTTCCGTCAACCTCCCCCAACGAAACCCTACCCTTCGGTGGAGCTTCGTCCGGGTTCCTCTCTGCAAGCAGAGAGTTCGACAGACACCCGACCCGGCAGCTCACAAAGCGCAGATACTACACTTTGATCCTAGCCACCGGGCCGAGCGGGTATTCTTTTTAGAGATAGGAGTAAAAGAGATGAGGTGAAGGAGGAGTAGGCAGAGGTGAAACAAAAAGAGGAGTAAAAGAAAATGTGACGAAGATGAAGGATGAGTTGGTAGAGGTGAAGACCAAAAGAGTCGTAGTAAAAAGAAAAGGAGTATTAGTTGAAGGCTGAGCAGTTAATGGTGAAGAATGAAAAGAGGAGTAAAAGAGAAAATGTGATGAATCTGAAGGAGGAGGAGATATAGGCAAGGAACAGATAGAATAATGAGTAAAAGAGGGGAAGAAATAAAAATGAAGGGTTAAAAGAGAAAAAGAGACGAGGGAGAGATAGAAGTAAAAAGAGTAAGAATGAGAAAAAGTATGAGTAAGTAAGGAAAAAAGAGAATGTGATTTGGGAGCAGACAGAGATGGATAAAAATAGAGGAGGAGTAAAAGAGAAAAGGAGAATGTGACTGAGGAGAAGATAGAGGTGAATAATAAAAAAAGAAGGATAAAATGAGAAAAAGAAAATATGATTGAGGAACAGATAGAGGGGAATAATAAAAAGAGGAGGAGCAAAAGAGAAAAAGAGGATGTCTTTGAGGAGCAGGTAGAGGTGAATAATGAAAAGAGGAGGAGCAAAAGAGAAAAAGAGGATGTCTTTGAGGAGCAGGTAGAGGTGAATAATAAAAAAGAGGAGGAACAAAAGAGAAAAAGACGATGTCTTTGAGGAGCAGGTGGAGGTGAATAATGAAAAGAGGTAGATTAAAGGAGAAAAAGAGAATATGACTGAGGAGCAGATAGAGGTGAATAATAAAAGAAGAGGAGTAAATGAGAAAAAGAGAATATGACTGAGGAGCAGATAGAGGTGAATTATAAAAAGAGGAGGAGTAAATGAGAAAAAGAGAATATGACTGAGGAGCAGATAGAGGTGAATTATAAAAAGAGGAGGAGTAAATGAGAAAAAGAGAATATGACTGAGGAGCAGATAGAGGTGAATTATAAAAAGAGGAGGAATAAATGAGAAAAAGAGAATATGACTGAGGAGCAGATAGAGGTGAATTATAAAAAGAGGAGGAGTAAATGAGAAAAAGAGAATATGACTGAGGAGCAGATAGAGGTGAATTATAAAAAGAGGAGGAGTAAATGAGAAAAAGAGAATATGACTGAGGAGCAGATAGAGGTGAATTATAAAAAGAGGAGGAGTAAATGAGAAAAAGAGAATGCGCTTGAGGAGCAGATGGAGGTTAATAATAAAAAGAGGTGGAGTAAAAGAGAATAAGGCGAAAGTGAAATCGAGAAATAGTGAAAGAGGAAAAGGGGGCGGTGTTGAAGGAGAGAAAGTAAAATTTAAGGAGGAGATGGAGGCAATTGAGTCAACGGGGAAATTGAAAACAGATGACAGCGAAGGAGAGAAATGGAAGAACGACAAATAGAAGGAGGAGGAGGAGGAGAAGGAGGAGGAGGAGAAGGAAGAGGGGGAGGAGAAGGAGGAGGAGAAGGAGGAGGAGGAGAAGGAGGAGGAGAAGGAGGAGGAGAAACAGTGTAGGTGAAGTAAGAGGGGATATAAGAGTGAAAGACGGGGTGGAAAAATAAGAGAAATTGAGACGAAAAAAGAGAATCGGTCGAAAGAGGAGAAAATGAAATGAGGAAATAAAAGATTTTTAAAAAAATAATAGAATTTGAATTATTTTTTTAGCCGAAAGTGCAGAAAAGAAAAACGTCGAAGCAGAAAGGGGGAAAATGGTAATATGATTCTTAGGTTAATGATAAAGCACACATGAAAAAAAGATAACCTAAGGAAATATTTCGTAATTAGAACAAAGAAACAACAGATACAACTTCTAATGAAAGCTGTCGGCGAAACAAGGAAAAATATCTTCAAATAATGATTAATAACTGATTCTCGAACGACTTCTATAAAAGCAAAGCACGTGAAAATGGCAAACTCAAGGCTGTAGAGATAACAATGATGAAATTCTGTATCATATAATAAGTAAATGCTGTACGTTGGGCTAGAAAGAATACACAAATAGGCAAGAGTGAGTCAGCAGTATGATCAATTGGGAATGGTCCAAACTACTCGGATTTTCCATATAAGGCAATAATATTGCAATAACCTGAACACAAATCATATGAGTTAATATTTAAAAAAAAGGACACACAACCCAGTCCAGAAACCTGGAACTTGATCGTCGTTAAGAAAAGTAAGATATAACATGTTGTGGGTTTCGCTGGTTCACCTGATCAAAGGACCAATTTCAAGGAAAGTGAAAAGCAGAAAAAATAACAATGTTAAACATATATATATATATATATATATATATATATATATATATATATATATATGTATATATGTATATATGTATATGAAGAAAAATATACGGAAAAAACAAACAAAAATCCTTATATGTAATTATGCTGTTTTAATGTTAATATAATGTCAACGTCGGACGTTTCGGTCTAATAAACCATCTTCAGGACATATTCATAAAATATAATTAACATTATCAATTCAACATGACAAAGACGATGGACATAAGAACAAGACTTGATCAGCGTTTCATTTAAACATGGTCACGTTGTCGTCACGTGGGCAATGCTGTGAAAACGCTGTGAAAAACGTATTCGTAAAATTTGAATATTTTGAATGAAAATTGAAAAATGAAAAGAATTCTATTTTCATCTAAAATTTAAATGAACGCTTGTCGAGCATTAATCTCGCTAGAAAAGGGGAAATACTAAAGAAGCCAGGTCTAGTATTCACCGTGCGTGAGATGGATATTATGCCTGCTTCATAAATCCTCCTAAGATTTTTATTATGAAAATATTTTTAAATCTTCACGGAATCAAAATCGAAATTATGATCTGCTTTAGTTGTGTGTACAACTAAAGCATTGTTTAAATTTCCGAGGCGAATATCTCGTTTATGTTCGAAAACACGAGATTTTACGGACCTACATGTGAAAAAAGGGAAAACTTCACAGAGGGATCGCTTTAAATTGTCTGGCGAGTATATCCCGACTATAAAGCAAAACCCAATCAAGAATTTGGGGAAGCGTTTTGATAATACCCTGAAGGATTCTGTCGCAATCCAAGAAACAAAGGATAACCTGAAAGCCTGGTTAGATAAAGTTGACAAGTCTGGCTTACCCGGTCGATACAAAGCTTGGATTTACCAACATGTTATCCTTCCCAAAATATTGTGGCCATTGTCTATCTATGAGTTTACTACCTCTACCGTAGAACACATAGAAAAAACATCAACTCCCGATTACGGAGATGGCTAGGTCTACCAAAGTGTCTAAGTACCTTCTAAGTTACCTTTACGGTAACTCCAACATTCTTCAACTACCCTTTAAAATCTCGTGGAAGAATATAAAGTCGCTAAGGTGCGAACAATAATTCAATACAAGTTCTCCAAGGACCCAAAAGTGACAGGAGCAAATGTTGGGGTTTGCACTGGGAGGAAGTGGAAAGCTGTAAAGGAGTTGAAAGTGGCAGAAGAGCGTCTTCGCGAAAAAGTGGTGCTGGGCAGTGTCGCCAAGGGTCGGGCAGGGCTAGGTGTCTTTCCTACTGCTAGAATTGACAAAGCCGTAGGTAAGGAAAGGCACCAACTCTTACTGGACGAAATTCGCGCAGGGGAAGAAGATATGAGAGTGGCAAAGATGATCGGGTTTAAACAACAAGGATAATGGACAAAATGGGAGACTATGATACCTAGGAAAGTTGGATGGTCAGATCTATGGCGTAACGAATTGGGCTTGAACTTTTTGATCCGATCTGTTTATGACCTTCTACCAAGCCCCGTTAACCTTCAATTATGGACTAAATCAGAATCGCCCTCATGCCCCCTATCCGGTCAAATAGGTTCTTTAAAACACATACTTAGTAACTGCAAATCAGCCCTAGCAGACGGTAGGTATAGATGGCGTCATGATCAAATACTAAAAGAAATTGCGGAAGTCGTTAGCAAAGCCATCCATACAAACAAACCGAATTCAAACATGAATTTTATAAATTTTATTAAAGGTGGCGCGAAACCGAACCCTAAGAAAATGACCGCATCCAACTGTTTATCATGTGCAACAGACTGGGAACTCAGAGTGGATTTAGGTAAAAGGCTAAATTTCCCCGATCACATTTCCAAAACCCGATTGCGTCCAGACCTAGTCCTTTTTTCTAATAAACTAAAGAAAGTCATCATGTGGGAACTAACAGTCTGTTATGAGGATAACGCAGAAGAAGCCAGTGAAAGGAAAAAACTAAAATACGATGAATTAGTGGAAAGTTGTAGGAATAATGGATGAAAGGCAAGCTGCAAACCAATCGAAGTAGGCACAAGGGGTTTTGTGGCAAGATCACTGGTCAGCGCCTTAACAGACATAGGGATAGTGGGTACAAAAAAACGAAAAGCCATCCAAACCATTACCAGAAGAAAGAACAGCTAAATGGCTATGGCTAAAACGGGCAAGTGTATGGTCGAGCAAATTGGGGAAAGCGTAAATTAATGTAAAAGTGAAATTTTTTTTTTATACATCATTGTATATTAAATGTAAATAGTGTAAAGATATGCCACAACTTTTAACTAACTAGATATGCCGTAATCGGTTTGTAAATACGTATAATCGAAAACAATCGTTTTACTTTATTTTATTTTATTTTATTTATTTTTTACACGTTTCGTTTGTCAGCCATTGTAAATAATATATACGATCCTTCAAAGGAAAGGGGGAAGGAAAGGGGGAAGGAAAGCGTTTTCGTT